>CM076572.1:847436634-848035767 GCA_034641835.2 Pinus albicaulis
CAGCAAGAAAAAATGAAGTTAAGCCACATAAAAAATAAAAATTTATACACCACTTTCAAGTAAATAATTCCGCAAAATTGTCAAGTACAAGCTAGATCATTTTAATTTAAACTGAGTGGTAGGTTCTTGAAATACATACAAGTTATGCAGACCATTTTCAGATCACTATATACACCATATACTACTATGAAAACTCACAGTTCTTGAGATTTCAGAGTAGTTCGTGCCTATTTGATGTCTCTAGCACTTGTGTAAAATGTGAGATGTGCTCCCCCTAGGTAGAAATGTATACTCATTTAATCTCCAAATAGACAATAACAAATGAATCTATAAAAAGGATCAATACATCATTCATCAATGTCATAAATTTAAGTGGTGCATTGAATATGCCAAATGGAATGACTAACCACTCATACAAAACTTGTATGGTCTGGAAGGAGTCTTCTAGGCATCTTATTCTATGACTCAAGCTTGGTTATATCCAAACTTTAATTATAGCTTGGTGAAGTATTTTTATTACTATAATTGTTCCAAAATATCATTTATCTTGGGTATGGGGTACCTGTTCTTGAGCATTTTTTTGTTCAACGTCCTGCAATATATACAAATCTAATAAGTCTTATCCTTGTTTTTCACAATGATGATGGGTTACCCACATGCTGATGTACTCAGTTGAATGACACTATATTCCGGTAGCCGCTGCAACTATTTCTTCAAATCACTTGATTCTATAGTGAATTGCATCTGTAGCCTAATGTTTGGTAATGGGGAGCTTGAAAATAGTTGGATATCATCCTCCACTTCCTTCGGAGGTGCTAACTCTTTAGGCTCTTGGAACACGTCCCTGTATTCCTGTAGTAACTCTTCCAATTGTTTTTTTCTTAGTACACCCATCTAAGGAGGCCTTTCCTCTTACTAACTCTTCTACAGAATGTTTTTTTATTAAAAACAATAAAAAATACTTCTTCCTCGAAATAATGAATTTCGTGGCTTAGTCTAAAGTTACCAGTGAATTTTTCAACTTTCCTTTGTGCTCATTTCTGGTTAATGATTTCACATCCTTGGAAAGACGATATTGGTTGGCTTTCCACATGAATATTACCTCTCACATGTACATTTAGGAACTCCCAAACACGACTCTTGATACATCAAGGGGAACCACATCTAGTTCTACTTCATTAATAAAATTAGAATCGATGGAAAATCCAATTTTGCAATGTTATTTTACCTTCAACTCTACATCCTTATTTACCCATCCTAGTGGACATGGGCTTGGATGATCATGAAATTCAAATCCTAATTCCTTGAACAACTCTGCTGCAATTAGATTCGCCTATGATCTTGAATCAAACAAAGCATTAATATTTTTCTTCTTGACACTTGTCTTTATATGGAAGAGTTTGGTAATTTCTTTGTCTTCTTGTTACTAAATTATAGTTGGATTCAACTCCTTATGCACTAATGTACAAATTGTTTTCTCATCCATGTGTCTTAGCTGATTTCAATTTGGTTTCTTGAATAAGTGAACATGATATTATTCCTCTCTTAGTCTTTCTTTTTGTTCTTTTGGTTTAGCTCTAGATGCAACTTACAACACTTGTCCTTTGTATGGCCAACAATGTTGTAGTAGTTGTCTTGGTTGATGGGATATTTTAAGTGATGTTACATGGATTCCATATTTTTGTATTTCCCCCATGTATTCTTCTTCTTCCTATCCTTAGAAGCATCTTATTTCTTCTTCTAATTCAATCCACTTGATTATGATTTTTTCAGGCCTATGTTCTCTAGGCATTGTGCCTATACACAATCATTGTCCATTGATTTGGATTGAACAACATCACTTTCTCCTATAGATGATGAGGTGGAGCCCCCAAATACTTGATGAGTATGATTTGGTTCTTTGGGGAGATACCCAACAATATGTCCATCTTTATGAAAATATATGGTATAATATTTCATGCTTCACTCCTGCTTTTTCCTAAAATAGTGCCATCATATCCACAAGTCCTCTACATACTCCATATAGTGAAATTGTGACTTAATGAGAATTTTAAATTCCCCCCACTTAGTAACTGGAGGCTCCACCTCCAATATTACGGTCACATTTTTTGTTTCCCACCACATCAGGGCATGACAATCTAATTTTAACATTGAAAATGACATATTTTATTCTTCCTCAATTTGATAGAAACTTAAATACACTTCTAGGTGCTCCAAATAGTGATTTAGCTTCAAAAAGTTGATATCGTTGTGGTATGACTTGATATCAGCCTTCACTTCCATTTCAAATAGTGGTTGTGATTTATCTATTGAGTCATGACACTTGAACTGGGTTGATCATTTGTGGATCCTTTATTTATTTGGTTCTCCATTTCTTCATAATCTCTTGATCCCCCTTATAATTTTTCCTCTCCATTAGAACCCCCATCTTCCTAGAATATTATAAGATTATTACTTGGGGTCATCATGAGGAGATTTTCATTATGATTTATCTCTATCATCTATTGTTCCAGCTAAAAAAATATCTCCTTTATATGATTGCGAGGGTTATTCAAATATTCATCGACCATGATTAGAATTTTATGACCTTTGGCCAACTAATCTAGATACCCTACAAATCTCCAAAATATACCCAAAACAAGCTGCTCTCATACCAATATTATTTTGAAACTGTCATGGATATTCCAATGGAAAATTCATCACAATAGATCTAATAAAATTATATTTGAAATTTGAAATTCTACATAATTACAATTTTATTTATTTTTTGAGAATTTTGGATCTATATAATATTGTTAATATTGCATGCATGTGAATTAAAAATTATTCAGAAAATAAATAGCAGTGAAATAAAATATCACAAATGCACTTGACACAAGATATGACTTGGGGAAGTCTTTCGGGAGAGAAACCCAGGTGCAAGGTGATGTTGGTCTGCTCTCTTTCTCTGAGTAGAAAATTCCTACAAGTAACTAAAAGTATGACATGTGTCGTATGGGCTACTACAATAAATAAATCCTATCTATGTATTCTATATCATATCCCTCTCATCTATGGAAAAAATTCACTCTAAAGAATGGAACCCCTTTTCATGCTAGTGGCCCATGTATAACACAATCTAATAACCTACTAGTGGTTAGTTTTGACCACCTCAACTCTTAACCAAAGTTACAATATAGAAAATTATAGAATATTCTAAATCATAATCACATGTCTATCACATTTTCCATGAATAATGGGGCTTGACATGGCATCCTCTTGAATTATGGTTGTGAAAACAGGAAGGTCAAATTCTCAATGGAATAAATTTCACATACATAATTCAATTGACATGATTCTTATGTATTTGGAAAGGTATCCGGGTGGATAATAGGAAAAAGAGGGTGATGTACTAAATCTTAAATTTTTTAGCCCAAAAAATCAAATTTTCCTACCTCAAAATTCTCTTGGAAGGTTTCAAACCCTAATTTACCAAACTGGGTATTGCCCATAAAAGTAGTCTTGATCTTATTCCTCCACTTTTTCCACTAAAAGAACATTGAGGTGGATGAAAAACAATAAAATTATCATCTAATCTGGATCACATCAATCTTCCAGAGACTTAATTACAAATAAAAGAATATAAGATCATTGCATGAATATGAAATTTGACCTCATTTCATACTCTATTTGCTCACTCTCTGCTCTCAGAATTAACCTTGAAACTCCTTTTCTAGATTTGGCTTGTTGAAATAATCAATCAATCCTCTCCCTTTATATCGTCAATATTAACTCTCATTCTTTGACAAGATCAATCTAACTCTTGTGACATTGTCAAACATAACTTTGCGCCTCAAAAAATTCAATTTAACTCCCTTTTACTTTGACATTGTCAATCCTACTTTCACAGCCACTTGAAAATATCCAAAATAACCACTTTGTCCAAGTATCCTTTTTATACTTCCATTTTTCTTCTTTTTGTGAACAATTTCTTCTTAAAATTGACAATAAAATGAAGGACCGAACAAGCCCCAACCACAACCTATTTACTCGTTGCCGAGTTAATATTTTTCTTGTGAAGATGATATTTCATCCATTGAAGGACCCAACTCATGAACAATTTAGAGATGTGATTGGTTGAAGCAGGTATATGAATCCAAGTGGTCCTGCCACTTTAGCAACAAAACGTTGATCTGATCAAAACAAATTTTCATGGTGGCGTTATCTGGAGATTTTGGTTGAGTCACAAGAAAAGCATTCCATTTTGTATCTATGGTATAATTGAGTTGGTGCAATTGAAAAAATTGTTATTGAACAATAGGTTTGAGATCTCAAATAATATATTTAACCTTGTGAGACTCATCCTCTAATGTAGGAATTTGATTATCCTTCTCACGAATCTAACAAAAAAAGTTATTTTTCCTAAAGAGATTAGTGAGAGAAAGAGCATCGGCCATTAAATTTTTGATATGCTCCAAAAAATCATATTGTGGTTGGTTATTGTTTGCAAGGATCCCTAACCAGTACTACACTTTCCATAAAATATTAAAAGAGTCATACATTTGATGTTGGAGAGTAGATCGAAGACTAGAACCCTACTCAACTACATGTTTCATTTTTTGAAGTAACTCTTGTATGTAGTTCAGTACTCTCTTCCACAACTCAAAGAAAATAGCTTGAAGAGATTTTATATGGAAATCCAAAGATATCTAGGAATATTCAAGCAAAGTTAGGCACTAAAGTGGGTTGTAAAATGATATGTCCTTAGGTAACGTAGTATTAATTTCCACTAGAGCATGTAAAATTTGAATAGTCTTCAAGTTTACATCAACTAACTACTGCTCAACCTTCTCCTTTTTCTGTTGGAACTAATCTCATTCCTCCGTGACTTAAATAATTTATTGTATCTATTGATGATCTTTTCCAAGGTTGAGTTATGATTTCTTTGTGGAATTTATATGTTGTTCTAACTGATTCAAGGGACCCTTCATAAAATGGAACAATGGGGAAGATGAGCCTTGTTGAAGGCCTGAAATAGAAATAATATCACTGGATGGGAATATTGATTGCAATGTGTCATCACTAGCAATAGATTTGTCATATTTTCCCCGTGTTTAAATTTTTAGATCATATCTTTGATCTTGCCAAATATTGAGTTTAATAAGATCATGCACTTCATAAAGTAGTAGTAGAATGATATGGAGTGACTAAGCACACACCTACAACACTTTCTTATAAATGTCTGGATATCGAATTAATTCAAAAAAGTCATCATGGAAAGGGAAATTACTGGACACAAGATGGCCTTTGGTAACTTGTGGAAGCTTGACAGTATGCTCAGGAATAGAGTGTTTGGATGGCATGTTTGAGTTAGTATAAAGAGGATCATTCTCCTTTAGAGAAGGCACTATGTGGGACTGACTTGTAGCAAGAAGAGGAAAGGTGACAACTCTTCTACAATTGGATTTAGCTAAATGGGCTTAGTAGGATCATCATCTCCAATCTAAATAATTTTAGATAGGTATACAACATAGAGTATTGATTGATTAACTAGGGTAGGAGCAACGAAAACAATTGGAACCACAAGTGGTTTCTTCAAGGAGGCCATATGTAGTTGAGGGGGATGAAAGGTTCTAATTTGAGGAGGAACAACAATGGTTATGGATGAAATTTCAACCTTTGCATCTCCACTACAGCTGTAAGTAGTGACAAGGGTCTAAACAAAATAAGAATAGGTTAGGATTTGTTTAGTTTTAGGATGAGAGTCTTCACCATAAAATGGAGAAGGTGGAGTCGTAGACGGATTCTTGTGGCTAAATTAAGAAGTGGGTGGAGATGACTCATGTTGGGTTAGACTGTTAGGAGAATAGCAAGTGCCATTAGGTTTGGATATTTTCTATGTTCTGAGCTAACTCATGACTTCCTTATGTAATTCCTTCGACATAAGATATAAAGGAAAATCATAGGTGTAGAACTTGTCCTTCTCCATGAATTTATTACAAACATATCAATGGTGGCTGTAGAGCCTCATGATTGCCTCATTTTTGACACTTCATTTCGCTCATCTTTCCTTCTTTTTTTCATCACCGTCAGCTCAAACAAGTGTTAAATTGAAATTTTTGACTTGGTAAGGTATTTTAATGACCTATTATTCATATTTTGAAATGTTCCTTATTATTAGATTAAAATTTGTATTTAGCTACAGAATTAACACAATTTTACAGCTGATCCACATTTTTGTAGCCACCACCATGGTTTGACGTGTTCTAAGGTTCCAAATGAGTAGCGAATTATACATACAGGTGGAGAATGATCCTATCATGGATTTCCTCCTATTCATCTGACCCAAATCAAGTAGGAAATCACCCAAATGTGCAGTCAAAAGGAATGATAAGCTGAATGCTTAACAAGCGAGTGAAGTGTCTGAAGCAACCATGCTTCATGATTTCTTGAAGCAACACAATCTTATTTTATATTAAAAGTTTAATTTTTTAGTCCAAATAGGTGTGAAAGCCTGAGAATAGTTAATTAAAACTCTTTTATAAATACAAGACCAAAAAATTTATTCATAGTGCGAATAATGATACGACTGTGAATTCATAAAAAAATATGTTTTATTATTTGCTTGAATGAAGAAGTATTTTGGAGAATTGATGTGAAACTAGTGTTGGATTAGATTCGAAACCATATTTTCTGAAGGGTCCCTACTACAGAGAAGTTTCTATTTCGTTTATGTTTTACATTTAGTGTTAGGTCCTTGTTAGTGTCCCGTGATTTGGCGGGTTGGTAAACCAAATGACAGGGTAACATCAGACGAGTCTTTGGAGTCCTAGGACCTAGCCTTCCTGGACTCAAAGAGGGCTCTCTCTATTATGTGGAGGATGTGACCTTGTTCGCTTTGGGTGATTAATTTTAGGCTAGTTGTTAAGTGTCATTTTGTTTGTTTGTATTGGGTTGAGGTAAGATGATCAAGTAGGATAGGTGGAGTGAGAGGTTATCGAATCAATTGGGCAATGGAGTCTATGAAGTCATTGATATCTTGGTAGCAAATTGGTGTACATCACAAGGAAAACATAGTGTAGTTAATGGATCTCTTAAGTTTATGTGCGAGGTGAAATGGACATCAATTTTGGGAACCAAGGTAGGGCAAAGGGAAGTTAAGAATCCTTTTTCAAATACCTATGAATAGAGAGGTATTAAATACTGATAAGCAAAATATACTAATCATGAGACAGGGCACACCATTTAATCAATGAAAATAATTTTAGACAAATAAAAATTTAAGATAAATAATCCAGTGGAACAAGGAAGAAGGATAACTTATCTAACTTCAATGATTCTACTTTCAAGATTTGAAAACATATAAGAGACAAATAGCATCAATAAATGAAGAGGGAACGCCTAAAAATCATTCATTAAAATATAAAGAACTTTGAGGCAAAATTATAAGCAAATTCAAAGGGCAAGATCGAAACAAGACCTCTTTGACTTGACCTAACTATCCATACATCAAAAAGATATTTCAAGATAGAGTTTAGATAGCTTTAAACAAGCAGGGTTTTCCATGAATCATGTTTATAAACTAGCATATTAATCCAATAATGAAATACTTTTATGAGCTATTGAAAAATAGAAAGACGGACATATGGAAAACAAGAAAAAACATGAACATATGAGAGATACATCACCATTAACTAAACTTAGGGATCCTACAAGCAAGCCTTCATCACCATCAATCAAGGCAAATCATCCACAAGCTCCACAACACTAAATTGTTCTTCAACTTCCAAAAACCATGTATTGTTGTTAAAAACATCAAGTCCCAATGTTTACGATGAATCCTCATGCTATACATAATAACTAAGGATGAGGAAAGCCAAAGAGGGTATCTAGAAGCCTATTGGACAACAAGAAATATCCTAATCTGCCCTTGAGGCCTTGTAAGGCCCAATGCACAAAATATCTAAACAAATATCTTTTTTGGAAATATATAGTAATTAAATTGACTTTTAGGCCCTTAAAAGCATATGAAAACTTTCCAAATTCACATTCTGCCCAATCAAACACAGGAGCGCAACATACTGTGTCAAAACTTGAATTTATGCCAGGAGCGCAGCACAGAGACATGGATAAATATGTCTTCTTGCAGCAGTGTTTTGGAGACCTTCCCGATGTAGGAAAAGGCTCCGTGATGGATCGTTAGAAAGAACTTGAAGTCAAATTTCCAGATCTACCTTAATTTCTTTAATCTCACCTCTACAACCTATCCAAAAAGTTAAAATTCCAAGACTGCCAAGAGCGCAACACATGCTCTCAAAACTGGGCACAATGGTGAAAAAATGAAAAAAAAAACTCTAATTGAGCTGAAAATAGTTGAGAATACTCCTATAATGATGAGGAATCAAAAAATGTAAGCCTCCCCTCTTGAAGATGCCTTGGTAAAAAGTGCAACACAGGGTGTGCTGCGCTCCTAGCCTCAAAATTTTGCAAAATACAAAAAAGTTGTTCAATTCTTCCCATAATTGGTGGATGAGTGCATCATGGGTCCTGGGAGACCTGTAGAGAAACTTGGGCCAAAATACCAAGCCTAGCTTGGTATTTTTCATAATTTGGTGTCAGGACCTCATTTTGGGTAGTTTTGAGTTTTTTCCGTGCAAAGTGTTTTCTTCGTTCATATTGTATAGTCATTCTCCTTTGCAAGTCCAAGTCTTTGTTGGGCTTCTCCAGCTTGGCTTCAAGATGTGTGTTGGCCCTCTCAAGCCATGATTCCATATTATGCTCAATTTCCATGGCAAGGATTTTAGTGAGGGGAAATTGTTGTGCTTGGGTTGATTCTTCTTCTCTTTGCTTTTCCAATGCTTTCCTAAGACCCATAGTCCTATGTCTCCTTCTAGTTTGACCCTCTTCATCACTACTTTACTCATAAGTGCCCATGTACTCCTCCAACTTTACTTGTAACCTTTGAGCCTCTTTCCTATATTTGAGCGCCCTTGCTTCATAGATGGCATGTTGGCCACTCATTTTTTTGTTCTGCATTTGCAAAAAGTGAATGACATCCTTTGACCTTTGTAATTCAACTTCCAAGTCCTTGATCTGTGCATTCTTGTGTTGTAGAAGGGAGTCTGCAATTCTTGTCTCATTTTCCTCATCATTGTCTATGTGAATGAGTTCAAACTCTCTTTCCTCCTCATGATTGTCTTCTTCCTCTTTCACTTGTTGTTTACCTTTCTTAATCACTTGAGTTGAGGAGGATGGCACAACCCCTTTCCCTTTGGAGGCAGAAAACACATGCTTCTCTCCTCTTTGATAGGTAAGGGGGAAAGGTGCAATAAGTCTCACTTGAAAACCTTGATCACTAGTGACCTTAGGACTGCTTTTCTCCTTATGTATGATCTCTGTGTGTGCACATTTTTCACCTTGCTCTTGACTGCCCTTTTGAGATGCATTTTCATTATCTCTTATGCCATCATCACTTTCAAGACCTTTAGGATTATCATCCTCTATTTTTTCAATGCTAGAGGTGTATTTATCATTGCTTGGTACATCTTCATCTCCATGAATGTTCTCTTCTTCATCATTTAACCTATTGTGTTCACTCTCAAACTCAACCTTTGTATCACTGTTTACTCTCTTTGTAGGGTCACTGTCTTGGGCACTCTCATTAGTCTGTCCCTTACTGTGATGGTCATTTTCTTCTTCACTGGGTGAGTTCTCTTGGCTGATTCCTTCTTCATTGTCCTGTTCATTATCTTCTTTATTTGGCCCATTGTTATCATTATTTTTCCCACTGAAATCACTTTCAAACTTTGTTTCTTCACTACCTTTGCCATCTTTTTCATTGTCATATTTTTCCTCCTCACTGCTTTTATATGCCTCACCTCCATTGTCCTTTGTGTTTTCAGTGTCACCTTATTCATTGTTTACTTCTTCTCCTTGATTGTCATTTGTTTTTTGACTGTCATTGGGTTTGCTATTTTGGTCTTTTTGTAGCTCACTATTTTCAAAATTATAAGATGCCTCTGTCCTGATATCCTTGGAGTCATATTCTTCATCATTTGGCCCACTATTTTGGTCTTTTTGCTCATCATTGAGCTCACTACTTTCATCTCTTTTTATTCTTCATCAACACTTTCTTCCTTGTCATTGCCTTTATCACTTTCTTATTTTTCATCCTCCTCTTATTCACTTCTTTCTTCACTTTCTTCACTATTTTTTTCACTTTCATCTTCCTCTCCTTCACTTTCATCTTCCTCTCCTTTACTGCTATCTTCATGTTCTGATTTCCTAGGAAAAGGTGAAAGAGGGAGGTTTGTTTGAGGAGATGATTCATGTGAAGAGGATGAACCAGGGTCAGTGGAGGGTGATGGAGGTGTGTGAGGAGGAATCTGAGATGATGACGGTAGACTATGTAGAGGGATAGGCTGTGGAGTTGTGAAATCATCATGGGCGATGAAAACCTCCCTTGGGATGCCTTGTTTCTTTAGTTGGTGTGAGACAATCATTTTGATGAGGGAATGATGAAAAAGGCTTGACATTTGTTGGGATGGAGGCCTCTTTTGCATGATGGAAGACATTTTCTCAATACTTTTGCAAAGGTAGTAGGGCAAATGTAGCAGCTTGGTTTTGGTAAAATGCATGAGTAGTATTATGTGGTAGGAATAGACTCTGGAGAACCTACCCTCACAGGTGAAGTATTTCATAATGATCTTCATTAAGAGAGAATATATGTCCAATAAATGGGAAAAGGGGAACATGGTTTTGCAAACATCTTGACAAATTGGTTTCAAGAATGGGTGATAGTGGCTCAGGTCCAGATACATTTGTTTGAACCACCTTTCTCCTATGCAAGGTATTCCAGTGGCCATAGATATGGCATTGGTGTTCAGCTCAAAATTCACCCCAACTAAGTGCACTTGGTAGTTATGAAGGTTCAGGGAAAAGAGCTTGGTCAACTGAGGGTGACTCTGGATCTTTTGTACCCTCTCACAAAACTCATAGCATCCTACTTCTTGAAAACAGGAAAATATAGTAGGAGAGGCTATCAGTTCTTCAGTGCTTATAGGCTCAAACCTATTTGGCTTCCCATCTTTCCTTTGCTGCTCTTTAGGCCTTTGAATTGCCTCATCAATGTCAACACTGCCTTCCCTAGGCATTTTTTCCTTTACCCCTACCTTAAGACTTTTGAAAATAATTGACACCTCGTGAGGAAGGAGGTGAAAATGGTGAATGAGATGGTGAGGTTCTAATTAGGTCAAGGCTCAGTAGTGTATAGGCCAAGTGTTTTCTTTAGGATTTCACTTCCTTCTCTAAAATAAAATTTCAATTTTATTTGTAATCCTATATTTAGAAAAATAGGAACATGTGGGAAAATCTCAAATACCTCTCAAAATATCTCCATAGCTGAAAAAACTGGTTGAAAACACATTGTAGGCAAGTTGGGCACCTCCTAAACGTGTTGTTGTGTAGCTTCTGAATGGAAAGGAGCACAACACGGGTGCCTCCTGAACGTCCTGTCGTGTAGCTCCTGAACGGAGTTAAGCAAGTGATGAACGGGAAGCCGGGTGGTGGGTTACCTTTTGCACGCAGATGTGTGTGCCTGGGCGGTCCTAAACATGTCGTCGTGTAGCTCTTGAACGAACAGCAGCGTAGCATGGGCGCCTCCTGAACATGCTATCGTGCAACTCCTGAACATGCTGTCATGCAGCTCCTTAACTGATAGGAGTGCAGCAAGTTATCGGTCGGGCATAGGTTGCACGTTATCAGTTGGGAAGAGGTTGCATGACGATTCTTCTATAGGAGTGCAAAGCCTCTGCATAGGAACGCAGTGCCCTTCAGGGATTTTTATGGCAGTCCTACACTAGAGCGCAGTGCCCGGAAAATCTGCCTGAAGACTCTGTCAGGGATTTTCGAAAAAACTTGAAAACCCTCACTCCTTTGCAAATAACCAAATGGTGAATGGGAGATGTTTTCTTGAGTTGTTTTTATAACTCTTGAAAAAATTAAAGATAACACCCACTTCATTAAGGTTTATTTTTTGTTTCGCCCCTTTACTAATATTCTCTTTTTTCTTTTGCAGGTAGTGTCATGTAAATAGTGTTTTTTGGTCTTCTCATTTCTTTTAGAGTTGGCACTTTTTCAAAAACCCTTGGCAAATTGGTGATTTTTCTTGGTTTTTTCCATTTTAACATATTGAAACTATGTTTCTCTCCTTGACTACTTGATGGATGTTGACCCCTTTTTAGAGTTTTGTGTCCTTCATACTGATACCCTTTTCAATCTTTTTTCAAATTTAGAGGGTTGATTTCAAAAGTCCTCTGAAAACCTTTTGTCCCTTTGATGGAGTTTTATGACCCTTTATTGTAGTGAAATAATTTTATATTTAACAAACCCCTGAAATTATTTCCTGATACCATCTTCTACTCTCTGCCTGTAGTCAACCAAGGAGGCTTTTCAATCTAACCTTTTGTTTATTGAATCTTTGATTGGTGTATAGTTGTGCACATGTGTCACTGTCTTCAGGATATTATGCATGGGCTCTTTGATGGGCAACACTTTTACAAACAATTTGTCATGAGACCATGATCCTCTTTGTGAACTTTTAGGTCTGTTGTATCTCTTCTGTTGTGTTAATTTCATTTGTGAGTTTAGGTCTATTACTTTGCATCTGTTCTGTTGTTAACCATTATAAAGCATTCCTGTAGAAATTCTTGAACATGGGAAAAATGTCTTTATGCAGACTTAATGCTTGATCAAGGAGATACCTTTGGAGGACTTTGATGTCTTTGGAAAATGATAAGTTCACCCTTTTTTTCACTTGACTTCACCTTTGAATATCTGTAGAAACCGTGAATTTATAACCATGACAATGCATAACCTAAGAGACCTTATATGACTTATTGGGATGTTCTTTGGAATAGGTTTTTGACTGAAAGCTTGAAATGGGGTTTGGAGGTGAAGACAGGGTTTCAACACACCTTTATGCACTTCCATCCTAGAAAACTTAAAAACTTTGATTTATCTAAAGATCTTAGAAAGGGAGTTTAAAATCACCATTGCTTGAGGCACTTGGTGAGTAGAGGAAAAAGTTTGGGTTACTTGGCGAATCAAGGTGTGAAAATAGAGGGCTTAGGAAAACATAGATAGATTGTTATAGGCAGAGGTGGCAAACATAGTGAGAGTGAGGGACATCAGTCCATGATTTGGTCTTATTTGGGTGATAGATTGACCATGCCTTCACAGAGTAGCAGGATAGTGAAAAAATTCTCTTTGAGGAGATTTCTAGAACTCACATGATTCTTGAATTTTGTTTTTGGAAATCCAAGACAAAGAATTTAGTCATCTAAATAGGTAAAAATTACTGATGAATAACAGTCCCTATATTACTAGTATAGTCCCTTATTGTTGTTAGTGTAACCCCCTTATTGTTATTGTTGTACCCTTGTAACCCCCATATTGTTATTATTGTTAGGTCGGGCTAGGATTACATTGTGGCCCCATGGGCTCCTATATATAGAAAATAGGTTTTTTCATTTGTATCATCCAAGAATTATTCGTTTATGTAATGTATTGGAGGTTTCCCCCTCAAAGTGGTTGATTTCTAAGGCATTGATCTCTCTTTTCTTCTATTTCTGGAGCTGGTTTCACAACATTTGGTATCAGACCTTTGGATTCTAGGGTTTTTCTGCTCCAAACAAGCCATCGTGGAATTTTCACTATAACTCGTTTTCTACAAAGGTTCATAACCTGAAATTTTTAGAGCACAAAACAAAAATCCTAAGGAACATCTTTACAAAATTTTAGATATTTTTTCGCACTATTTTTTGAGATATGGTCTGTGGAAGTTAGGACTCTTTGCAGGCTCCTGAATTTAATCTAAACAGGTCATCATGGAATTTTTGCTATAATTTTTTTTCTACGAGAGTTAAGAAGCTTAAATATTCACAGGCGAAGCCGAAATCCTAAGGAAAATTGCCGCCAAATGTCAGATCTTGGTTAGAAATATGTTTAGAGATATGGTCTGTGGAACTTATGGATTTTTCAGGCTCCCGAATTTCATCTCAAAGAGGCGAACATGGGAAAATATTCATAACTCTCTCTTTGAGCATCTGATTGAAATTTTGTAAAGAGTGGCTGCAATTACATGGACTTTAGTTTCCTTTTTATAAATTTCAGAGCTTAAGGAGGAAACAATGACACATGGTACATCATACAAGTTTGCTCTACTGAACGAGTCCATAATTAGGTCATTGTGGGAGATTGGACATAAATTTTCCTTGAAGAATCCAAATCAGGGAAAAACTATGGCATTCAAAAGAGGATTCATAGAGCTACGCAGAGCCAAATTTCAAATATTGAAGCCCCAAAATCACAGAGATAATTAAGTTTTAATATTGAGCTCCTAAAAATCAAGAAAACTGTGTGCATTTTTTTTCCGAATTGCATAAGTCCTGTGTAAAGAAATCAGTTTGAAGTGATTCCAATGGTCTGTTAAGCTATATTTCAGTATTTGTTTCTGAAATGCCTCCTAAAAAGAATTCAACACCCATTAAGCCCTCATAATACTCTACTATGACTCATGAAGATGAAGAATTGCAACATGATCTCTCAAAATTACAAGAGCAAGTGCACCAAATTTCGCTCTCGCAAAGAGTAGAAAAAAATGAAATGGAAGTTTTGAAGAAAGGAATGGAAGTGAAGATCGACGGTTTGAAGAATAATATGGATGGTTTGAAGAAAGGCATGGAAACTAATATGGATGGCGTACACGCTAAGATGGATGGTGTGGAAACCAAGATGGAGGATATGTTAGGAATTTACCACAAAAAAAAAACAAGAATTTACTAAGAGAAATAGATAAACATAACCAACAACAAACCATGTAAACATAAACACATATAATTATATGTTTATCTGGGAAAACCCCAAACATCGGGGAAAAACCCAATCAATGAAATTTCATTAACCATTGGCCACAACCCTAGCCAATCCGGCCAAGTGAGCCTTCACCGCTCACCTCTAGGCCTGCATTACAATGAAGTCTTCCAAGCATTTTATAGGCTCCATTACATGCAATACCATGGGCTAAAACCATGGGTGTACAATACCATGTGCCCCAAAACCACTACTATTTACCCTAGTAAACATTAACTCTATCCCGAATTAAGTTTACCTAACAATTCCCCCCTTAAACTTGGCTTGGGGATTATTGACTAAATCCAGCCAAACCTGCTAAATGAGACAACTCTGCTCACTCTAGCTCTTCCTCCTCAAATTTTCACCCAGGGTAATTATTAACTTGACATCTTCCCTATCACATAGGTCTAACCCAGACTTTACCAATGATTACCTAGGGGTACACATGCCATACCAGGTCTTACAGCAGTATGCCCATTTACATGTAATAAAATTAACTCCATAATATATATATATATATATATATATATATATATATATATATATATATATTTATTTATTTATTTATTTATTTATTTATTTATTTTTTGTTTCATTGTTACTGTCTTTGTACATATGAAATCAATGTCCATATAAAAGGAACCCATCTACCGGATTACATGGGTCACCAGCCTCTGTAACCGCCAGTCCTCTAGAAGTTCTCTTCAGACACATGGTTCATCAATTAATCCACATTCAAATATCCTATCTTACTTTAAATTCTCTCTCATCATATATAATCAACCAATGCTGCATATGGATGTTTTGTTACATGATTGTTAATATCATAAGCATATGAATCATGCCTAATATAGTTTTTTTCTTATCCCAACACCTAAGTACACCTTGGCTTCAGCACCAAACATTGTCACTACTTTGGATATCATGAAGCCCATCTTCATTTTGTTTCCATAGAACATTATGCACCATCTCCCATTCACATAATTGTTTTATCGCTCGAGAAATATTAGCTAAACATAGGCATTTGCGATGGATTCGGCTTTGTCTCTTTGCTTGGTGTTCCCATGCGTTAACTTTAAATCATGAGATGCGATATCCATATCTTCGCCACATTCTTTGTGTATACACTCGCCTTGCCATGGATTCACCATGCCGCACTCAAACTCGCCTACCTGTATCAGAATGCCATTCCTGAGGGAAGGCCTCATCGGCCTGGGTTCCCATACAAATATCCATCATGACATCCCTTCAAAATGCCTTCTTCATGGCCAACGCAAATACCACAACATCCATACCATCCTTATTCATATAAGAGGTTCTTATCATCATCATAAGCAGATAGCCTCCTATTCAAATGAGAATTTTGATATAATTTGACCAGTTGCTCCATTATCGCCTTATTGATACCACGAGAAGTGACCTCGGGTGTAGTGGCTTGCAACGTAAGCCTTTGAAATTTCTCCTGCATAGGGGCCAGTGCTTCTGCTAGATTCAACAACCATAAGGAATTCTAGAATGAATGTGCAAAATTGTATGTCAAGACTTCCACCTCTCTCCACGAATTCCTGCTCTCCTACTACGACATCCACTGCGGCCTTAGAAGCAGCGCTCATGGTATTTCTCATCCTGAGCACATTAATCGATGCTTCTTGGGACTTCAAAAACTTATACACCTTCCCTGAACATTATCTACATCGATCAAATAATTTCTGGATACGTTTGAGCAACAGTTGTTATACCGCGACCCAATAGCGCAAACAATGACACTAGTGGCTTCGTATTCTCGTCATTATGAGCAACCCCAGGCCTAAAATCAAACTCACCTTTGCTCTGAAATGCAGGAGGGTAAAAAATATTTACATTTTCTGCCTTTGTGCCACATCCCTTCGATCCTGTGGAAGAGGACGTCACGCGCCGGAGGGGAACCATGGCTACAAGCTCACAGGCTGCAACTTTCATTGTCCCGACAAGATCCTTTCAAAACATATATTAAATTCGAGCTTGTATTTCTCTTAAAAATTGTGTGCATGGCTTCCAATAGCCTCGAAATGTTGATCCAGACTGCCACTAGAGTATGACATTTATGTTTGTTGACCATTAAAATTTATTCAACGATCCTTTTCAGCGTCAGATCTAATGAGATACGCCTCCTTCACATGCATATCTAGATCTTAAAACATCAGATCAAACAAATCATGCTCATTCCACAATGACTGAACGATCTTGGTTAATAAAACGATCCACGATCCTGCAAGTATCCTTAAACTTGGCTCTGATACCATTTGTTAGGAATTCACCGTAGAAAAAAAACAAGAATTTACTGAAAGAAATAAATAAACATAACCAGCGACAAAGAATGTAAACATAAACACATATGTTTATCCGGGAAAACCCCAAACTCCGAGGAAAAACCCAATCAATGAAATTTCATTAACCATTGGCCACAACCCTGGCCAATCTGGCCAAGTGAGCCTTCACCGCTCACCTCCAGGCCTGCATTACAATGAAGTCTTCCCAGCATTTTATAGGCTCCATTACATGCAATACCATGGGCTAAAACCATGGGTGCACAATACCATGTGCCCCAAAACCACTACTATTTACCCTAGTCAACATTGACCCTATCCCGAGTTAAGTTTACCTAACAGGACATGGAAGAAAAAATGAAAGACAACATGGAAAACGTGAAGAATGATCTAAAATAAGACATGGAAGGTTTGACAAAGTTGATACAAGAAATGATTCCTAATGGTAAAAATATACTAGAGGAAACTCATGATGAGAACAAAATAAATGTTACTCATGATTTCATAAACTCTAATGTTGGATTGAAGAACCACCATATTCCAAAGATGGATATGAGGAAGTTTGATGGCAAGGATCCTGTAACATGGATACTACAGATGGAGCAATATTTTGATCTCAATAATTGGAAAACACACAAAAGGTATGCATTGCAACTTTATATTTAGAACAAAATACATTAGTATGGTATCGATGGATTTTCTCTCGTAAAAAATTGTCACTTGGTCAATTTTTATGGAGGAAATGATAGCACATTATGAGGATACAAAGAGCAACACCTTCTTTAGCCAATTGATAAATCTGAAACAAAAGGGTTCAGTGGAATAACACATTGAGGACTTCCAAAAATTGAATATAAGGGTAACTAATATTCTAGAGGAACACATGATTTATGTCTTCATAGGGACTTTAAAGGATAACATCCAACATGAAGGTGGCATTTTGGAACCTGATTCATTGGAGAAGGCATTCAGGTTGGCAAGAAAAATTGAATGTAAAATTATGGTGACAAGGAAGCATACCACTCACATCTATAAAGATGGAAGTGTTGCTACTCCTAGACTTCCACAACCTACAAAGTTGACAGCACAAAAATTGGAAGAAAAAAGAGAAAAAGGGATTTTCTACAGTTGTGATAACAAATACACTAAAGGTTATAAGTGTGCCAAGAAGAAATTATTTTACATAGATTGTGAAGAGGAGGAAGAAAATGAAGAAGAAACTTCAAAAGTAGAGGATATACAGCAGGAAGAGTCCCTAGAAGAAGAAGAAATGGGGTCCGACCTGTTTCATGTAATGCATCGTTATGAATTACATTCCTCAAAATCTCAAGATAGAAGGACATATTAAGAAGAAAAATGTAATAGTGTTAATTGATTTGGGTAGTACCCATAATTTTATTTATTGTAAGGTAGCCAAGGAATTGAATTTCTTCCTATACCCAACACCATAGTGCCAACTGATGGTTGCAAATGGAGGAACTATAAATTACTCTGGAGAGTGTCATAATATAAAACTAACCATGGGGGAATATGTATTGAATATTCCAATTTTTCCATTCCAATGGGAGGTGTTGATGTTGTACTAGGAGTATAATGGTTACAAACTTTGGGGACTATAGATTTTAATTTTCAAGAACTTTTCTTGAATTTTTTTCGAAGGAAAGGAAATCAAAATTGCGACATTTCAGTGGAATACAGAAAGATAATAATCCATAATTTCCCATGAAAAATCTTCCGAAGAAAGAAAAAGGCAGTAATTGTTGTTTGTTATTATAAAATGTATCTTTTTAATGCCTATTTATCTCACATTAATTATCAATCCAAGAGCGACTTTTTATTTCAAGAGTGTACTCTGTCTGAGGTTGAAATTCATCCAAGAGAAATGCTGTGAATATGTAGTATATAATTCTAAATTCAAGAGTAAAGAAATGCGTGTAAAGGAACCTAATTACAAATGGAAATGCTTCCGAGAATTAAATCAAACCGGAAAACATCGATCAGGGATACAGTAGCAATAACTCCTTCCCTTAGAAATCGGTGCAAGATAACCAATATGGGGACTTGGAAGCAATAACCAGTGTCCTCTACAGTTGGTGATCTTAAAGCAATCGAAATGAAAGAAAACTCAATCTTCGTGCTGATGAAAATAACTGAAAGGAACAAAATCTGGAAGCTAATGAATTGAAACTGAACAACACATTGAAATCGAACAGTAATGTAAATGAATAACAAACTAAAACTAGAAGAATCGAACAACAAATATTAACTCATGGAATTGAACAACAAAACTCTATTAAACAACAAATCCTATTGAACAGCAAATTGAATAGCGAAGCTTTATATCTGCACTCTAAAATAAACAGCAGTTAAATGAAACAGCAAATGGAATGGAACATCAAATGCCGAACAACGAAGCATAACAAGATAAGTAATTCGAGGATTAAGATTCTTGTTAAATGGGGAAGGAACGTCAACGCAATCCATTATAATAAAACAATAAACTATTAAACACAGAATTATGAATTAATTAAGATAGAACCAATATCACTTCCGCAAATCCAAGGATGTTCTAAGTAAGGCAATATGTTGTCTCAATTAACCCACATTGTAAGAAATAAGATTCAAATCATACAATAATGAAATAACTCATAAACAGAGCGCGTAATACATAAAGACAGTAAAATGACAAACAACTAATGAAATAAACTCACAGTAACATGTATGTAGAAAATCGATCACACGCTGCAGGAATTGGAAATATAACATAGAGGAGCAGTTCACGCTGCAAGGGGTCGGGCCCTTAACCACCAGCAGGGACTACTCAAGCTACTTCAGGTGATGCGAATGGAACAACAACTTCAATTAATCATTAAACTGGAGCAGCATTACAATGGAATCGTGTTTTCAATAACACAGCTTTTGATTAAGTTTACAATTCACAAAAGCAACAACTATGATCCCTCCCCTCTCTTTTACATATGTATCCTTTTATAACCAAAGAGAGGAGAAATTAAATAGTAAATATGATCTCTCATAACAAAATTGAATTGTTCCCAACCAATTGATCAACAAGAAAATATATTTCCAACGATCTTTCAACAAGAGCAAGGCGAATTTGGCTTTGCAGCTGAGATTTGGAGGACGGCTGCAACAACAAATCTGAGAAAATCGTGCTCAAAGAACCATGTGTTTCTCTCAATACATGCCGAATTTGGGCAAACCGTTCTTCGTAATAAGTTAATTGGGCCCATTCTGTACAAAACCCATGTTCCTTATTTTCCAGATTCTTCTTCATTTGCTTAGAATCTCAACCGCAAAACTATCACTTCTTATTCCAGCGAATTTCCGAGTTGGAATATTTCATGATGATTTGGAAATCAAATCTACAATCTAGAAAATATCTTGGAGGCTAAAATGGTGAATGATATTAGAAAATATATTAATAAACCATCATTTATAAAATTATGCATAATAATCATCAATTTATTAAAAATAAAGGAGAAGAAATAATATTCATCCATAAGAGCATAAATCATTATAAAATGGATTTATATGATAAATTATAATAAATGACATGATTAAGAAGATTAAAAATGGATGAAATAAGTGTTAAAAAGTGGTCGTATTCACGGCCCAACATACCCCCAAACTGAATATATTGCATGCCCTCATGCAACCCAGAACTGAATATATTGCATGTCCTCATGCAATCCAAAGACAAAACCCATGTGTTAACCAAGCAAAGAAAATTGTTCATCCCAACTCATGAAATGGATGGAACAAATGAATTTTTCCTCAAATAATGAAAATTCAATTTTAGCAATCTTGATAAAGGCATAACAATTTTTACCGTGGATGTTCAACTATATGTATATGAAGTTGCATAAAAATGTGACATAAGTAACAACAAACTTCATTAACCATTTTCTCAAAAATCAGATCGTTTTGATGCATGGATCATGAGATATAAACAAAATGGTTGTAGGTGATAGTGCATAATTTTTGAAATTTTATGAACTAATTTAGTGTGAAATTATCTGGGTTTGTGTATTTTAATGATACCTCTTTGTTATCCAGAAATCACAAGAATTCAGTTCATAGTTTTAAAGATATATGCAAATCAATTTCTGCACTGTATAAAAATGAAATTGTATGCCTTAAACGAGAAAGAGAGTAGAAAACATCCATCATGTGTAGCAATTCCCCCCCCCAAACTGAAGAATTAGCATGTCCTCATGCGATGCTAGAAAACAAAGAGAGGTGGTTGCTACAATCTGTTGAAATCTATGTTTGGTGTAAAACAACATGGAATAAGGGAGGTGTTGAGAATGAATAAGAATATCAAAGAAGATTACTGACATGGTCATAAGAAAGAAATGAAGGAAATCAACACTCCCCCAAACTAAAAGATGAGACGTGTCTAAAAAAATGGGAAGTGGTAAAGATGTGGAATGAATGATAATAAATAATGCTCAATGGATTTTCATGAAATTCTCCTAAATTCATAATAAATTAGAAAATTATGCTATTTTACCTCAAGTGTTACCTCCGAAAAAATGTGGAAGGACATGTAGGGACTGGCCTTTGTTGAAGCTGATGTAGGCTGAGTGGTTAGTGAAAGTGATGCAAAATGTGGAAGCCATGTGCGCATTCGCGAGCCTATGTTGTTAGTTGCAATAGTGCGATTGTGCTGCGAATAGAATTTCCCCCCATACTTGTTGTTCTCCTGTAAACAAATCACAATTTTGTATGCAATTTTCTTGAATCCACGGTTTTAGTTTTAAATGGTAACAGATAAGATGCATGCAAAAAGTTCAATCAACAAAATTTTTGTAGAAATGCAGTATGAATATTGTGGAAAAATGGAAGCGTACTGCACAGCAATTATACAGCATGGAAAGGCATACATACTTATGATATGATTAGAAAATTATCACATTACTGAAATCCATGGATGTGATAAATCATAAACAGATATAGAAGCGTTTTGTAATGATTCAAGGATAAGGAGAAGGGACAACTTAAAATAAACATAAGTACAAATGCATTTATTACCCACTTAAACTAATGTGATCGATTTATGATGATTTTCATGTATAATAGGTTCGAAATAAAAGGTTAAGGATTCATACTTTCATCTGATATTTAAATAGAGATATAGGAAAAAGGGTTTAATATTACTATTGATGTGTATAAATGTGACTCCAATACCATCAGCAGAGCTCTGTTGCCCACAAGTGTCCATAACCTTGACAGAGTTTCTCTCTCACCCCTGGAACCATTGTCCTTTATTTATGCTGAGGAAGTGCTTGTTAATTTTCATAATAGAGGCCATTGTGCTGGCTTGGTGACCAGATAAATCACAATGCCATTCACTAGGAAGAAGTGGAAAGTGGGCAAGTCGGCTCGTGATGAAACCTCATGTTCCAAGGACTTCTTAATTTTTTCAATTGTCCATTGGACCATATCCCTGGTTTGGTGGCCATGATGGGAATGCCACTTCACTTGCTTCCTTATGAACATGGTAGGCCGGCTCTTGATGAGACCCCCTATCCTCCATCTGCCAAATTATAAAATTATTAATAAAATATGTAAATATTTTTCTTTTCATATAGCACTTTCCTATTTATTCATAAAGGATGGCTCAACACTCCTTAAGAGTAGGGATGGTGGAAGAAGTCTGAACAGCTCAATAGAAAATAATATGCCCTTGTTCCTACTCCATAAGTAAAAATCAAAGAAAGTTATAAAATATGGGAAAGAACCAACATGATAAATATAATCGATCATATGAATTTAGTGGTAGTAAGACAACAAGATCATGTTATTGATTATGTCCCTTTTTCCTTTTTTCTTATCATTACTAAAAAAATTTCTTAAAAATGATGATTTCTTTTGATTTGCTGATTACAGTAAGCTTTAATTTGTATGATTGTGTATCATTCCATAAATTGTATGTTTGTCTTTCAAAAAGTCATGAAAAATTCAAAAAAAGTTCTAAAAATGTTGTTTAAAAAAACAAGAAAAATGCACTCAAAAAGTGTTGTTCCTTTGGAAAGGAACAACAAAAACAATCTGCGAAAATGTTGTTCCTTTGGAAAAGAACAGTAAGAACAGTCGGTGTTGTTCCTTTTGAAGGGAACAACAAAACTGTTGTTCCTTTTGAAAGGAACAACAAAAACGAGCGGTGTTGTTCCTTTTGAAAGGAACATCAAAAACATGCAACAAAAATGTTGTTCTTTTTTAAAAGAACAACAAAACTAATCAGCGAAAATGTTGTTCCTTTTGGAAGGATCAAAAAACACATAAACGCACTGCTTTTTAAGAGGAACGACTGCTGTTCTTTAAGAGGAACAATAACTGTCCGTTAAGAGGAACAACAAACAAATATAATTATGAAAAAAGAAAAAAAGAGGAAAGAACAAAGCTAATATGCAATCCATTGCCAAGCAAATCCAATCAAATAGAAAGGAAAGTTTATGTACAGGTTTTAAGAAAAAAGTATTTTTTTTATTTTTTTTTCACAGAATTGGTGCTGCCGAAGAATTTCCTTCTGTAACTGAAACTTGCATGGTTGGGTCCTTATTGTTCAATTGCAAATGGAACAGAAACTAAAGTTTATAGGAATCAACACCTGAAACACAAAAACATAAAAGAAATCATAAAAGAAACAACACTTTATTAAGTTACAACAGCTATGATGTTATTTTCTAAGGGAATATCAATCTATTAATGGAAAAAAATGATCTTTTTGAAAAATGTTTTGGCAGCAGTAACATGAATCTTAAAATGAGAACCAATTCTTCATTTATTTTTGTTATAAATCTGTTAGGTAATGAACTGGATGAAATGCCATTGTTTTACTAAATTTTCAAGAATCGCTTGTCCATAAATTGACCTTCTTTATTCTTCTAAGACCTGTAAAAAACGAGTGTCTCCCTGTAATAAAACATTAAATCATGGAGAAAGAGAGGTGATAAGGCTCCCCTAATCCAAAAATTATGCAAAAAACTAACAAGTAGTTACTTTGTAGAACAAATCCACGGAAAAATAAAACAAATTATATTTTTTACCTGTGGGAGAGCAGTGGTCGACCATACTAACCAGCAGTGTTTTAATCATAACTTCTTTGTTTTTCGTCTGATTCGAGTGATTTCAAAGCCAAATAAGAGTTAATTCAAAGGTTTATCTCCAATAGAAACAAGTTTTAAAAATTCCATGTAATGGTATGTTAAACTTGCTTAGAACAACCTGCTTAGTAGAGTCATTTTCGATTTTCCAGCTCAGACCAACAGTTGGTATTTAAAGCATAAATTGTTCTTTTGATGGAGGATTGAAGCAATTAAAATTGGAGATTAAATTAGATTCATTTATTGATCTCCAATAGAAACAGGTTTTGAAGACAAGAAGAATTGATGGGTCAAATATGTTAAGGAACAACCAAGAAAACAGAGTTTCAAGAACGCTGATTTATGATAGGCAGTCGGTATTTTGGTCATAAATTCCTCATACGATATCGAAATTGAGTGATTCAAATTGCGTTGTAGACTATATTCATATATGAATTTCCAATAGAAACAGGTTTTAAAAATATAGTCATTTAGGCCTCCAAAAACTGACTATCTCAACTCTGTTCTTGAGCTGCCTACTAGACACCCTATCAATGTTTTGGTTCTAACTTTTTCGTTTCAAATCCAAATAGAGTGATTCAAATTGGGTTAGAAATTAGACATCAGGGGCTACTTAGTAGAAATAGGTTTTAAAAATATTCATTTTTGGTCTCCCAAAACATGATTGTCCCAACTTTGTTTTCAGGAATTTCATCAAGCCCGCAAGCCAAAAAAAATGATATTCAAACAATTTTTCAATATTGATGATAAAAATGAATATAGTGTTTGTATAATGGTTATTTTAAATATAATTCATATACATACACAAATAAATTAAAATATTTATCATCAATGTTGATTTCACAGCGTGTTGCAACAAAGAAACAACTATTTTTACAAAAATAAATAAAAAAATGTGTTTGTTTTATTTCCTCTTTTATTTATTTCTCCACTATCCTACTCTGAATTGGAAAATGAATATGATTACGTATAAGAGTATTTCCAGTGGAGCCATTTCTGAAATAAGGCTTCAATTATGTACATACCCAAATTTGAAAAATGTATGTTAATAAAAATTAGGGTATGAGAAGCCAACTTCCCTTGAAAAGATGGTGCCAAAAATTGTTGAAGTATGGAGTGATGTTGCAAACAAATGATAGAGTGAAACCAATCTTCAATATATTCTTTACTTCCTTGATTTCCCATAGCCATCATATCATGAAGTTCTTGAGCTTTTAAAATGGTTTGTTGGTGCAAACTAGAAGAAACCTCATTTTCTTTTATAACTTCTACAATTTTTGGATTTGATACATTCTGAGTCTCAGTGTAAGTTTTTTCCAATGGTACATGTGAGATAGAATGGGTGGGAAGGGTGGATGAATTTTGCAGTTCAACACTGTAAGCATGTTGTACTGGTTTATTATGGTGAGGGTGTGGAATGAGTTGAACAGGAAATTGTATAGGGAATGGAGCCTTTTTATGATGTAGTTGATTGGGTTGATTAGATGATTTTGATAGGCAAACAAGGTGTTGTGGAAGAGATGGAATATGTGTTTGTGCTACAAGATGAGGAAGAGTAGTCATGCAATCATAAGGTGAACCATGCCAAGCTTGTAGACAAGATTGGTGGTGGTTATATTGAGATTGGCATGGCTGCCCTAACATGTGAGTATTCCATAACGAATTATGCAAGTAAGAGAATGGAGAGGAAGTGTTTTGAACCATACCTGTAGGCCATGATTTCCATGGTTTTGACCTTGTTGCAGCTTCCCCATCTCTTTGATATGCTACTTCCATCCTAGATAAGGAAGAACAACTATCTATGGGATGCTCCTTTCGGTAATGAGGGAAAAACACTTCATCAAATTCTTGATTTTTCTGAACCTGCAAAACATTCAATTGTGAATTTAGAGAGCTAATAAAATCATATTTAAAATTTTCAAATAAAACATTGATTTCAGCTCTTATGTCTCTTGTTCTTGTAGTAAATTTAGAAAAGAAAGAAGAAACTTCTCTAGAATTCTTACCAGCCTTAGAAATTCCTCTTGA
Organism: Pinus albicaulis; assembly: GCA_034641835.2. Lineage (NCBI taxonomy): Eukaryota > Viridiplantae > Streptophyta > Pinopsida > Pinales > Pinaceae > Pinus > Pinus albicaulis. The sequence goes on from CM076572.1 coordinate 847,462,991, forward strand.
ATACCTTATGCACAATTCACAAACATCATCATATGATAACTGAAAAACATCACCTTTTCCTATCAGATTTAAGAGTTCTAAAAATTCATCTTTGATTCCTTTAAGAAGGAGTGTTTTTAAGATCTCTTTTTCCAAATGCTTATGCTTTGATTTTTGAAGGTTGTATTGAAATCGATCTACATAGTCCTCCAAACTTTCATCTTCCCCTTGTATCATACTGAAAATATCTTCATTGGATTTGCAATAGTCTTGGTACTTCTTCAAGAATATGTTCTTCATGTCCTCCCATGTTTGGATGCAGTTCCCACCTAGGCTCATGAACCATCGAAGAGCTGCTCCTTTTAGAGTAAGAGGAAACACTTTCAACCTTTGATCATTAGTACAATAATCATATCCTCTACAAAGTATTTCAAACTCAAATAAGAATGTATCTGGATCTTCATTTTTCAAACCATGAAAATTTGGTAGAGACAATGGGGGAATTATGTGCATTTGTGTTACTCCTCCTAGATCTTTGATAGGGAATTCAAAAGTTGTAATGTGAGCCATTTCTTACCATAATAGAAGATGTTTTTCATGTGTTTCTTTAAGGATCCTCCTTCCAATGTTCCTGTCAATTGGTTAGTGAAATGGGTGGTGCTTACCTCACAACTCGAGTGGAACTACAAGATTTTTTTTGAAAATTCTACCTCTAAAATTCAAGAAAAAACACAAGAATTCATTCCTATCTTAAGCTTTCACTCAATTCTGCTGTGAAGCGGGCCAGTGAACAAGTGTGTTTCTTGCTCAGTGCACAGGTTCTTACCTTCCGTCTTTAATACCCAATTCTTCCCAAGCAGAAAAAAATTAAATATGCATCACTCTTTCTAAATGGCATACATTCTCCCTGGCAACGGCGCCAAAATGTCGAGTGCATAAAAGGTATATTTTTAACACCTATTTATCTCACATTAATTATCAATCCGAGAGCGACTTTTTATTTCAAGAGTGTACTATGTCTGAGGTAGCAATTTATCCAAGAGTAACGCCTTGCAATATGTAGTACAGTGTTCGAAATACAAGAGTAAATGGATGCTCGAAAAAGAAATCTAACTACAACAGCATAAACTCAAATGCTCTGAAATCTTAATTAAACCAATCTGCAAAACATCGATCAGGAATACAGTAGCAATAACTCATTCCCTTAGAAATCGATGCAAGATAACCAATCTGGGGACTTGGAAGCAATAACCAGTGTCCTCTACAGTTGGTGATCTTAAAGCAATCGAAATGAAAGCAAACTCAATCTTCGTGCTAATGAAAATAAATGAAAGGAATAGAATCTAGAAACTAATGAATTGAAACTGAACAGCACATTGAAATCAAACAGCAATGCAAATGAATAACAAACTAAAACTAGAAGAATCGAACAACAAATATTAACTCATGGAATTGAACAACAAAACTCTATTAAACGGAAAATCCTATTGAACAGTAAACTGAATAGCGAAGCTTTATATCTGCACTCTGAAAGGAACAGCAGTTAAATGAAACAGCAAATGGAATGAAACATCAAATGCCGAACAACGAAGCATAACAAGATAAGTAATTCGAGGATTAAGAATCTTGTTAAATTGGGAAGGAACGACAACACAATCCATTATAATAAAACAGTAAACTATTAAACACGGAATTAAGATAGAACCAATATCACTTCCACAAATTCAAGGATGTTCTAAGTAAGGCAATATGCTGTCTCAATTATCCCATGCTGTAAGAAATAAGATTCAAATCATACGATAATGAAATAACTCATAAACAGAGCGCGTCATACATAAAGACAGTAAAATGATAAAAACTAATGAAATAAACTCACAGTAACATGCATGTAGCAAATCGATCACACGTTGCAGGAATTGGAAGTATAACACAGAGGAGTAGTCCACGCTGCCAGGGGTCGGGCCCTTAACCACCAGCAGGGACTGCTCAAGCTATTTCAGATAATGCGAGTGGAACAACAACTTCAATTAATCATTAAACTGAAGCAACATTACAATGGAATCGTGTTTTCAATAACACAACTTTTGATTAAGTTTACAATTCACAAAAGCAACAACTATGATCCCTCTCTCTCTTTTACAAATGTCTTCTTTTATAACCAAAGAGAGGAGAAATCAAATAGTAAATAGGATCTCTCATAACAAAATTGAATTGTTCCCAACCAATTGATCAACAAGAAAATATATTTCCATCCATCTTTCAACAAGAGCAAGTCGAATTTGGCTTTGCAGCTGAGATTTGGAGGACGACCGCAATAGGAAATCTAAGAAAATCGTGCTCAAAGAACCTTGCGTTTCTCTCAATACAGGTCGAATTTTGGCAAACCGTTGTTAATCAAAGTTAATTGGGCCCGGTCTGGACAAAACCCATTTTCCGGATTTTCCAGATTCTTCTTCATTTGCCCAGAATCATAACCGCAAAACTGTCACTTCTTATTGCAGCGAATTTCTGAGTTGGAATATTTGATGATGATTTGGAGATCAAATCTTCAATCTAGCAAATATCTTGGAGGCTAAAATGGTGAGTGATATTACAAAATATATTAATAAACCATCATTGATAAAATTATGCATAATAATCATCAATTTATTAAAAATAAAGGGGAAGAAATAATATTAATCCATAAGAGCATAAATCATTATAAAATGGATTTATATAATAAATTATAATAAATGACATGATAAAGAAGAGTAAAAATGGATGAAATAAGTGTTAAAAAGTGGTCGTTTTCACAAAATTTCAACAATTGCACAATTATGCTCAATAGAAGTTCCAACATCAAAATCATCTATTTCTGCAGATCTCCAACAAGTCTTGGACAATCATTCCAAGGTGTTTGAAACTCCCAAAGGACTCCCACCCATTCGTGATCATGATCATTCTATTCATTTGATTCCAGGAAGTGTTCCTCCAAACATCAGGCCTTATAGATATCCTTACTTCCAAAAGAGCGAAATTGAACGTATGATTGCAGAAATGTTAGAGGCGGGTATAATCCAACCTAGTCAAAGTTCTTTCTCTGCTCCTGTAGTATTGGTACACAAGAAGGATGGATCATGGCAAATGTGTCCGGATTATAGGGAGCTCAATAAGCTCACCATTAAAGATAAATTTCCCATTCCTATGATTGATGAATTATTGGATGAATTACATGGAGAAATTATTTTACCAAGTTGGATCTTCGTTCAGGATATCATCAAATTAGAATGAAGATTGAAGATATTCCAAAAACAGCATTTCAAACTCATGAGGGTCATTATGAATTTTTGGTCATGCCTTTTGGCCTTACCAATGCACCTTCTACATTTCAAGGGTTGATGAATTCCATTTTCAAACCCTTCCTTAGAAAATTTGTGCTAGTATTTTTTGATGATATACTAATCTACAGCAGGTCTTGGAAGGATCATGTTCAACATGTTGACAGGGTGCTCAAACTATTGCAGGAGAAACAATTATATGCAAAAACATCCAAATGTTTCTTTGGAGTACAAGAGGTGGAAAATCTGGGTCATATTGTATCTCACGAGGGTGTTAAGGTAGACCCTAACAAAATTAAAGCCATTAAGGAATGGAAAGTCCCCACAACCATAAAGCAGTTGCGAGGATTTCTCGAGTTAACAAGGTATTATCGCAAGTTTGTTAAGAATTATGGGAGAATAGCAGCACCTCTAACAACATTATTGAAGAAAGATGCATTTTCATGGACTCCTGAAGCAACTAAGGCCTTTGAACATCTTAAAGAGGCAATGTGCCTAGCACCGGTCTTAGCTACACCAGACTTCACAAAAATCTTTATTGTGAAATGTGATGCCTCAGGAAATGGAATTGGTGTTGTTTTAATGCATGAAGGAAGACCCATTTCTTTTGAAAGTCATCCAATGAAAGGAAAGTATTAAAGAAACCTATTTATGAGAAGGAAATGTTAGCAATACTGCATGCACTAAAGAAATGGAGAACTTACCTAATGGGAAGACACTTCAAGGTAAAAACTGATCATGATAGTCTGAAACACTTTTTGGAACAAAGACTATCTTCAGAAGAGCAGCAAAAATGGGTCACAAAGATGTGGGGTTATGACTTTGAAATAATCTACAAAAAAGGAAAGCTTAATGTTGTTGCAGATGCACTCTCAAGAAAGAATGAAGAGGTGGAAGCATTGCTTTGTGCCATTTCTATTATCCAACCAGATTGGATAACCGAAGCAAGAGATGAATGAAAGAAGGAAAAAGATGTATGGACACTCATTCAAAAGTTGCAGCAAGATCCTAGTACATCTGATACATTTAGTTGGAAAAATGATTCCTTATGGTACAAAGATCGCTTATATCTTTGAAAGAATTCCCAACTAAAACAAAATATTCTTCTGGAATTGCACACTTCTCCTTTAGGAGGACACTCAGGATTTTTAAAAACTTACCACAGGGTGAAGAAAGAATTTTTTTGGGATGGCCTTAAATCTGATATTCAAAAGTTTGTGGCGGAATGTTTGGTTTTCCAGCAGAATAAAGTTGAGACAATTAATACCCCGGGACTTCTACAACCTTTATCCATTCCAAGTCAACGTTGGGAGGAGATTTCAATGGATTTTATCACAGGTTTACCTAAGTCTGAAGGAAAGAATGTCATCATGGTGGTAGTTGATAGAATTACCAATTATGCACACTTTTGTGCATTATCTCATCCATTTAAAGCAAGTACAATTGCTACTACATTTATGGAAACAATTCAAAAGCTACATGGAAACCCGAAGATTATTGTAAGTGACAGAGATCCCATTTTTATAGGAAATTTTTGGACGGAATTATTTTCTTGTTTGGGTACTCAACTAGCTCATAGCTCATCTTATCATCCTCAATCCGATGGTCAAATAGAGATAGTGAATAAATTTTTGGAAGGATATCTTCGTTGTTTTGTATCTGATAAGCAAGCACAATGGGTCAAGTGGTTACCTCTCGCTGAATGGTGGTATAACACTTCCTTCCATACTGCAGCAAAAATGACCCCATTTATGGCACTTTATGGATATCATCCACCATCCATCATGTTGTGGATCATTATCTCGTATATATATTTTTTTATATTTTATTTTGAAAATCAAAAAATATGGAAATTCGAAAAATATGCTATAGTATGAAATTTTTATACTTTAGCATAAAAAAAGAAATGCAATGTTTTTACAAAGAATGATGTACATAAAGTAGTCATAAAAATTTATTTTGATATATATGATTTCAAGCTTAAGCTCTGAGCAACTTCTCGAGCGGAAGCGGTGATCACTGAAAAGTGCTTTCGGATACGTTATTGCGGGGGGAGAAGTAGCTCGTTGTTTATCAAATCCTGACCCCCCGTAGTTGACTAGTCAAATCTTGGATGAGCCGTGATCAACGGCTTGGATTCATTCCGGGGGGTATAGGTTGAAGTTTTCCTCCGTACTCCAGGAGCCCCCGCAGTGACGTCATCAGGCGAAGTGGAAAACAGCTGTCATCCGCTCTCAACGGTTTGTCCACATCATGTCGGCATTTATTATGGATTCCCGTAGCTTATTAAAGAGTTCTTTAGTCCCGTTTTGTCCATGTGTGACTGTTTTTCCCCTTTTGAACCGTGTTCTTGCCACCTTTGCATTTTCCGTTACCCCACGAATTGTTTTCAGTTCCTGTTAGTCATGGAAAAACGAATATCCTTGTATGGTTCATCAAACCTCAGTCCCCTCCTGGATAGTGAAAAGGACGTCCAGGATACCACGTCGTCCATCAATCATCCCTTATTGCATTACCAAGTAACCCTAAACACTAATAAATCCCCTGTATAATCTGCTATGAAAAGTTCTGGTGTGCTGTCCACCCGTGTTCCGAAAACTCACTTCTTCCCCGAGTTCATCTCATGGTTAGTCTCATCAATGTACCCTGGTAAATGTTTCGTCATGAATTCTCAGGGAGAAAATGTCCTGCAGGTATCAACACAATTAATTCGCCAAGAATTGTGCTTTCCAGAAGATAAGTCTCCATTACAATTCTCTGAAGATTCATTGGTTTAGTATTTTGAAGACCTTTCAAATGAAGAGTTCAGTCGTTGTATGTCATTTTTGAAATCAAATCCAGAAAAAAACTCAATTTGAAGGAGAAGAGTTCAGTTTGGAGGCGTTCAATGTTCAGTATAGGCCAGTTCTTAGCTGCATTACGGAGATTTTGGGGAAAGACGATGACCACAAAATTGATAAATCAGTCTTGGGGATGTTTGCACTGATGATGAAACCAGGGGTGGTCCTTGACATTTCGTCTTTTTGGCAGGAAATAGTAAATTCCCAATTGATAGCTTTTCCTCTAACAGGTTTCTTCAGATTTCCATCATTGGTTGTTTACTTATTTTTGTATCAAAATGTTGAAGAGTTCATGAGTTTGGGCTTAAATATAGTTGATAGTAATAAAAATAAGCAATCAGTTTTATTCTGGACCGACATGATTAGAAAAGAAGAGAATGAAGCAGGGCTGTTTGAATTTGCTAATCATTTCATGTCTATTGCTTATAAAATTTTGAATGGAACTCTTCCTCCATGCTTTCTACCAAAAGCCCGGGAGTTCCTACAGATAGGACCCAATTGCAGATTTGGAGATTGGTTTGTATTCGAAGAATACTCAGAGATAAGGCTGTATGGAGTTAGCATTGAGCCCTATAGGCTCCCAAATTTTGTACCCATGCGACTTTTCGCCCTGGAATTCATAAGGAAAAGTCTTAATGTAGACCAAGTCCACTTTCTTCCCATGAAGAAAGGTTTGATGTACAAATTGCCTATGAGTGTGGGACCTTTTGTGGTCAACACGAGACAAGCTTTTGATGAAGTCTCAAAAATGTTGGAAGGGACACAGTTGTTGTTGGGAGAAAAATGGCCTTATGATCCGCATGGAATAATTTCTCAGAAAAGGGTTGAGAACAGGTATGCTGAATTCTCCCATGTAAGCAAGCCTGATATAGAGAAGTTGGCAAATCCAGGTGAAACAAGTGCCTCAAAAACTAGCATTCAAAAACGTGCCATTATGGAAAGGGAAAGCAAAAGAAGTAGAGAAGATGTTATTGAAATAGATAATGAGGAACCTAAAGAAGAAAAGAGAACCAAACTAGCAGAAGATCATTCTCCCAATTCGCCTGGTTTTACCGTTCATATAAATGAAGAATCAAGTGTTCCCTCTTCTCCTAGAAGACATGAATTTTACTTAGAAAGGATGCCGGCAGTCAAGCAAGTATTCACGCAAATTGAAGAAAGAAATTAGAGAATAAAAGCCAATGTAGAAGCGCAAGCAGAACATCACACAGCTGCTGATCAGACCAGATTATTGAATGTAATGGATATTGAAAAATATCAATTTAGAATGGCTTTGTCACATCCAAAGGGAATGTCCCTTGGGTCTTCGAGCAGCTTTAATGAGGTAAACATGATCATGGATGTTAAAAAGATCCCATTGTGGGACAAAATGAATCTTCATATGCAGACCGGGCAGTTGATTGTAAATGATTTGAGCAAGACTAATGCCACAACAGTCAAGATTGAAAACATGCTTGAAAAGGTCATCAGACAATGCAAAATGGAGAAAGCTAATTCAAGGGCATTAACAACTCAAAATGAAGAGTTGAAGAAGATCATTATGAAAATTGGTGTGGATCCAAATGATAAAGCTGCAATTCAAAAACTCATGAAAAGCGCGGAAGTAGAAATATCCTCATTGAGGAAAAAGCTAAAATTACCAGCTACAGAGCACTCAATGGCCGCGGAAGTAGCTGAGGTGGAAAAAGAAAAGGAAGAGTTACGTCTGCAATTGTTACAAAAAGATGAAGAGTTGTCCAAAGTGAAGCAGACTGCTATATCTCTGCAGAATCAAATTCAAAACCATACTTGCACTTTTGTTGTTCCTACAGGTGACAGTGATGCGGATCCTCAAACCCAAATTTTTCAGCTCAGCACAGAACTGAAGATAGCTGAAGGTGATCTTAAGCGGGTTCAGTTATATTTGGAAACAACTACTAAGATGATGAGAGGATGGGAAGATAAAGAAAATGAAAATAAGCAGCAATTACAAAAGGCTGAGGATGAAATTAAGGAGCTCAAGGAGAAGCTAAAAGGTAACATCTCCATTTTAAGAGCTAAAGATATTATTTGGACTGAAATTATCTCTGAAATGAAGTCAAATTGGGATTCCCTAAGTATAATTGGTATAGAGAAACGCCTCATCTTAGACCATGAAGAGGAGATATCATCTGAAAAACAAACGGTCATTAAAAGCGCAAATTGGGCTAGGAGGTTTTTAAATTTTATCAATTCCAAATCAGATGAAGAGTTAGAAGATATTCAGATACAAGACAGATACTTTTATGCTGAAGAAGTTAATAAAATGATAATTAAGAATGATCTACGGAAAGTTGCAGAGAAAAGGTTACTAAGAATTAAGGAGGCAGTAAAGAAGTTTGATATAACTTTTGATAAATTGATCCGAACAGGTTTGCCTTCATGCTGGACAGAAAAGGGAAATATTTTGACATGGAAGTTTTATGAAGATGCATTAACATTGGCAAAGAGCAGATCAGATAGCAGACACGAAAAGACACAAGTTTTAAAGGGAGAGACAATGTTTAACTTTCTACAGAGGCACTTTAATTTGCTATGGATGGTAAAGGCACTTTTCACAGAAAGGCTCACTCACAATCAGGCAGTTGCATTTAGATTGGAATACCTCAGCTACAGGAATGCTCCTACAACTCAAAGTGAACTTTGGAAAAAATGCAAAATCTTCTCCATTGACACAGCAAAAAAGATCCCAACGGATAAATCAAAAGTAGTCGTCGATTCTGCAGCCACTTCAGGACCAGTTGTTCCTTTAGATTAGAAGTTATAAAAATTCTCATTATGTCATTTCTCAGGATTATGCAAATGTAATAAGACTTTTTCGAGGCATGTACCTCCATGACAGTTAACAGTTTAGGCAGTTAAAGTTGGCTAGAGTAGTTAGAATCAGTTTCATTACTGGAAACTGTTTTGTCATAATGTATTTAAAGACAATTTGAAGAAAGAGAAAGGTTCCGAGTTTTGGACTTGAAGCCTAATTTTGTACTGAAAAATATTGAATCAATGAAAATTTTTGCAAGTTTCCTTCATTCTATCTATGTTGAATAGTTTTCCAGTTTTCATTTCGTTTCCATATCTATGAATAAAATAGAGTGATTTGAGCTGCAGGTCTCTTGATATCTCTGTATCTAAGAGTTAAACATCCTTAATGGGCGCTCCTCTATTTTAACTTTATTGTTGCTCACTTCTTCAGGGTTTTATAATGGTAGATTCTGTTTTAAGCAGCATATCAAATTGAAATCCTTTTCTTTCTTTTTCTTCCATTCATTCACTTCCGCATAAAGAGAACATGGCATTGCAGAACTTGTAGGGGTTTGATATTTGGAGATTATATTATTAATATTTGAAGGTTTAATAAACAGAGACAAATATACACTTGTTTGTGACATAATCTTTAATGTCTTGAGCACGGATTCCTTTACACAACAAGGAATTGTTTCTCAAGGAACAACATTAATTGGCGCCGTTGCCGGGGACCGAAGATTCGAAGATTTTCCCTGGGTTTTGTTTTACATTTCCTCTGGTTGTTCAGAGAGGAGGAAATAGTACGCTGTGTTTGTTTGAAAATAGCTCTGGCTCCCAAGAAACCTCACACGAGGTCGGATTCCTCTCAGCAAACCGTTCCTGTTTTGTCTGATCCTGAGAAGCTTGTTTCAAAGAAGGGCCAAAAACTAAAAATATTTGATACACCAGAAACTACACTGCTCGCATCAGGCAGCAGTTCACGCACTTTCATATCCAAGAAAGCTTCCAAGAAACTCACTTTCTCGGAAGAAGAGTCGTCACCATCACCCGTTCGTTTTCAAGAACCCACATTAGAAGAGCAATCTTTGGAGTTTGTGTCTTTTCCTTTTACAGAAACTCAGCCCCATATAGTTGCCAGCTCTTCTACAGTCGTTCATACTCCAACTCCTATATCATTTGTTCCACCTCATTCATCCTCTCCTACAACTAGTATTCATTTTACCCCCGCTCAAGGAGCAGTTAACCCGGGAGTAAACATGGCAGTCCCTGCAGCCCCTGCTTTCTTGATGAATAGATATGCACCATTGAATCTACCCCAACCACTGCATGATATGCCTCAGGAGTATCTCAAGTTACTCCCTAGATTTACTGGTGAAGACAAAATAACTGCAGAACAGCACTTGCCCCTGTTTTGCACATTTGCTGAGAATTTAAATGTTGAACATTTGGACGTTGTAATGAGACTTTTTTGTCCAGTCTCTAAGTGGAGAGGCAAGGAAATGGTTTAAAGGATTGCCTAATGGTACCATAAATGATTGGGATACCCTAGAAACGCGTTTCATTGAGAGATGGGGTGAAAAAAGGGACCATGGCTATTCTTTGACAGAGTTCAATGCAATAAAGAAGAAATTTGATGAAAGCATGAAAGATTTTGTGAAAAGATTTAATAAATTGTATAATAGTTTGCCTGTTGAAATGAAACCCCTCCTATTGGAGCAAGGGTTGTTTTTGCTGGTGCTTTTGAACCAGAATTCAGTTTCACATTGAGGGAAAGGAGGTCACCTACATTGGAGCAGATTCAAACTGATGCTCTGGAGATTGAGGCTAATATGTCCGCTGCTGGTAAAGTTCAAGATAAAGGAAAAGCTAAAGAAGAAACCTCGGCTCAAGAACAAAGAATTGATGATATGACTAAGGTTATAAAAAATCTGTCCAATAAATTGGTGAAATTGGAAATAGATAGTAAGCATGCAAGACAGAACAGAGGGGTTTTTAATCCCCAATTTAAAAAAAAGCCTCTACAGATTCTGCAAAGAGAGAAGAAAGATCTAGATCAGGTGCAAGCACCTTTGTACATAGAGGCAGCCCCATCCCGTTCAGCAGATGATGATGATGAGAGAGAGGATGATGCTCGAATTTCTGTTGTGTATATGGAAGATGATGAAACAGAAGAAGAAGCTGAAGAAGAAGAAGTGGAAGAAAATGATCTTTCATTTGATCAAGAAGAGATGGATGATTACTGCAGATAGTTCACAGACTTCATGTAATCTGAGTTGCATAAAAAGTACGATTTGAGGTCAAAGAAGAGACTAAGGACTCAAGACAATGAAGAAAAAGAATCAGAAGCAGCACCTGCTCCAATGGCGACTCCATTCCAGAAAGATCAAACTAAGAAAACAGATAAGGGGAAAAATCCCATGAACGAAGAAAAAGAGAAGGAAAAGCAGCAAGCAGAAGCTTCTCAAACAAAAGTTAGAGATTCTAATATTTTGGAGAAAGTGGTTACCGTTTCTAATCAAAACTCAAATTCCAAGAAAGATCAAGAAGAACCTGAAAAGTTGACAAAATCAAATCAAACTTTCAGTTTGTCGAAAGAGTTGGAGAAAGTGAAGATTCAAGTACCTCTTCTTGAGTTAATGAAAACACCTGGCTATAAGAAAGAGATTGCCGAGTTTATCAATTTATCTCAGTCTGATGAAGTAGGTGATATAGTAAATCTACAGGAAGAGAAACCAGTGGTTACATTTGGACCTCATGTTGAAGAGGTAGATTCATCTGTCCCTCCTTTTTATATATCACTTCTGTTACATGATTTTGTTCTACATAACTGCATGCTAGATTCTGGTGCGTCCCACAATCTGATGCCATTGTGTGTGATGAAAGAGTTGAATTTGAAAATCACTAAGCCATATCGATATCTTTATTCATTTGACTCAAAAAGAGTAAAGTGTGTGGGTCTGATTAAGGATATGGTTGTTACATTGGCTCAAATCCCAGCCAAAAGCATTATGATGGATGTTGTAGTGGCAGATATTCCTGCCAGGTTTGGTATGTTATTATCTAGATCATGGGGGGCAAAGTTTGGAGGAGTTTTGAAGCTAGATTTTACATATGCTATCATTCCCGTTTTCAATGGTGAAGAGAGGAGGTTGTATAGAGAGACTAGATTTCAAAAAACTACTACCAAGAAAGATGCAGGTAATTCACCAATTTATGGCCAAGAGAAGGATGACCTCTCTTGCTTCATGTTGCATGAAGATGCAGAATTTGCTGAAGAATCGCAAGGGCAGCTTCCTTCAGCAATTGTACATAAGGAGCTGCATTCGAACAAGCTATGGAAGTGTTATTTCGATGGTGCGTTTTCCAAAGAAGGTACTAGAGTTGGTTTCATTTTTGTTTCTCCTGAAGGTAACCTTGTGCCTTTTTCTTTCAAATTGGAGTTTGAGTCCACTAATAATGTTGCAGAATATGAAGCATTAATTATTAGTTTGCAGACAGCTAAGCAAATGGGAATTCAGTCCATGACTGTGTTTGGGGATTCTGAATTAATTATAAGACAAATTAAGAATTTATGTCAAACTAAACATCCCCGGTTAAGAGAATATCGCAATGAAGTCTGGGATTTGATTGAAAATTACTTTGAAGCCTTCAACTTACAGTTTGTTCCCAGGGAAGAGAATAGAATGGCTGATTCTTTGGCAGTTGCAGCTAGTACGTTCAAGCCTTCGATCAATCCAAGGCTAAGGTATGAAATTGAGATGAAATATAGACCTTCAATCCCAGACAATATTAAACACTGGCAGGTCTTTGAGGACGATGAACAGATTAAGCAGTTTTTGTTGATGATTGAAGATTTTGAAGGTCATCCGATTGATTTGGAAACTGATGAAGATGAGTGGGCCGGTAAAACTCTGAAAAATAAGATTGGTGGTCAGGAGATTATTCAGTTGAAAGAAAATGTTTTGCCAAGAGGCTTGGTGCCTCTCAAAAGACTGTTTGGTGCTAATGATGTTGCAGTGAATCAAAAGAAAGCAAACCAAGACGAACAGGTGGAAGATTGCAACTTGGGGACTCAACAGGAGCCTAAAATGATCAAATTGTTCAAAGGAATCCCGAAGGACTACAAAGAAAGGTACATAGATCTGTTTAGACAATTCAAAGATGTATTTGCTTGGTCCTATGACGATTTGAAAACGTATGATAAGGGTATCATACAGCATAAAATCCCACTGAAAGATGGATTCAAGCCGCATAAACAGAAGCTCCGACAAATCAATCCATTATTGTTGGCTCCGATTGAAAAGGAGGTGAGGAAATTGCTGCAGGCCAAAATAATTGTTCCCCTAAGATATTCAGATTGGGTTTCCAATCTTGTACCAGTCCGAAAGAAAAATGGAGAGATAAGACTATGCGTAGATTTCAGGAACTTGAACAGGGCTTCATTGAAGGATAATTATCCTTTGCCGAAAATGGATTTTGTCTTACAAAAAGTCACTGGGGCTTATATATTATCTATGGTGGATGGTTTTTCAGGGTATAATCAGGTTGCTGTGGAGAAGGAAGATCAAAATAAAACTGCTTTCACTACACCCTGGGGAACATTCATGTACGCCAGGATGCCTTTTGGCCTAATGAATGCAGGAGCTACATTCCAAAGAGCGATGGATATTGCATTTGTTGGGGATCAGTTTGTAGTTATTTATCTGGATGATGTCACAATTTTTCAAATTCTGATGAAGAACACCTGCAACATTTGCAGAAAGCCTTCCTGAAGTGTAGAAAGTATGGATTGTCGTTGAATCCTAAAAAATCTTTGTTTTCCCTAGAAGAAGGAAACCTGTTGGGCCATATTGTTTCAAAGCAAGGTGTGAAGATTGATCCAGCAAGATTTGAAGCAATACAGTCTATCCCACTGCCCCGAAGCAAAAAAGATATTCAAATATTTCTTGGAAAAATTAATTTTCTAAGAAGATTCGTTCCCAATTACGTAGAAATCGTCAAGAAGATAACGGACATGTTGAAAAAAGATGCCGAAGTGAAGTGGGACAAAGAAGCCAGAGAATCTTTCCAAAGGATTAAAGAATCTTTAAAGGAAGTGCCTGTTCTCATTAGTCCAAATTATTTGAAGCCATTTCAAATTTTCTCGTTTGCATCTCCTTCAACAATTGCTGCTGTGTTATTACAGAGAAATGAAGAAAAGCATGAACAGCCTGTAGCATATTTTAGTAAAGTTCTTCGAGATGCAGAATTAAAATATAATATATTGGAGAAACAAGTATACACTTTGGTGAAAGCATTGAAAGCTTTCAGAACTTATATCCTTCATTCTCAAATCTTAGCATACGTTCCCAATTCAGTTGTAAAAGATGTACTAGTACAGAGCGATGGGGAAGGTAAAAGGGGAAAATGGATTGCTAAAATCCAAGAATATGACTTGGATGTAAAACCAACCAAACTGGTTAAAGGATTGGGATTGGCCAAATTATTGACAGAGTCCAATTTCCAAGCATTGGGAATCAATTTGTTGGCCCCTGTAGAGGAAGTTGATGGAGAAACAGGTGATAATCAGTCAAAGACAACAATTAAGTATAAATTTCTCTACTCAGATTGGTATAAGGATATTGTCCATTATTTATGCTTTCTTTCTTGTCCCCCTTCAATAAATAGAGCTAAATACAGAGCTTTAAAACTTAAGGCTCAACCTTATGTCATAATTGAAGCAAAATTATATTGGAAGGACCCTGCTGGTGTGTTGTTGTTATGTCTGATAGAGGAAGAAATTTCAGAAGTGATCAAAGAATATCATGAATGCTTGTGCGGAGGTCATTACAGCTGGAAGGTAACTGCTCATAAAATATTCAAATCAGGTTTCTATTGGCCATCTGTGTTTGCTGATGTTTATAAAATAGTCAAAAGTTGTCAGAAATGCCAATTATTTGCAGAAAAGAAAAAGCTAGCTCCATTACCTCTTCTCCCTGTTTTTGTTGAAGAACCTTTTAGACAATGGGGATTGGATTTCATTGGGGAAATTAATCCACCATCCAGTGGGAAATTTAAGTGGATACTTACTACTACAGACTATTTTACAAAGTGGGTGGAGGCAATCCCCACCAGGAAGGCAAATGATTTGGTTGTTATGAAGTTTCTAGAGGAAAATATCTTTAGCAGGTTTGGATGTCCAGTAAAGATTGTGACAGATAATGCCCAAGTTTTCAGCTCACTCAGATTTATTAATTTTTGTCAGAATTATAATGTGATATTGTCTCATTCTACAACTTATCATCCACAGGGAAACGGATTGGCGGAATCTTCCAACAAAACATTGGTAAAATTTTTGAAGAAGACAATCAATGAAAATCAGAAGAATTGGGATACAAAGTTAGTCTTTGCTCTATGGGCAACAAGAATGACCACTAGGAGGTCTATTGGCAAGTCTCCTTATGAGCTCGTATATGGAACTCAAGCATTGTTTCCCACACAGTTGGTAAAACCTGTGATTTCTTTCCTCCAAGATGCTCAAGAAGAACCGAATGCCATGATCAGAAGAATGAACAATGTGATGGAGCTAAGTGAAAACAGAAATCAAGTTCGGGACAACTTGCTCAGTTATCAACAGAAATGAAGGCAATATTTGATAGGAAAGCAAAAGAAATCATGTTTCAGAAGGGAGACTTAGTATTGAGATGGGATACACGAAGAGAAGACAAAGGGAAACACGGCAAATTTGATCCCTTGTGGTATGGCCCATTCAAAATTAATGAAGTCAAGATGAATAACACTTTCATGCTGGAAAATCTTGAAGGAGAAGTATTAGATATGCCTGTGAATGGGAAATATCTAAAGAATTATTTCTGGCACTAAGAAGCAGTTTCATCATCATTGTATATACCCAGTGTGATCATTGTACATTTTCCATCAAGCAATATGTGACTCCATGCTCGAAGTGAAGGCACTGATCTGTAGGTTCTTAATGTTTCGTGGTAAAAACACTATCCCCAGGTGGAGCCAGATGTTGTAGATCATATCTGAATATCCTTTTCAATTTTTATTTTGAATATAAAAAATACAAAAAAATTAGAAAATCAAAAAAATCATATGTTATAACTCATGAAAAGTGCAGAAGTAGAAATATCCTCACTAAGGAAAAAGTTAAAATTACCAGCGACAGAGCACTCAATGGCTGCAGAAGTAGCTGAGGTGGAAAAAGAAAAGGAAGAGTTACGTCTGCAATTGTTACAAAAAGATGAAGAGTTGTCCAAAGTGAAGCAGACTGCTATATCTCTGCAGAATCATATTGAAAACCACACTTGCACTTTTATTTCGCCTACAGGTGATGTTGATTCTGATCCTCAAGCCCAAATTGTTCAGCTCAGCACAAAACTGAAGATAGCTGAAGGTGATCTTAAACGGGTTCAGTTAGATTTGGAAACAGATACTAAGATTATGAGAGGATGGGAAAATAAAGCAAATGAAAATAAGCAGCAATTACAAAGGAGAAGCTCAAGGAGAAGCTAAAAGGTAACATCTCACTTTTAAAAGCTAAAGATATTATTTGGACTGAAATTATATCTGAAATGAAGTCAAATTGGGATTCCCTTAGTATAATTGCTACAGAGAAACGCCTCATCTCAGACCATGAAGAGGAGATATCATCAGAAAAACAAACGCTCATTAAAAGAGCAAATTGGGCTAGGAGGTTTTTAAATTTTATCAATTCCAAATCAGATGAAGAGCTAGAAGAAATTGAGATACAAGATAGATACTTTTATGCTGAAGAAGTCAATAAAATGATAATTAAGAATGATCTACGAAAAGTTGCAGAGAAAAGGTTACTGAGAATTAAGGAGGCCGTAAAGAAGTTTGATATAACTTTTGATAAATTGATCCGAACAGGTTTGCCTTCATGCTGGACAGAAAAGGGAAATATTTTGACATGGAAGTTTTATGAAGATGCATTAACACTGGCAAAGAGCAGAGCAGATAGCAGACATGAAAAGACACAAGTTTTAAAGGGAGAGACAATGTTTAACTTTTTACAGAGGCACTTCAATTTGCTATGGATGGTAAAGGCACTCTTCATAGAAAGGCTCACTCACAATCAGGTAGTTGCATTTAGATTGGAATACCTCAGCTACAGGAACGCTCCTACAACTCAAAGTGAACTTTGGAAAAAATGCAAAATCTTCTCCATTGACACAGCAAAAAAGATCCCAACGGATAAATCAAAAGTAGCCGTCGATTCCGCAGCCACTTCAGGACCAGTTGTTCCTTTAGATTAGAAGTTATTAAAATTATCATTATGTCATTTCTCAGGATTATGCAAATGTAATAAGAATTTTTCGAGGCATGTACCTCTATAACAGTTAATATTTTAGGTAGTTAAAGTTAGTTAAAATAGTTAGAATCAGTTTCATTACTGGAAACTGTTCCATGGTAATGTATAAAAAGACAATTTGAAGAAAGATGAAGGTTCCGAGTTTTGGACCTTGAAGCCTAATTTTGTACTGAAAAATATTGAATCAATGAAAAGTTTTGCAAGTTTCCATCATTCTATCTATGTTGAATATTTTTCCAGTTTTCATTTCGTTTCCATATCTATGAATAAAATAGAGTGATTTGAGCTGCAGGTCTCTTGATATCTGTGTATCTAAGAGTTAAACATCCTTAATGGGTTCATTTAACTCTAGTTGCTGTCACTTCTTCGTGGTTTTGCAATGGTAGATTCTGCTTTGGGTTAAAGATATCAAATTGGAAAACTTTTCTTTCTTCGTCTTCCATTCATTCACTTCAACATAAAGATAACATGGCATTGCAAGACTTGTAAAGATTTGATATTTGGAGAATACATTATTAATATTTGAAGGTTTAATAAACAGGGACAGATATACACTTGTTTGTGACATAATCTTTAGTGTCTTGAGCACGGATTCTTTGTGGTGTTTCTCAGAACAACTCAAGGAACAACAATATGAATGATTTATGAATTCATGGAATAAAACATGCTATTGCAGTTATTATGAGATGGCATTAGACCATATTTTTTATTCTTATATAAGTATCAAACTCCTATGATCCATATGTATCCATCACCTGTCAATTACATGTTTTCCATGTGTTCAATGAAATTTTTTTCATGGTTAGGCTTGGTTAGGTCAAGTCCTTGATCAAGTTTTTTGGTAGAGAATTTTTATTTGTGGAATTTATTGTTTTGGAAATTATTATCAAGTTCTGGGAAGTGGTTTGGAGACTAGCCCTCGAAAAGTGGCTCAGATCCCACGACCACAGACACAGAATTGGGAGAAAAAGATTGTAGTCACTCCCTTGCAGTCTTATGCATGCGACTAGAGGCCTATAGTCACATGGATGCAGGATTATTCATGCGAATAGAAGCCTACATTCATATGGATGAAGGCTTATGCATCAAGCTAGGAGTCCAGGTCAATGAAAAATAAATTTGTCTCAGGATTTGGGCACTTGAAGGGGTGGTTTAGCTCCTGTGGGTCTTGTAGCTCCTAAGGATGGTCAATAAGGTTTTATTTTGTTGATTCTACTTCATTAACAGTAATTAGGAGGTTGATTAATATCATTTTAGCTCTTCCTCTCATGTTTACCATGGAAGGGAGGTGAAAGTAGGTAGATATGGGAGGCGTGGTTACAAAAATGCATTTTGATAAAGGATTGGGTTCAAGTATTTATATTTTCTTTAAGTTTCATCACAGGTGTACAATTTATATTGGCCTTTCCCCCATTCAATTTGGAAAAGATGAATATTCTTGTTGGGTGTGTGTTATATTCTTTCCACAACTAGTCGCATGGACGGGGTGGGGGGGGCAACGATAGCCCCACATACTAGCTGCGTTGGGTGCAACACGGGGGTCACAGCGGGGGTGATAGGACCCACTATGAATGGGTTTGTAGGGGGTGGTAGCCCCCCTACACAAGGTCTGGTGAAATGCCACAATAAAATGTTTTTGGACCCTATATTGGGTGAGCGGACCTACATATGGTTTTGTGCATCGGTTTTGCACATGATTTTGGGCATGATGGTTTCCTTTCCATGGTATTTTGCAGATCTAGTCAATCGAACTATGTTTATGTTCTAATCCAAGTTTAATGGATTTGGGCTTATTAATTCTTCGAGATGTATATATATGTATTCTAACATTGAAAAGAATATAATGAAAAATCAATCTTGTAGTCTTGGTTTTTTGATCCAAGGGAAAATCTCTCTATATATCTATTTTATGTTTTATGTTATCGCCATTGTTTATTTTATATTTTAAATCATTCATTTTCAAGTGATTTATTTACACTATAAAAAACCCACATTTGGTATGAGATCAGTTTCAGCTTCAAGGGGACGCCTTTACTATTGAGGGGTTTTTCTCGAGCTTCTGGTAGACCCTGTTCAGTGGGATATATGTAGGATTGATTATTATGGTGAAATAATATGTTGACCAATGGAAATATTGAGATAGAGATATTTAATTTTCAATTTTTTTAGTTGTGGAAGCTCAATATGGAGGATCAACTAGTGGATAAAGATAAGTGGATCGTGGTAGATCCAAATACTAAACCAACAGAAACATGAGATGAATATTGATTGGAGTTGGATAAAAAATAAAATAGCACAATACAGTTATGTATCTCAGATTCAGTATTGTTGAATGTATGAGGGGAATTTACGACGAAGGCTTTGTGGGATATGTTGGGTACTTTGTACCGATATAATTCTCTGGTAAACAAGCTTTTCCTACCAAAAAATTTGTATAACCTGAGGATGAAGGATGGAGACTCGATTACATAGCCTCTAAACATCTTTAATAATGTGGTAAGACCATTCTTATTTGTTGATATTAAAACCTTAGATGAAGATAAGTGCATCAGTTTGTTGTGTTCTCTACCATATTCATGGGGTATTCTAGTTGTTCAATACAAATACCTTGAAGTTTGATGAAATAGTCTCATCATATTTGTCAGAGGAGATGAGATGGAAAAATATGGAGGGCCAAAATGGAGATGCCTTGTCTGTATAAGGACGGTCCCATAAGAGAAACAAAAATACCTCCTTGAGTGGGACATCTAAATCTATAGGGAGATCAAAATCTCCAGGAAAATTTGTAGAGGTGTGTTGGAAATGTAGAAAGGAAGGGCACTTCAAAATTCAAGCTAAAGTTGTGAGGTGGAAGGATTATAAAACTTCCTAGTGTTTTCCATATTCCTACATTTGCTAGAAATCTGATTTTGTAAGAAAAATGGATGATGTAGGTGTAAACAAAATGTTCAAGAACGATACCTACAAGATGGTTTAGGGAGCACTAGTATTGATGTGGGGAGTTCAGATTGGAACTCTGTACAAGATTCTATGCAGAACTTTTATTGATGGGTGCAATAGTTTCATGATTCTTGAAAGTGGAGCTGGAAACCTTGTGGTCTCTAGAGAAAATACCATTTTGTGGCATCAAAGGCTTGGAAATATTGGAGAGAGGGGCCTTCGAATACTACATGGTAATGGTATAGTATAATTTATGTCTAATTCTCTTATGATTTTGATTTCTCTGTACATTGTGTATATGGGAAGAATAATCGAGTGTGTTTCCCTTCTCGTGCTAAGAGGGCAAAAGGGATGTTAGAGCTTGTGCACAATGATGTGTTTGGACCTATGTTGGTTCCATCACTGGGTAAGTCTATGTACTATGTGTGATTTATAGATGACTTCCCAAGGAAAACAGGGATATATTTCCTCAGGAATAAATTTGAAGTCTTTGACAGATTTAAACAATTTAAGGCTCTGGTGGAAAACCAAACATAGAAGAAGATAAAGGTGTTGAGGACAGATAATGGTATAGAGTTTTGCAAGAAGGAATTTCAAGAGTGTTGTAAGAAGTTTGGTATAGCATGGAAAAAGACTACTCCATGAAAAACTCAGAAAATCAGAGTTGCAAAAAGTATGAACGGTACCTTGATGGAAAAGGCAAGAAGCATGCTCAGTGGTGTCAGGTTAGGACAAGAATTATGGCCAGAGGTAGTTGAGACTGCATGTTACTTGGTTAACAGATCATTTTCATTAGCGTTGGAGGATAAGACTCCATATGAGGTATGGACAGGTAAGAAACCCTCTCTTTCACATCTAAGGGTATTTGGTTGCGATGCATATGTACATGTTACATAGGAGAAAAGAACCAATTTGGGTGGAAAATCTGAAAGGTGCATTTTTATTGGGTATAAGGATGGCTTAAAAGGTTATAAGCTTTGGGACCCAGAAACAAGGAAGGTTGTATACAGTTGAGATGTGGTGTTTAAAGAGGTGAAATATGTTATTAAAAATGAATTCCTACCAAAGGAACTTGAGGAAATAGAGTTTGAGCTAAAGGAGGAAGAGTTGAACTCTACAGTAGAACATGAATTACAAGAGGAAGAACCTCAAACTCTACCTTTGAGAATATTATTTTGAGAAAAAAGTATCCAAAAAGGTATAGTCCATATTATTTCTGTTTAAATTTGTATTTATCTATCACTATTGATGATCCTAGAACTATCAGGGAGGAAGTGGATTCATAGGATGGAAAACTTTGAAAGGAGGCCATGGTTTATGAAATGGTGTCCTTGCAAAAAAATGAGGCATGGGATTTGGTGGAATTGTTAGATGAAAGGAAACCCATTGGCAAAAAATGGGTGTTTAATAATAATACGAATGCAAAATAAAAGGTGTAAAAATAAAAAACTTGACTGGCAGCAAAAGGTTATTCCCAGGTGTCAGGAATTGATTTTACTGATATTTTTTTCTCCTAATTTCAAGGTAACTTCTATTAGATTAATTTTATTTTTTGTTGTTGCATTTTATTTTGAGGTAGAACAAATGGATGTGAATATGTAATTTATTCACGAGGATATGGAAGAAGATATCTACGTGAAGCAACCTGAAGGCTTTGCAGTGAAGGGTAAGAGAGAACGGTTATGCAGGTTAAAAAAGTATTTATATGGGTTAAGACAAACACCAAGGATGTAGTATCAGAAATTTGATATATATATATGGGGATGTGGCTTTCCAGAAGAAAATCAGATCATTATGTGTATTTTAAGTTAATTGGTGACCGTGTTATTTATTTGGTCTTGTATGTGGATCATATGTTGTTGATTGGGAATGAAAAATAAATTATCCAGGATTTGAAGACCCAATTGTCCTCCAAATTCGACATTAAGGATCTTGGTGCTGTAAAATATATTTTGGGCATGGAAACTAAACAAGATCGGGCAAAGACGAAGCTATGTTTAAACCAGAGGAAGTATGTGGAGACAATATTTCAGAGGGTTAATAGACAAGATAGTAAATCGGTGAAGGTTCCTATTATTGTAGGTGTAACGTTATCTGTTGAAAAATGTCCCAAGACACAAGAAGAGGAAGAGGAAATGTCATGTGTTCCATATGCAAGTGGAGTGGGTAGACTGATGTATGCAATGGTATGTACCAAACCAGACATTGCACATGTAGTAGGAGTATTGAGAATTTTTATATTTCAAAACCAGAGAAGGAGCATTAGACAACATTGAAGTGGATTTTCAGATATTTTTCTAGAACTAGTGATTATGGTTTGTGCTACCAAGTAAGACCAAGATTAGACATAGTTTTGGACATACATGTCTTAGTTCATGCAGACTGGGCTAGACATCTAGATAAAAGATCTACAAGTGGGTATGTTTTTAACCTATTTGGAGAAGTAGTCATTTGGATGAGAAAAATACTATCTGTAGTGGCTCTTTCAACTATAGAGGTCGAATACATGACAACCACTCATGTAAGCAAGGAATGAGTTTGGTTGTAGAAATTGTGTTCAAGTATGGGGTTGGTACAATGAGCTATCAGAATAGAATTTGACAGCCAAAGTGAAATTTTCTTGGCAAAGACCCCTACTTATCATTTAAATACAAACCACAATGATGTTCAGTATCACGTTTTGAGGGATATGGTTGAAGACAAAAAGGTGTTGCTAGTAAAGGTGTACACTTTAAGAATGTTGCAAATGCATTGACAAATTCTGTGACCAATGGGCATCTTTATTGGTGTAGAGAATTAATGGGCATTTCAGTGCTAAACCAATGACTAAGTTATCATGTGTCCCCCTATGACTAAGCATGCACAGGGAGGTCATAGGGGAGGAGATAGCCTCACATGTTTGTTGCACTGAGCATAGCAGGGGGTCACAGGGGGGTTGGAATTCCCCCCTGTCGAGTGGTTTGTAGGGGTTTGGTCATCTAGGAGTCCCAGTTTTAAGATCCAGGGGAAAATATTTGTGTATATCTATTTTATGTTTTATGTTATCACCATTATTTATTTTATGTTTTAAAGAATTTGTTTGCAGGTAATTTCTGTACAGGGTTAAAACCTACAATTTTGACCTCATCATTTCTTATCCATGCTAGTAGTAGTGATATTAAGCATGGAGAGTAGAGACATTTTAGAATTCAAGAGAATCCTCAAAAGGTATGAAGAAAGTATGAAAATATTCTACTTAATGTGGACATTGAAACATATTTTTTGTTACTAATTATTTTGTAAATTATATTCCAACTCTAGACTAAGCATTGAAGGAATTTACACATCTCCGTCATATTAAGCTAAATAAAGCATATTTCCACAAAATCAAGAAATGTGATTGTTGAAAAATTCTTGCATTGTTAATAGACTCTAAGGTTCATATATTATTGTCAAACATTAAGAATAGATAATAGGTAGATAACTATCAAACAGTAAGAATTTAGTGTAGTTAGATAATTGATAGAAATAAACATTATGGATACTCAGGTGGATAAATATGTGCTCAATTTAGATCTAGTTTTGAGGGGTCCATTGATATATCGAGAAACTATGTATGCATATATATTTATCATTCAATAACACATATTGATTATTTATAATATTTATAATATGATTATTTCAAAAAATGTTAGAAAAAAATTATAACTACTAGAAAAAATATTTGAAAAAAAATATATAATAATAATTAATCATAAGAGACAGTAGGTGCGAGAAGGATTTTCATTTTCTATGTTCCAAAAATAAAATAGCAACTACTTACGCTTGGGGTCATGTGTGGCTTCAAACAATTATACTAAGGCATATGCACTCTTGAATCAAGAAAAAATTTAGGGGCTAATATTCGCAGATGGGTTAATTTTCCATGCTTTTTCAAAAAAAAAGATTCGCAAATTATGATTTTTTGCTAAAAATGATATGCCCAAATTTCATAAAGACTATATAAAATAATTAGAAATTTGATTATTTTTATTAAAATATCACCAAGCATTTTGTAGCTTGCATATTATGGATTAGTAAGATTCACTAAAGTTTATAATATTTAATATAAATTTCCATCCTTAAAAGTTTCCCTATCTTGAATGGAATTATTTTTCCAAAATAGACCAAGGTTAGAGAATTGCTAATCAATGAAAATTCTATGACAATTATCATATCAATGCTAATCAACACGACAACATTTTATAGTAAACTCATATAACATTAGGAAATATCCATCACTAAATTTTCATATTACCATGTGAAGTGAGACTTGAATCATGTGATATGCCTATACACTAAGAAGGCCACTGAACTAGGCATTGGTGACTATATGAGGAAACGGGGGATTTATAGTTGCGTTATCCCACAGGGTCAGTATTTTACGGCACAAAAATCATCACATAACATTCAAAATAATTCTTACATGATACAAAAGGCAGCACATGATCTGATTTGCATCAAGATGGGTGAAATCGAGGCAATCCCAAGTATATTCAACATGTGAAAAATTAGCATTGCTCCAATAAATGAAACATTGGTTTTGAATCTCATCATATATATATATATATATATATGATAATGGAGAATTCAAGCATCATAAATGGGAACACAAAAGGCAGTATGTCTAGAAAACTGTGAAGGTGGTTATTGATCTTCTACTTGGTAACTTTCTCCTATTTACAAGTTTCATTTTCTTTTTAATTTGGTTTTCTACCTATGCTTGTTAATTCGTAGCATTTTTTCCATTGGAAGAAGTTGTGAGGAAATCTTTGGTTCCATTCGTTATTTTTCCTTTATGTTTCATAGCAAGAGTAGGGTTTTGGTGGCTTCTTTTCTATTTATTTTAGCAAATACAATTATTCTAGTCTCACCATTTCTTCTCCATCCTAGTTAGTAGAAATATAAAACATGGAAAATAGAAATGTTCTAGAATTTGGTATAATTCTCAAAATGCATGGAGAAAGTATTGAAATATTTTTCTTAACATGTACATTCAATTTTTTTTTTAATTATTTTTTTTTTAAATAACATATGCCAACTTCATATTTTGCATTGAATGAATTACGTATTTCCCTCATACCAAAAGTAGAAAGCAACTAGATGGAATACAAACTCTATATGTGTGTGTGGGAATATTTTTTTGTTATCAATGCATTTTTTTAAAGATCCACATGTAAACCTCATATTAGTCATAAAATGAATAACATGTCTCCTTCGTTCTAGGCTATAGCAAGCACATTTTGGTAAAAATTAGGAAATGCAATTTATAAAGGAATTTTATAGTGTCAATAGATTTTAGGGTTCATAAATAACTTTCGAACAATAACAATAGAGTGTAGGAAACTAATTGTTATATGGTAAGAATGGATTGTAATAAAATAATTCATAGAAACTAACATTTACAATACTCAATTAGATGAATATGTATCCAATTCGAATCTAGTTTTGAGGGATACATTACTCTATATATATATATATATAATATGGATATTTTAAATAATATTAGAACAAAATCTATAATTTTTTTTAAATATGTTGTGAAAAAAATTATAATAACAATCAAGGGATGGTAAGTGTGGGAGGGACTTTATGTGATTATGGAAGAAAACAATAGCCTCCTACACATTGGGTGTTGCATGGATTCAACCAATTAGATTTATTCATATGCACTCTTGCATGTCATTCTTTTGCCTAAGGAATTTAAGTACAAGGCATTAATAGTCATTAAGGATTCCATGGAAATCATCAAATCAATGATAGTCAAAAGACACTATTGTATAAAAAATTTGCAATCGCCATTTTTCGAATCAAGAAAGAGGAAAAATACATCACCAAATATTCATACTGCCATGTGAAGAAACACATGAAACCTATGGTAGGCCTTTAGGGTGATGAGGCCACTAAATTAAGCATTAGTGACTATATGAATAATGGGGGCTGGCATTATAGTTCTATTGTTGATAGGCTGATATGGTATGGTGCATCAATAAACTCCAAAAATTAAAACCTCACATGAACTAATAACTAACACATGATTTAATTTCCACCAAAATAAAAAAAATTCAATACAAATCAAAATATCCACAACATGTGAGAAGTTAACATTTCTCAAGTAAATAATTCCTTAGATTGGAATATCATCAATTCTATCATATAATGGATAATTAGATCACTATAATTGGGCACATATACTACCTATAATTGGAGGTGGTTTCCCCCTCATAAATTTCATCTTCATTCTTAGGATACTTTTTAGCTCTCGTTTCAATTTCCAAATTGGTGATTTCTCCTCAATAAGGTAGTAAAGGAAGTAGGTTTGGAAAAGGGTGAAGGTGGATATTTCTCTTATAACTGGGGACATCCTCTAATTTAAAAGTCTTGTTTTTATTTTATTTTTCTTTACTTTTTTATTGTATTTTTTTTTTATTTGGTTACCTTGACTTCTATTTATTCATTCCTAGCATTATTCCTATTGGACCACACTATGATGATTGGTTGGGTTCTATTATTTATTTTATATTTAAATTTCATAGTGAGTGTAGTTTTCTAGTAGCATCTTCACTTAAATTTTTGAAAATACAACTACTCTACCATCAACACTTATTTTCCATCCTATTAAACGTTGATATCGAGTATGGAGGACAAATACATTCTATAATTAATGATAATTCTAAAAATTCATCAAGAAAACATTGAAATATTCTACTAAGATGGACATTGAATTATTTTTTTTAATTATTACTAATTTTTTAAATGAAACATGCCAACACCATACTAAGAATTGAAGGAATGACACATGTCCCTCATATCAAAACTAGAAAGAAACTAGATGGAATAAGATTTTTCTCTCTCTATAGGCAGTTGTTGAAGTTGAGTGATTCCTAAAGCACTTAAGGAACCTATTTAGGGTTTATTATTAAAGTGTATTCCTAAGCTCGGAATGGTGTTTCGAAGGGGGAGTGGGAAGTAGCAACCCCTCCTATTTAACGGTTAATGGCCAAAACCCACACAAATCTAGTAATCTGTATTTCATTGGTAAGGTGTCACCTTCCTCAGCTAGAGTGAAACTCACATATTTTGTTGTAATGACACCCTTTAGAAGTGGGAAAAAAACATTTTCATATGCTTACCCTACATAGAAAAATAGCTTTTGTATGAGAAATTATCAGAGAGAATAGGAACACAATTTGAATTTACGCAAGATTATGTATTGATATACAAGTTTATGGGAATATTTCCCTCATAAATGATACTCACATGCTATATCAAAAGAGCTTTGAACATAAAAGGGGACATATAACTCAAGGTTCGATCGAGAGGGATTTTCACAACCATTTTCAAAAATGTTGAGGGATAGGATAGAATATTTTACAGTGGATCATATTTTCTTAATTATTCAAGCCTATACATGAAACCATGGATTGAAAGGTTTAACCCATATAAGGAATACTTATCCTTAAATCTATTATATATATGTCTCTAACCTCTCCCTTCGGAATTTTGGGAACAAGGTATACAGGTAATAGAGAATTTGATAGGGTATTTTATTATGATATTAGAAACAAAACAACATGAAATATATACATTCTTTTCCCACATATGTGTATATATATATCTCAAGGCCCCTCCTTGCTAGTATTTAGCTAAGCTACCATGATAATATCTCGGACCAACCAATAGACTATCAACACATCTGATTTATTTTTTCAAAATTTTCCTGAACACAATCATCTATTTAGGGAATTAATATTACATGTAAAATAGAAGCCCTATATGTCAATATTGAAGATAGCTTAGGACAAATATGTATGGGTTACCAACAAGAGGAAAATTTCTAAAAGGGGAATGGGATAATCACATAAAGGAGGAGACATAAAGGGAAATAGGAATGCAACCCTTCATAGTTTATAGGAAGAAACATCAAAAGGCATGGAGAAAATAATGAGAAGGGATGAACACTAAAATACTACAAAACTAAGGATCAACTAATGGGGAACAATCTGAAACAAGTGGATCAAAAAAGAAACTAGATGATGTGGATATGGAGGAAGAGGAGGGAAATGAAGAGAATAAGGATACAAAAGATGTAGACTTAACTGAACCATAATTCCACACACTATATATTCAATGGAAACAAAATGATCTTGTTGAAATCCATAGATATGAAGTGCAACTCATAACAAGATCATACATAAAATATAAATAAGTTGTGCATTAACAAGTCCAAGGTAATATCACACACTCTTCCTCTTATTTTGGGATAGAAAAACATATGAAAATCAAACCCATAAATAAATTAAGGAAGATAAAAGTCAAGGTAGGAAAGGAAACAACCAACATACTCAAGAAATTAGGTAATTATTCATCAACTCTGTTAGGTAGGGTCTCATTGATGGCTAAGACATGCTAGCCTATTTCTCATAGTTTCTAGTAAAATATATTTCTTGGAATGTAAGGTATAAATGGAAATACCAAGAATAGGCTTATTAAGAATAAACTTGGACTATAAAAACCTATATTCTAATGCTAGAACTAACAAAATGTTATTTTCAAGTTCTAGAAAAAATTATGAAAGGTGTATGGAAATGTTGGAATTAAATAGCCAGTGATGCAAAGTGAGCTTCAAAAGGAATAGCCATAATTTGGAACCAAGTAACCATATCCCTAGATCATACATTTTCTACTTAAATATCTCTAATTTCAAAATTTCATCATATTTCTCAGCCACTCTAGGATATATATCAGATGTATATGGTACAATGGCTCTAGGAGACCAAAACATTTGTATTAAAAATATATCCAATCTATTTAGTATAATTGGGGAAGCATACTAGACCATTGGATGGTAATTAAATATTATCAAATTACTACGTGAAAAAAAGGAGGAATCAGGAGACTTGATGAGGATTTTATACAATTTTTTGAATTCTTAGGCTGCTATAGACGAGTAAATTTGGAAAAAAAAAATGATATATTTACTTGGAATAAAAAAAGAGGAGCCTCATATCAGTTAGATTTAGAATGTATAAATATTTATTCATCAAATTTCTTAACTTTTAAACAATTATACTGTAACTGTCATGGTTTATACCATTGGATGATAAGTTTAATTATAAATTGGAATGGCAGTATAAAAAATAGGCCATTAAGACTTGAATCCTTTTGGACAATACATCATGATTTTATGATAAACATAAGCATGCTGGAAATAATTTGAGTACATTGAAGGAAAAATCATTCATTTCTTTTAGAAAATACTAAAATACCTAAATTTAAAAATGGAACAATTCTATTAAGGAAAAATTTGGAAACATGCCCAAGGAAAAGAATAAACTAGAACAAGAAATGGAATCCATCTAATAAACTAGCATTGAAGAAGGAAAATTGGATGAAATATATTATAAGGAATCCATAACTTAGTTTACATTAGAGGGAAGGCTTAAAAACATATATATATTTCATGTAGGAATAAATCTATAATTCAATGGTTTAAGCAAGGGGGGGAATCACAAACATTCCATCACTCTATGATACAAAATAGGAAACATAACATAATCTCTAGCCTCTAAAATGCACAGGGGAAGAAGTTAGAATACCATAGAGAGATTCATAAATAATTTGTGAGTTTTAATCATAGTATTCTCACTAAACCAATTCAATATAGGAGGTAATCTATCAAAAATATAATCAAGAACATTCCTTTAAACTAATTTTCCTAGAAAAAAATGAACGAATGTTAAGGGAAAATACTAGGTAGAAGGTGGAAGAGGCATTCATGAACAGGCCTAGAAGTAAATCTTTGGGTACTTGTGTAAGACTCTAGAAAATATGCCTAAACCATCCCTACCTTGCATGACAAATTCCTCACTCTTGTTCCCAAAAAAATTTAAATCTAAGTATCCCTCTAAGTTTCATCCCATATCCCTTTATAATTTTATCTACAAAATTGTCTTAAAGTTAATTTCCAATAGACTCAAGCACTTATTTCCCTTCCTCATTCCCCCAAAGAATACAAGTTATGTAGAAGGCTACAAACTTTTAGATAGAATACTTTTTTCTCATGAACATGTCCAATCTCTCAAATATTCTAAGAACCTTATCGTGCTCATAAAATTAAAGGTCTAAAACCCTCAACTGACTTAGTTGGAAATAAAATTTCCATATTCTCATGGCCTTTGGATTTTATGAGAGATATATTCATTAGATCTTAGAACTAGTATCAAATACCTTCATTTCAATCTCAGTTAACAGATCTCTGATGTATATTTTCACCCCTACCATAGGAATTGGGAAAGGTGATCCAATATACCCTTAAATTTTATTTTTAATGGATAAAGGGATAGATAATCTTTAAAACTATGGTAAGGGATAAGAAAATCAAAGATACTAGTTTGGGTTCTTATAAAACATGTTCTTCTCACCCACAACTCATATATGACACTCTTCTCTTAGAGAATCCATTGGTCCAAGAAATAAAGGCCTTTTAGAATATTCTTCATGATTTATCTGAAGATTCATGAACCTTCATTAATTTATCAAAATCTCATATCTTTTCTTTAAATACTTCTCTAGAAATTTAACTGCATATGTCTAGAATTCTAGGATTTCCCCTCCATCTAAATATTTTAGAGCCCCCTTAGTGGAAAAACATATACATATAAAAGTTTGGGAATATTTATTGCTTAATTTTGAAAAAAAAAACTATCAAGATATACTTTTATATG
Source organism: Pinus albicaulis (assembly GCA_034641835.2). Lineage (NCBI taxonomy): Eukaryota > Viridiplantae > Streptophyta > Pinopsida > Pinales > Pinaceae > Pinus > Pinus albicaulis. The sequence goes on from CM076572.1 coordinate 847,493,907, forward strand.
TTTGAGACTTTCTGGAAAATTGGCCATTCTTAATTTAGTCTTACAAGCTCTCCCTCTCTATCTTATTTCAACCCTAGCTTCTCCCAAATCTATTCTACAAAAGGCTAGAAGAATTCAATGATCATTCCTTTCAAGAAGAGAAAAAAGGGAACAAAAATGGGCTCTAGTAGCATGAGATAATTTTTTAAGGCCCAAATCACATGGAGTATTTGAATTAAGGGACCCATAAATTCTAGTTTACGCATTGGCCAAAAAAAAAATAATGGATATGGCTTAAAATCCTTTGAGTATTTTGGAGCCTAATTCGGAGAATAAAATATGCCCTAAACATAAGATAATACAAGCTAATATGAATCATGATTAGAAGGAGACATTAAAGTAGCACATATTTGTAATGTATCTTCGTGAAATCATCACCTCATTGAGGATCATAACCTCTGGGAAAATAACAATGTGAATACTAATCTCTTCTAGAAGGATTCATGGCATCAATGGTTAAAGCTCAACCAAGTAAACAAAAGCCAAAACTCAAAAAAATGTTTGATTGCTTAGCGGAAAGTCACTATTGCACACTACTAGTGATATTCTCAAGATAATATCCCTTGTAGATTTTGTATTCCCTCTACCTAATGATTAGTGATGAGCCTCAATATTACAACAATAATGTTGCAACTCCGAAGGCTATTGAATTTTATTATCAACCCAGGGTTCACACAAACTTAAGAGGTATTGACACTATATGTGCAACAGAAAATGTGTCCTTATTCTATTCATATGATGTAATTGAGTGAATTTTATGAAATAAAAGCCTAAAATAATTGAATAAATGGAATATTTTCTTTGAAAAGAAATTAATCCTAGGCAAGAAAAACAATTTGTAATTGAAATTCTAAGAGCATGAATTCAAATAAATATCCCTAATCTACTTTGTAAAAATTCTTGTCTTAAATGGTATTTATTTTTCCTAAGCCATGGATTTATATCCTATGGGTCATGATTCAAGCCTAAGAGACAAAAACCACGCTTTGGGAACAAATCTAGTCAACTTTACATGTGCTACAAGAGTGCTACAAGAAGTTACGTTTTTGCTACATGAAGTCATGTTTAGGATATAACTCACTGAATGACTAAGTAAATCAAATGAAAAATGGGATATGATTTTTTTTTAATTAATCAGGGTGTCTTAGGTCTCCATTTCAAGTGGAATCACTCCAAAATACCCCTGCTCAAACATGTTAAAAAATAAGAGAAAATTACTACTCTAAAACTAGAAATTCTTGAACTAGTTAACCTATCGAATTCCTAACCTAATCAAGAGAAAATGAAATGGGGTAAATTTTTTTATTAACTTGCATGTTCTTATGACCTAAAAAAAGTGGAAGAAACATGAATGAAGCTCACTAACCCATTCTAAAAAACAACAGAAAAATACTACTGTTTCGCTACAAGGCATTTTCAGAAATCCTATTTTCGTGAACTAGTAACTCAATGATGAATATGACCTTAAAAATTTATTATAAGGATGGATAATTCTTTTGAATCTATAAATAACCTATAAAATAACTCACTTCAGTCATTTAAATCAATCCTACAATAAGAAAATCATCAATACTAAATACATAAATACGAAAAACAAGAATAAGAGATGCATGTGAATAAGAAGTGAAAAGAACATAAATATATTGCGAAATAAGGCTTTGAGGTTATTGGGATGGCAAAGCCCAAGGATAATCGGTGTAATGTGGAAGAAAAAAAACCTTAGAAGCTAAAAATGGCACCATTATTTGCATCAATCCAAGTACATCCATGCAAGAAATGAAAATGGAGCTACTAAACAACAAGTTTTCTCCAAAAGAAGACTACAAAATACATTCCTCTAGAGGCCAATTCGAATTGGTGCTTATGAAAAATGATGAGAAAGCATTCTCCTTTAAAGGACGATGTTTTCCCCTCCAAAATCCCTCAATTAGTGAATCTGGTTCCCAAGACTAGGAATATGAATTAAATGACACGGAACACATTCCTAGATTTTCTCAATCATTGGAGATCCATAATTTCTCAAAAATTTCAAGATATTTTGTTAATTTATTCTCAAATATTGATCCTCCTGTAGTAGGGAGAAAGTCCCTAAATTATCTCCTTCTCCAAATCTTGATAATATGTCCAATATTCTCACAATATTCCTCAAAAATAAATAATATTAGGAACAAATATGAAATTATCTATGAACCTTCCTAAGAACATATTAAAGTGAAAAACATATTATTAAGTGTATAAGGAGAGATTTAATATATCCTTTATGTGCTTAATAAAGGTTATATGAGCCTTAATTTGTGTCTAATTTGGATGCCCATCATATGCCCCTACTGAAATTGTTGCTTATCCTTATAGAAACATATCCATCTTCTTCCACTATTGTTCTTCATTCAATTCTCTTCCTTGTTTCATTGGAATATGATTTGGATGGTGTCCTCCATTATATTACTTCCATGTACAAACTTGCCATGGTGGAAATTTTTACCTGCTTTTCCTATAGTTGCTCCGTTACCCTGTTGTTTTCTAGCTATGGTTTCTCTTTCATGACATACTCCCTTAGCCTTAAATCATTCAATTCATTGATCATTTCTTTCACATTTTCCTCCATGAGGCCCACATCCTCTACTTCTTTAATATTTTGCAATTGTAATAAGATCCAATAACAGGCTTTGAAGTGGGTTATTAGAGTCCTTTTGGACCTTCTCCCTCCTCTTGAGTTGTTGTTGTCCCTTCTTGTAGCACTCTTTCTTCATCCTGTAGAAATTATTTTTTATAGTTGTAGCATCTCTATTTTCACCCATGTCATTTCCTTTGAATATTTGCTTGCTCCACAAGGCTCTAGTGGCCATGTTACAAAAAATTTGTCTTCTTGTAGCACTTTCATAGCTTCCTATAGAAATTATGTTCCTCATGTAGCAGTTATGTTCTTCGTGTAGCAAACTTGTTTTTCCTATAGAAAATTCCTGTAGCAGCTCTATTTCACCTATAGCAACCAATATTTGCATGTTAAGGGGTGGTGGGTCCACCTTTTATTTTTTATTTTTTATTTTCTCTCTTTTTTAAAAGAAAATATCTTTTTTTTTCAAATTTTTTCTCTTTTTTTCAATGCATGCAAAATAAACTCAATGTGTTTTTTTTGTTAATAGAGTTGTCTACCAGTTACCCCTTGGCACTCCTTGTCTTCCATCACAACTAAATTATTACCACCCACTTTCACAAGTACTCTTCACTATTGTGTTTTTCCTCTCCCACATGTGTGTGTGTCTTGGTGGAAAAGTGAAGCTAATTGCTAGATAAGGCCAAGGTTGCTCCTGCTATTGATTTTGGCTATGAAAAAAACCTTTCCTTTTCACACTTTTGATGTTTTCTTAAGCTAGAATAGATTCAAAGGGTGAGGTTAGAGAGCTACATACCTTAGCCTTACCTCTTTGTCGATTTGTTGCAAGATGATGCATGTTGGAATTGGAGCTGGACTTGAAGTTGCATCATTGTGTTTGTATTTGTGTTTGTATTACTGCTTGATTCTTTGTTGTGTCTTATTTATTTTTGAGGTGTTTTAACTTGACTTGTTTGGTGTGTGTGTGCAGGTACCTTGTTGAGTCCTCACATGTATGTCTGTTAGTGGAGGCTCCTCCTTGTAGTTCCATTACCATCTTCAGAGTCATCTCACAAGTCCTCTTGTCTCCATGGATGATCAATAAAACCATATAGTGCTTTCTGGTGATTACACAAGTTTTCTACAGGAAGATGTTTCATTCTTGTAACAACTCTTATTTTTATTTTTATGACCTTAAATCTTCATGGGGTCATGAGGGAGAGTGTGGGAAGGCTTTAGTATAGTGATAGGATTATGAAGGAATAGTGTGGACTTGGAAGCATGATGTGAAGGAGCTTTGTGTTTTTGCAGTTTTTTTTTTTTTTTTTTACAGATGGGACAGAGTGAAGAGTTTGAGTGGAAAATATCTTTGAGTGAGATGGAGGAGTGATGAGAGGATAATGGTTAATTGTGGGAAGAAATTCTTCATGATGTTTTTAGACCACAAGAACCTTGGTCCACTTCTATTTTTGTTTGATCCACTCTCCTATAGCTCATTGTAACTTCCTGTAGTAGTTACAGGACTTCCTGTAGTAGTTATAGGACTTCCTGTAGTACTTACAAGACTTCCTGTAGAATTTCAGGAAAACCCTCTTCTAGCAGAATTTTTTTATCCATAACTCTCAAATAGTAGAATAGATTGCCCTAAAATGTTTTGATCATGTTACCATCATCCCTCACCTCCCCATAAAAAATCTCGGCCATTAGATGCACAAATATCGAGAAAAAATAAAAATGGTCGTAGGTGATGGAGGTCGATTATCAAAAATTGTGCACTTGAATTTTCTGAAATTTCTTGAGAAAGCTACCATCATCTATATGCATCTCCCCATGCAAAAACTCATAAAATGGATTCACGGTTTTCAATATATAATAAAAAAAAAAAAATTATGCTAAAAAACAGGACTTCCTGTAGCAGTTTAGGACTACAAGGAAATTGAATGAGAGAACCTTGTAAATGATGGGTGGACATTGGAAATGGATGGGGTGATGGATTAGCATGACCTTGATCCTTTTGGAGAATCTGAGAAAAGGAGGAGAAAGTCCAAGTTTGACTTCCTTTAACTATATTTTTTACCAACTTGTTCTTTTGGTGCAAACTTGTTTTTGTTGTTTGCAAAGGTTGGAGAGCACCTACATTCATTAGGGAGAGATACATGGAGAAATTTTTTCATTTTTTTCATTTTTTTTATTTTTTCTTAGGCCTACTAGGCACCTCAATGAGGTTTCAACTAGTAGGTCTACCTAGGTGCCTCAAAAGAGGCTTTCACCTGGGATCTTTTCTTTTTCTCTTATTTTTTTTCCAACCCCTTGACAGCCTCATGGAGGTTTTCAATCAATGAGCCAATCTCAGGCACCTTAAAAGAGGTTTTCACTTGATATTTTATTCTTTTATTTTTTCTCTTTTTCCATATTTTATTATTATTTTTCTATCCTACTCTACTTGAAAAAACAAAATCTCTTTCAAGTATATGAATACTTCCAATACAGCCATGTGCACATCAATACAATAGATAAACTAATGTGTAGGCTCGAAATATATGCTTTGACATGTACCTAAATGTGAGATACAAAATGCTTTAACTGAGAGGAGACAAAAAATTGTTGAAGAAGTGTTATGAAAATAGCTCAAAAAATAGAAGAAATGATAGATAAATGACTTAGAAATAAGCCTCTTCATCCTTTACATTACATAAATGAAAAATTCTTGGATGATTCAAATTAAAAAACCTCATTTTTATATATAGGATTCCAAGGGGTCACAATATAATCCTAACCAACATAATAATAATAATGTAAGGGCACAACAATAACAATAGTGGACTTCTATGGGGCGCAATAATAACAATATGGGGACTACATGGGCACAATAATAACAATAAGGGGGATATAATAACAATGAAAATATGGATAGATACTAGTATTATAGGGACCTAGCATGCCCCTCTCATTCAAAAAATTGTTTTCCTCAATGCTTGACTAGTTCTTGATGTTTTTGTATAAAATTCACATACTCCCATGTCGAATCTTCAGAAGGTAAGTTCTTCCATTTGATGAGATTCTCTAAAATGGACCAATTTCCTAGTTTTCGAGTTCTTGTTTCCATGAATGATTTCATTTCCAATATGATTTTTCCTTCCTCTTCAAGTTCTGGAAATATTGTTTGAACTAGGAGCTTGTCACCCATAACCTTCTTTAAACATGAAACATGGAAAAATTGGTGCACTCGGGAAGATGCGTGAAGATCAATTCTTTTTATGCCATAGTACCAATATTTTGCAACACATTATAGGGACCATAATACTTTGGTGACAATTTATTATCCTTCTTAGCTTGCTTAAGGGACATCTTTTTGTATTGTTGTAGCTGTAAAAATACCCAGTCGCCTACATTAAAAATTCTTTCACTATGATGTTGATATGCTTGTTGTTTCATTCGATTATGCACCAAGGTGAGGTTATCATTTAATAGTTGGAGAGCTTGTTCTTGATGCTCGATGTGATCTTCCATTGCTTGAACCTTATAATTTTCTCTTAAATATGATGTGATCGACGGTGGATGATATCCATAAAGTGCCATAAATGGGGTAAATTTTATTGCAGTAAGGAAGCAAGTGTTGGACATTGGGTTCAACGCTCCTCGTGTGTTTCGCGACATGGACTAACCACCTCTCGTGGATCCTAACTCTAGTGATTTTACCGAAGACTAATGCCTGCAAGTTTTCCTGTAAAAATAATTTCGTCCAAAAATTTCCTGTAAAAATGGGATCTATATTGCTTACAATAATATTTGGTTTTCCATGTAGCTTTTGAATTGTTTCCATAAATGAATTAGCAATTGTACTGGCTTTAAAATGGATGATATAATGCACAAAGATGTGCATACTTAGTAAGTCTATCAGCTACCACCATGATGACAGTGTTTTCTTCGGACTTGGGTAAAATTGTGATAAAATCCATTGAAACTTCCTCCCAACATTGACTTGGAATGGATAAAGGTTGTAAACAACACTAGGTATTTATTGTCTCAAATTTATTTTGTTGGAAAACCAAACATTCTGCCACAAATTTTTGAATATCAGATTTAAGGCCTTCCCAAAAAAAATTCCTTCATGACCTTGTGGTAATTTTTTAAAAATCATAAGTTCCCTCCTAAGGGATAGGTGTGAAATTCCAAAAGAATATTTTGTTTGAGCTGGGAATTCTCACAAATGTATAGGTGATCTTTGTGCCATAATGAATCATTTTTCCATCTAAATGTTTCAGATATAGTGGGATCGTGCTAAAACTTTTGAATGAGTGTCCACACCTCTTCATCATTCTTTCATTATTCCCTTGCTTCAATTATCAACTCAGGTTGGATAATAGAAATTGCACAAAGCATTGCTTCCACATCCTCATCCTTTCTTGAGAGTGCATCTGCAACAACATTTTGCTTCCATTTTTTGTATATTATTTCAAAGTCATAACCCAACATATTTCTGAGCAATTTTTGTTGCTCTTCTAAAGATAATATTTGTTCCAAAAATTATTTAAGACTATCATGATCTGTTTTTACCTTGAAGTGTCTTCCCATTAGGTAAGGTCACCATTGCTTTAGTGCATGTAGTATTGAAAAAAATTCCTTCTCATAAATAGTTTTCTGTAAATAATTTCCTTTTATTGGACAGCTTTTAAAATCAATGGGTCTTCCTTCTTGCATTAAAAAAAAATTAATTTCGTTTCCTGAGGCATCGCATTCCACAATAAAGCTTTTTTTGAAGCCTAGCATAGCTAAGACCGGTGCTTGGTACATTTTCTCTTTAATATGTTCAAGGGCCTTAGCTTCTTTTGGAGTCCAAAAAAATGCATATTTCTTTAGTAATGATATTAGAGGTGTCGATATTCTCCCATAATTATTAATAAACTTGCAATAATACCCTGTTAACCCCAGAAATCATCGAAGATACTTTATGGTTTTAGTGATTTTCCATTCCTTAATGGAATTAATTTTGTTAGGGTTTACCTTAACACCCTCATGAGATACAATATAACCTAGATATTCCACCTCCTATACTCTAAAGAAGTATTTGGATGTTTTTCATATAATTGTTTCTCCTCCAATAGTTTGAGAACCCTATCAACATGTTAAACATGATCCTTCAAAGGCTTTCTTTAGATTAGTATATCATCAAAAAATACTAACACAAATTTTCGAAGGAAGGGTTTGAAAATGGAATTCATCAAACCTTGAAATGTGGAAGGTGCATTAGTAAGTCCAAAAGGCATGACCAAAAAATCATAATAACCCTCATGAGTTATGAATGTTATTTTTAGAATGTATTTAGTCTTCATTCTAATTTGATGATATCCAAAACAAAGATTCAAATTGGTGAAGTAAATTTCTCCATGTAATTCATCCAATAGTTCATCAATGATGGTGTTAGTGTGTGTCAGTCCTGTCAGTCACTAGTGATCAAATTATACGTCTCTTTCAAGTTGTTGATAGGGTCCTCAGTCTAATTTTTATAGTTTCAAATAGGTTTTAAAATAAAAATTTGATTATTAGTTAGTATATCTAGGTCATTAATACTTCCTCCATTCTCATGGTTGATAAATATTATCATGGTAGGGTCATTATTCCTTGTAAGTGTCTTGGTCATCATTCTGGCTATCATTCCATATATTGTCATCATTAGGTCATAATATCAAATTTCATGTAAATAGTTCATTTCATAATCTAGGTCACCATTAGAGGGAGTAGTAATAGGGAAAATTGTTCTATAATGATCTTGGAAATGCATTTTGATCTTTATTATGATGTAATTATGTATAACAAGGTTTGAAGTTGCAGTTCACTAGCAATCCATATCATTTTCTGAAAAGACAAGGTGGCACCATATCACCACCTAAGAGAAAATTGACCCTCTAGCCTATAAGAAGACTAAAGGAGAAAATAATTTACTCATTCCACCCTCATGTGATATCACTCCATCAGCAAGAATCATTTTCATCCTCTGAAAATAAATTTCGTGCCAAAAAGTGCCAAATTTCTTAGCTATGCTGCGCTTTTCTCCAAGGTGTCGTGTTTTTCTCAAGGTAGCACAATATTTCTTTTCCAGGGGTTTCTTCATCAACCATAGGTTCCAGATCATCAAAAACAAGTAATTTAGATACAGTTGTCCCTCCTATACCTTTCTATTGCTTCATTTCATTCTTGAAGGCTCATAAAATCACTCTCTCCTAGGGTTTTTTGTGATTTTGGTCTCATAGTGATTTTGATTAATTTACTGTGAAAATAAAATAAAATTAATGCTCAAGTACCCTCCCTCACCTTCCATACACCTTCCTTGAGGCTTCCATTCATCCTTTTCCCTCATTTCCTTCATTTCCCTACAAACCCTAGCCTACACTACACTTTCTGAGGCTAGGTCTATGTTTTTCATTTATATACCCATTCCCCTCACTCATTTCCCAAATTTTCACCTCCCTACACTCCTTAATATATATCCCTACACCCCAAAATTTTCCCAATAATTTATACACTTTCAAACCCCTTCATCTCCCTCCATTCATAAAACTGCCCCAAAATCCCCTATTTTCCTAAAACTAAACCCTAATTCCCCTTCCTAGTGAGCTAGGGTTTCACAATTGATCCAGAGATCAATGATTAGAGGAAGCATGAAGGAGGTTAGATTATCAAATATGAACCCACCAGAGTATAGGATATCATGGCTTCACCATTTCTCAAGAAGTTATTCCAAGATGTAGGTTACCTTGTTTTCTGCCAAAACATTGAATAATTAGGTTTTAGTGATGAAATACCAAGCAACTTTACTACTAGTCTAAGGAGGAATAAGGAAGCTATTACATGGGTTGATTTTAAAATTTCAGCAAAGGCCATTGTCATAGCCACTGGGATCCCTAGCTATGGAGAGATCTGGTTCAAAAGGACAGACCTAGATATTGAAAATTATAAAATGTTTTTGAAGCCTCCTTACAAAACTGCTCCAAATCATATTTTTCCTTTTAGACACTTGCTTGATAAGTATGCCCCTCTCATGAAGATGATCATGAAATACTTCACATGTGAGGGTAGGTTTTCAAGGATATATCAGTACCTTTTTAGACTATTGATGCATTTCATAGGTGTTAAACTTCTTAACCTACCTCACTACCTCTATAGAAGCTTGGTCAAAATGGCATAAAAAGTACATAGAAAAGGACAAGATCATAAAGCAAGGATTTTCCATCATTTCTTGGTGAAAATAATTGTCTTCCATTAGCTAACATAGGTAAACTTGTCTTGGGAGGCACTCATGCAATCAGCCTCTCTTTTTCCTACTTCAATTCAATCTAGTAGTTAGTCTACACCTTTTACATCATCAAGACCTCAAGGATTTGGTTCCACAAGTAGACCTGTAACAAGAACGCCTAGGGTTGAGGTGAATAAACATATACTAGAGTAAAAACGTTTATTTTTTCTCCTAACATTGAGGAAAGGGCTCAGCCTACTTTAGTTGAAAGAGAGACATCAACATATCAACATGAGGCACCATTGAAAGAGGAAGAACAGGTACATTTTGACACTCATATGGAAGACTTACAAGTGCATGATGAGGAAAATTCACCTGAGAAAATTATCAAGGAGAAGGAATCTAAAATTAGATAGCTCAAAGACAAACTTTCAAAGGATAATTTCATGATTACATTTCTTCAGCAGGAGAACATGCAGCTCCAAGTGAAACAAATTTTTCTTTCCAAAACCAAGGAATATTTGGAGGAAGAGGATGGCAAAGGTAAGTCACTGATTGATGTTGAGAAACTTGAGGATAAGGAAGTTAAGATCAAACCAAGGAGGCCAAGAATCAGAGATCTCAAGAGCCAGGAAGAGCAAGAAACAAAAACATCTCCATCACTAGGTCAAGAGGATTTTGATGAGCTGATTGCAGTAGAAATTGAACAAGACAAGGAATTTTGTCTTGAAAAGGTAAATTGTCCCTTGGAACAACTTCTCAAGAAGGCCAACAGGAAAAAAAAGGCTTCATAGGCACATGGAAATTCATTACTGCACCAAAAACAAGATTTCTCAGATTAGGGTCAAAAACTTGAAAAGGAAATAGAGGAAAAACCTAGTTAAGAAAAGGAAGAATGATAAGCTTGATCTATTGGCTGAGGCCTCTCTCATTGCCTAGAACATAATTTTGCAACTTAAAGGGGAAATTATGGGCCATTTTTTAAGATAATTTTTAAAATTTTGAATTTTTTGTGACTTTTGGCTGTAATAAGAAATTCATGAGAGCCAAGGTGCAACGCTTTTCCCTGACGGCTCCATATCACAAAAACTCTATATGAATGGATAGCTGCTAACCTACACATATCATCCATCTATTTTTTTTCCATGTAAGCCTTCTGGTTGGAAGAAAAATGCAAAAACATGCTAAAAAACACTTTCTGCCATTGTTTTCACCCTGGCACTGCGCTTTTAGAGTGACCTTGGGATAATCCAGTTTTCTTAGCCTTGGAGAGGCGATTTTTCTTTCTTAAGGAATCTATGGACAACTATACTTCCCAATATTTCCAATGATATCTTCATATTGGGATTTTGAGCACTCGAAGTCACTCAAAACTTCCCTCCAAGTTTGTGTTGGGCTTTTCTCATAATTTGATGTGCTTTTTCCTGGATGTCAAAATTTTGAGTTTTATCAGTCAAACTTGGTTTATCATGATGTACTCACCAGACAATCTTATATGACAAATGAATGCACTGATATTTTTAATGAAACTGATGCAATTATGAAGGTCACAATGACACAAAGGCTGGCTACACAAAAGGAGAGTTTGTTTTAACCTCCCGTCTGAAGTTTCGTTGTATAAATGTGTAAACTATACCTATCATGAGGGATTATCTCCAGAGAAGATGGAGCCGTGTGTAAACCTTGTAGGTTATGGAATTCTAGGAGTAGAAACACTTCCATCTTTATAGATGTGAGTGGTAGGCTTCCTTGTCGCCATAATTTTACTTTCAATTTTTCTTGCCAACCAGAATGCCTTCCCCAATGAATCAGGTTCCAAAAGGTGAACCCCATGTTAGATGTTATCCTTTAAAGTCCCTATTAATACATCAATCCCATGTTCCTATGGAATATTAGTTACCCTTATATTCAATTTTTGGAAGTCCTCAATGTGCTCCACCATTGAACCCTTTTGTTTGAGATTTATCAATTGGCTAAAGTAGGTGTTGCTCTTTGTATCCTCATAATGTGCTATCATTTCCTCCATAAAAATTGACCAAGTGAAAAAAAATTATGAGAGAAAATCCATCAATACTATACAAATGTATTTTGTTCTAAATGTAAAGTTGCAATGCGTACCTTTTGTGTGTTTTTCACATTATGGAGATCAAAACATTGCTCCATCTGTAGTATCCATGTTACGTGATCCTCTCCATCAAACTTCTTCATATTTATCTTTGGAATATGGTGGGTCTTCAATCCAACATTAGAGTTTATGAAATAACGATTAACATTTATTTGGTTCTCATCATGAATCTCCTATACTACGTTTTCGCCATTAGGAATCATTTCTTGTATCAACTTCTTCAAACCTTCCATGTCTGCTTTTATATCATTATTCATGTCTTCCATGTTGTCTTTCATTTTTTCATCTATCTTAGCTTCCATGTCATTCATCTTAGCTTCCATTCCATTCTTAAAACCATCCATCTTAGCTTCCATGCCTTTCTTCGAACCATCCATATTAGCTTCCATGACTTTCTTCAAACCATCAGTCTTAGCCTTCATGCCTTTCTTCAAACCATCCGTCTTATCTTCCATGCCATTCTTGAAAAAATCCATTTTTTTTTTGTTTCTCTTTGCGAGCGTGAAATTTGGTGCACTTGGTCTTGTAACTATGATATACCATGTCGCACTTCTTCTTCTTAATGAGTCATAGTAGACCAATATGAGGGCTTAATGGGTGTTGCATTTTTTTAGGAGGCATTTTAGAACCCAATACTAATATCTATGCTTCAATATGCTCTTAGAATCACTTCAAACTTATTTTTCAAAGAAGAATTATGCAATTTGAAAAAAAATACACACATTTTTCTTGATTTTTAGGAGCTCGATATTGAAACTGATGTATATCTGTAATTTTGGATCCCTGAGATCTTATCTTCAGTCCTTAAGTATCCCTCTGAACCTTCTTTCCAATGCCACATGTCTGACCTGATTTGGATTCGTCAAGACAAATTTATGCCCAATCTCCCACAATGACCTAATTATGAACTAGTTCAGTAGAGTGAACTTGTAAAACATTCCACATGTCATCGTTTCCTCCTTCGACTCTGAAATTGATACACAATAAACTGTAGTATGTGTAATTTCATCCATGTTTCATATAATTCCAATCTAATTCTCAGAGAGAGAGTTATGACGATTTTCCCAAGGTCGCCTTTTTGAGATGAAATTTGGGAGCCTACAAAATCCCTAACTTCCATAGATCATATCTCCAAAAATATTGTGAACCAAGATATGAAATTTTTACACAGTTCCTCAAGATTTATTTTCAAATGGGTTTCTTTTGGTAGGTTATGAACCTTCGTAGAATTTTTTTTTGTAGCGATAGATAGGTAGAAAATGACATTGGTTCAACAACCTAATCTAAACCAATAGGAGAAATAAGGAGTAGGTGATAGGTTATAAATTCAAAGGAAAAATGATTTCAGGGTCTACAAGTCTAAATGCACCCTTAAGAGAAGAAAAATGGTTAGAGTTATAGTTTGGGTAGGTATATATGTTGGAAAAGTGGAAGGGAAACAATGCATGGTTCATTCTGTGAATAAGAAGTCTGAAAAATTTCTTTAGTATTTTCCTATAATAACAAAAGAAGAAATCAAACAAGGAAAAATCAAAGTGAACGCAAGAAATTTGTACTCTAAAGGTCCAAAATGGGTGTTTTTTATAAAAAATTGGGACCTTATGATATAATTTTTAAACCTAGGTCCCAACCACATGCACTTATTTTCTACCTTGCCTCCCTCATTTTTCCCTTACCCTAAGTTTCACTTACCCCCCGACACTCATACCACGACCCCATCGTCACATCACCTGTCCCGTCATACCCCATGTAACCTGGCCCGCACTCGCGCGTATCGTATCCCCTCAATCCCCTCATTCTAGCATATGCTAGTTGGGGGGTATGGGGTACGGCCCATTCCAGCCCCCCCCCCCTTCACCCTCCGAACATTAACAACGGGGGGGGGGGGAGTTCAAAATGGGCGGTAACCAATACGACCTAGCCTGCTATGTGTCATGCCCCAGGGCTATTCGCACCCCCCCTACCCTGCTAATACAACTTACCGCCTACTCCCCCCCCCCCTCCCAAAACAGTTTCTGCCTCCATACAAAAAAACCCTCCCCGTCGAACCGTTAGACTCTATGTTGCCCACTCCCGCCATGCCACGTCCACGTTGAGCTCTCCCCCATCCAACCACATTCATTCCTGCCAAGGTGGTCATTACACCATGAATGGTCAGGCTATTGTCCAACAGACTCATGCAACCCCAACATCTCACCAATCACCAAGTTAAAAGCCCAACTTATAACTCCTACAGAGTTTTACTGTGTTATTCTGATTGAAAATTTGCAGAGATCGAATTTGCCGAGGATTTGAAGGAAAATATCATAGGTTGAAATAATTGTTGCACCAAAGGCATCAACTACTCTCAGCTAACCAGGTCACAAATTGCGCAGTCAAAGCATTCCAATCATACTCCTGTCTTTTCTTTTCTCCTCCCCAGTATCAAATTTTCCCCTCTCTGCTCCCTTTTTCTTATATCCCTTTCTCCATTAAAAATTGCAAAAAAATTACAGAAGAAGTAACCATGCCTCCTAAGAAGGACTGGGAACCATTCAACCCCATGGTATACCCACAATTGGACTTAGACCATAGAGCCTTGGGAGACCGAGACTACGAAATCCACGAGACAGAGTTAGAATTCGACTTTTTCGATGTCTACTGCTAGCTCGAGGACAATTTCTTGATGAAGACAATGATATCAGCCTATGGGAGACCCAATTGCCTTTTTATATTTTCCCCATGACTCACAGTTGCCCCGAATTCATTAGAAAATGTCATGCCTACTATGACATAAATTATAGGACCATAGTCACCCCAACATGAGAAATCCTATTCATGATCAATGCTCATCTATCAGCAAATGATGTAGGTCCCCACACCTGAAAAATCAGTCCCCTTTTCTTATGAAGCCATTAGGGAAATTTACCAGAGGATTGATTTTTCCAGTAGAGCCAAAACTCTGCAACTTTTCATGGCAACTGATGCACCAATGCCTATCGAAAACCCGCCCTATCCTACATCTAGTTTTCCTGAAAGAACCAAACAAATTGTCACTATCTTATCCTATTTATTAGGCTACTATTATAATTGGTGGATTGATGAAGTTTTGAAAGGATTTTTGTCCATTCTCTCATCTGAAGCTAAGCCCTCCATCATGTTTAATTTTTCCCAGTTCCTGGTAGATTCCATACGTGAGAAATTCTTAAGGTTTCACACAGAGGAGGTTTTCAAATACACCTATGTGTTAGTATATATGTTTTTGTATTTCCAGTCCAACAAGTTTCAGTTCCATATGGCCAAGGTGAATGAAGATGCAGAGCCCCAGACCATCATCTTCTGGACCACATTGTTGTTCAAAGAAAAAAAGAACTATACATATAGGGAATTTTTATATTTTTTTGTACACCCATACATCAGCACACTTAGCAGTACAGCAGAGCTAGGATAAGTGAAGAGATTAGGAAAACCATGCAGTTGAAAGAGAAGGTGAAGATAGAGGATTGGTACATGTACCAAAATTATACAGAAATTTGAGTTTATGGAAGTGAGTTAGCCCCTTATAAATTTTTAAAGTTCCTCTCCATGAGGTTCTTTGCATTGGAGTACATAAGGTAGATGATAGATGCAGATGAGATTCATTTCATTTCTGCAAATAAGATGGCTCAGTTCAAGATCAAGAAACAAGTTGGGTCATTCATCTGCAACAGCAGAGTGGCAGGAGAAGAGGCAGATAAAATACTGAATGGAATGGGTTTCATTCATAGTTTTACGTGGTCCAATGACCTTGTAGGGATTATCTCCAAGAAAAGGGTGGAAAACATACCCACACCTTATGTTCATACACATATACTTGCCATTGAGCAGTATGCCAACCAAACAGAGTGGGTGTCCAACACCCTACAAGAAGAAGATGAGAAAGTAATATCCACTTCAGGTATTCAAAATCCAACACCACAAGAAAGGAGGAATCTAGAAGAAAAACAATACAAAAGGAAAGAACCAGAGAAGAAAATAGGGAGCAAGAGGCCTAGAGAGGATCAGTCACCTTCAGTGACTAATACCTCTAGAAAATATTTCAAGCTGAAATATAGAAAAATGGCCCAAATTCATATGGAGATTGATCATGAGGATGAATCGAGACAACAGAGAATGATTCACATCATGTAAACCCCTAAGTCCTCATCAATAGGTGAAGAGATAATGGCCTCACCCGCATCATCAACTACAGTATCTGCTCAACAACAAGGTCTACAAGAATCTACTTCCAGACCTGCCATAGAAGGATAAGAGAAGTCTGTCTTTGATACATTCAAAGAGATAAAGATGAGGAATGAAGTTGATGCAGCCGAAACTACAAGTTCACATAACACTGTGGACCCTGTGGGTTATGACCCACATAAAGTCAATAATCTTGTAGTGGATTTTAATAATGAGAATATTATAAAGATACATACACTAGCGATCAAATAGTGCTCACCTTAAATAGGTCACACATACTCAAATCACCTTACATATGCACGGAACAGGGTTCTTGGGTCCCACATTATGATAGCCAATTAGGACTCATCACATCTCGGCAAACTTAAGTTGCAACTTAAACAAAAACCAACACAATTGTCGATGCGGAGCTGCAACACAATCTCTACCATATATTTTCGCCAGATCCAATGATCTGCTATACCTCTTGTCTTATCACAATCACTTGCCCACAAACTTAACTCTTTACCGATAACGCTAAATAATAAATCTTGCAGTATGCGCTCATGCACAATGCCAACACGTGGTCGCCCCTCGCCGCATCGCACATTTTATTCCTTACCGCATCACAAAAAAAATAGCAGAGCTTGTGATGTCTTAGCGTTAAACTTTTAAACCTCTGACATTTGATCTTGTTATTTGTTGTCAGTCGTTGATCTATACTCAAATATAATGGTCATCCTGCTAACCCTTCATCGCATCACATCATTCCAACTGATCTTGCGACGTGATCTCATCCGTTCATCTTTCCCTTTTCAAATCTATGAACTAATCGTGACCATCCATTTCTCGTTATCACCTCTATTCTGAAACCTCTAAGATTTTAGGAAAACAAACACAATTTTTCTCTCCGCGATCAACCATTCCTCCATTCTACTCTCATCAATGACTCATCAATAAAATTATGTGGCTGCAAGGTTTTCCATCACCACTCGTTTGGACATTTACATTCCCTCAGTTGTGCAATTGTTGGTTTAATACATAGAATCTCAAGACTCCATAATATTCACTGCTTTGGATCCCATCCTGCTAGTCAATCCACTCTGAAATTTCAACAGCAATTCTACCTAAACAACATAGCATGCCACAATCCACATAATCACACAGGGTTTATAAACCATGCCTAAACAAATTATAATAAATAGAAATTATTTCAATATTTATTAAATCTAATCTAATTACAATACTACGACCTCTGTGGGCCTGAACACAGACATTAAAATGACCTCTCTAACTCGTCATACTCTCATACCCTTCACAAGCCAAGCTCTGTCCAACCTCGAGCCAACCTCTCTATTCAATATTTCCAACCACTCTTATTTCAAAATTCTTACAAATATATACAAAAAAGGAATCATGAACCAATTTCAGTTCAGATCCAAAAATCTCTCAATATTTTTTAAAGCTTCTCTCAATTCCACTCTTTACTCAACCAAATCCTATATTAGACCTCTATATTTCTAAAATCCTCACTCTTCCTAGGATTTCTCACTTATCCCTAAGATCTCTACAACTCATGAGATATTATTCATTAATAAAATTACATTTAAATCTCTTTAGAACTCAACTAGGCTTATGAAAATAACAAAATAATTAAGGAAACCCATTCCCTTTAGTAAATGTGTGATAAGGCTCTTAAGTCTTATAGACTTTGAAGAATGCTCCTGCATCAAACTCCGCAGGTTGAAACAATTCATGGACTCCTGTTCATGAGTCTTCCAATTTCCTCTTTTGTAAACTTCCTTAGACTTTATCTTCCAACTGTCTGTCTGACATTTTCCAATTGCAAGTGTATTTGATGCATTCTCTCCTTTTCCTGGATGCCAAACTCTATATTGTGGATGTCCTTTTTCTTTGCTGTCATGAGAATCTCCACTACATAATTTTTTTATATTGATATTCAACATGAGTATCCCTTCAAGAAATATAAATTTTTGTACCTTTGTGTGATGCTATCTTGTCATCAACTCAACAATATTTAACTTCAACTTCATGTCTTCTCCACTAGTTCCATTGTCTTTTACTTGACTGTATATTTTGATTTCTGACTCTATCACCAACATCCTCTTTTGTTTCCAAACCATTTTTCTTTGTACTGTCTTGCATACCTTTCCATCTCTTCTTAACTTGTTGATCTTGAAAAATCCCCATACCTATGACCTTTTTTGTCTTCATCATCCACTTGTCCAATATCTTGAGTGGAGTCTTCTCAATTTCAAAAGAATATTGTTCCTCGTTTGACACAAGAACATATGACCTTCCCACTATCTATTTTCCATCAACTACAAAAATTTCAGTTACTCAACATTGTTCAATTGTCTCCATATTCACATTAAATTTAGCTAAACTGTTCACCCAACTTCTCAATTTCAAACTCAAGATAAACTCTTGACATTTAAATCTTATTTGAATAAAAAAAAAAAATCTTCATGGATTGTCATTTCACATCCTCTACAATCTTCTTTCTCTTATGCAATGAATTGTGTAAGAGTTATATCAACTCTCTTTCCTCATTACAAACTTCTAAATCAAATAGTTGCTTTATCCCATCTTCTTGTTTCCATACGGAAAACTGATTTTCTGCATCTCCAAAACTTGCATGCTCCCTAATATTTGCATAAAAAAATATATCTCCAAAATAAGTTTGCCTTCTATCTTGAAAAAAACATTCAGCAGTTAATAATTCAAAATCAGAAAACAGTTTACATTTTCCACCTTCTTCCTCATTACCTCTACACTAAGTTTTCTATGATTTTTCATCCCCTTGATGTGCATATGATATGTCTGACTTGTGATATCCTTCTTCATACTATCTTGTCTTGGAAAAGTCTTCCTTATTTCTACTTTGTTCTGGATGCTGTATAATTTCTAAATTACGTCCTTTGTTCTTATCTTTGGCCTTCCTTCCTTTCACATTTCTTTTCATTCTTCCCTTTTCTTCCTTGCAAATCTGTAAGCCACTAAGTTGCTTCTTCCATCCCTCTTTATTTTCAATCAAAATCTGCCAATCTCTAACTTTAGAAACTAACGTTCTCTTTGTTTCTGTACAGGAAACAAAATCACCATGTACAAAAGATTTTCCATTCCTTTGTAAAGTCCCTTTTACAAAAATAAACATTACTATTAACACCATGAATATCACACTCCATTGAACCCCTTTGTTGTTCACTGCAAATGCATAGTTCATGAAAACATCCTTCCCTTCATCTTCTAAGATTGTCTGTGTCCTTTCAGTTTGCTGATTACATTCACCTTTACTCCTTTTGCAATTTGTACAGATAACATTGTCTTCAAGTTTCTGTTGTGCATTAGTCTCTCCCAACCTATCCTTAAGTTCCTGATTGTCCTCCTTTCCTTTCTTCTTCATAGTCTTTACTAGATTAACTATAACTCCTTCGACCCAATTCTCCTTATAAATTTATGTTCTAACATCTTCCACAATGCACTCTTTATTAATATCTCTTTCCATTGATGCTCCATTATTTCCTCTCAAAATAATTCCTTGTCCATCAACTATCAATACAAGTTCATAATTTTTTAATAAAAAATGAAGAGATAATCCCATTACCTGAAATGTCTGCCCTGTACATATACTCTCATTTAACCTTGTCATAAGGCTATCTTCATACTTTTGTTCTACTCCTTCTGCAATCTAAAATTTTCTTTTGTCTTCAGATTTTTTGCCATCATTTTTCCAAGTCTTACTAGATTCATCATTCCCAACTTCCATAGTAGTCTTCAGCAGTTGTCCATCTTCAGTATTGTTGAACACATCTTCAATTAATAATTGTTCTATTACAACCATCTCTTCTAACAACTTCATTTCTTCATCAACATGCATAAATAATTCTTTTAAAGGTTTTTCATCACCTACATACATACACAAAACAATAGGTTCAAGAATACAAATCTCATCCTCTTTAGATGTTTCTTTCATCACATTTCTCCGTTGATCTGAACTTGTCCAATAGTTCATAAAATAATCAATAATTATTTCCTTGGCAAGGTAAACTTCTTTCTCAGGTCTACAATAACCCTCTTTCACTTTTAACTCAACTTCTCTGAGTTCTTCTCTTAATATGATGTACATTATCCTCTTTATATGTTTCTGCAACAATGTCCATTTTATCTTCTTTATTTTCATAGTCCAACCATATTTTTGGCCCCTTTCATAGTCTTCAAGCACCATTATTATCGTATCAATACTTGCGTTCAATTCATCAATGTCGTTGTCAAGTTCCTCTTGGCTCATATTCTTTCCCTTTCCATTTTCCTTGGCATATTTATTTCTTCTGTTGTGGCTTCTCTCATGACCCCTAATAGTCATCTTAACTTCTTTATGTGGACTCCCTTTGCCCACAGTGAGCTTACAATAATCCTCTCTCATTTCTTTATAAAAAATCTTTACTTGTCACCCACACCAAGTCATCATATTGGTATACTTCCTTAGGTTTCTGCAACAAAACCTCTTTTGAGCACTCCTGCTCCTCAGCTTCCAACTCTGTCAGGATTTTGTAGCCACTACTCATCTACCCCTCTCTCTGTTTGAGAACTCTGCTATTCTCTTCTTCTCTACAACAATCTCCTTTGTTGAATTTGTCACTAACACAACTTCTCTTCCCTTTACACAACATGTTGTTGTGTTTCAGCTGCTATCATTCTCTTCAATGTGAAACTAATTCAAATTAGACGAAATATTAAATATAACTCATACCTAAGAGATATTCCAATGATATTATCTCCTTAAACTTTCATTGGCTTGGACAATAACCATGTTGCTTTACTTTTCACTGTCTACAATTCATTTCCTCTTTCAACTAATTTCCTTTTTCTTCTGAGAACACCCATGTTCTATTCATTTTCTTAAAATATCTCTTACTGAAATTTCTTCACTTGCTCCCTTGTCCTTTTTCACAACTACCTGGCTGCAATTTCTTGTTTGTTACTTACATTCACAGATATACATTATCAATTTCTTAAAACTTACAAGATCCTTCCCTAATCCTTCCTTCCTCAAACCTTTTTCCACAGCCTGTCTTGAATGAAATGGCTAAAGTCTCCATTACCTACAACATTTCAATATTCTCCTCTCCATATAATCTTTTGCATTCTGATCTCCCAACAACCAATTCCTTTCATACCATAACCCCGTGTATCTCGATCAATTACCAATGCAACTCTACACATAATGAGAATAAAATTCAATCCTTGAATAAAACCCCAAAGAGCACTAATCCTACTTTGATAGCAAGTGATGTAGCCGAAACTGCAATTTCACATAACATCATGGACCCTGTGGGTTATGACCCACATAAAATCAATAATCTGGCAGCGGATTTCAAAACAGAGAATATTATAAACATACATACACTAGCAATCAAACATCGCTCACCTTAAACAAGTCACACATACTCAAATCACCTTACATACGCACAGAACAGGGTTCTCAAGTCCCACATCACGATAGCTAATCAGGACTCATCGCATCTAAGAAAACTTAAGTTGCAACCTAAACGAAAACCAGCACAATCTCCGATGCGAAGTTGCGACACAATCTCTACCGTAGATTTTTGTCAGATCCAATGGTCTGTTATACCTCTTGCCATCACAATCGCTTTCCCAAAAACTTAACTCTTTATCGATAACACTAAATCATAAGTATTGTGGTATGTGCTCATGCGCAATGCTGACACATGGTCGCCCCTCGCCGATCGCACATTTTATTGCTTACCGCATCGCAAACAAAATAGCATACCTTCCGATGTCTTAGCATTAAACTTTGAAACCTATGATGTGAGATATTATGATTCTCTTTCAATAATTGATCTGTACTCAAATCTAACGGTCATCCTGCTAACCCTTCATCGCATCACATCTTTCCAACTGATCCTGCAACGTGATCTCGTCCGTTCATATTTCCCTTTTCAAATATGTGATCTAATCATGACTTTCCATTCCTCCTTCTCACCTCTGTTCCGAAACCTCTGATATTTTAGGAAAACAAACATATTTTTGCTCTTCATGACCATCCATTCCTCCATGCTACTCTCGTCAATGACTCATCAATAAACTTATGCAGCTACAAGGTGTTCCATCGCCACTCGTTTTGGAAATTGACATTCCCTTGGTTGTGCAATTGCTGGTTCAATACACAGAGTCTCAAGACTCCATAATAGTCACTGCTTTGGATCCCATCCTACTGGGCAATCCACTCTGGAATTTCAACAACAATTTTACTTAAACAACACAGAACGCCACAATCCACACAATCACACAGGGTTTATAAACCATGCCTAAATAGATTATAATAAATACAAATTATTTAATATTTATTAAATCTAATCCGATTACAATAATACAGCCTATGTGGGCCTGAACACAGACATTAAATGACCCCTCTAACTCATCATACTCTCATACCCTTCACAACCCAACCTCAGGGCAACCTCGAGCCAACCTTGATCCAACCTCTCTATCCAATCTCTCCAACCACTATTGTTTCATACTGCTTACAAATATATGCAAAAAAGGAATCATGAACCAATTTCAGTTCAGATCCAACAATCTCTCAATATTTCCTAAAGCTTCTCTCAATTCCACTCTTTACTCAACCAAATCCTATATTAGATCTCTAGATTTCTAAAATCCTCACTCGTCCTAGGATTGCTCACTTATCTGTAAGATCTCTACAACTCAAGATATATTCTTTATTAATCAAATTAAATTTAAATCTATTTAGAACTCAACTAAACTTAGGAAAATAACAAAATAATTAAGGGAACCCACTCCCTTTAGTAAACGTGTTATAAGACTCTTAAGTCTTATAGACTTTGAAGAATTATCCTCCATCAGAAGTGTTGAATACCAATACATACAACCAATTCTAGAAGCAGAATTCAAGCTCACAAAGCAGGCTATTTTCTGCTTTTGACACTAAAAAAGGGAGGATGCAAATGGCATTCCTAGAAGCCTTGGTCCCACAACCTCAAGTAGTAGGGTTTATAAGAAAGCATAATTTGAGTTTAGTGTCCATAATGGTGAGATGGTAGCCTTGACATTGACAAGTATTGCTATGAGCTTGTCAAAACTGCACATGTCTTTATCGAGCACCCAATCACAGCTCAAAATGGAAAGGATATTTTCCATGGCCAGAGACTTCAGGATCAATACTTTAGAAAATATAATAGTGAAGCTTTGGCATGACCCAAACAATATTTAGGCTATGGAAGAGCTGATAAAGAAAAAGAATGCTGACATAACAACCCTCAGGAAACAGCTAAAGATGCTAGTGACAGAAGACTCCTTAGCTAAGGGCATTGAGGAAGATGAGGCACAGAAGGCAGAATTGATGAAGCTAGTTATTTAACAGTCTACCCAAATCAAAAAAATGGAGAATGAGATGGAGAAATTACCGAAGGTAAAAGAAGAAGCGGCCCAAGGGACACTCATCCCTTTAGAATTTGTCCCCATCTCATCCATTCCATTAGTTCCAAAAACTACTGGAGCATCCAGTAGGACAGATAAAATGCCCAAAGAAATGGAGAGCATGACCCTGAAAACACAGGAGATCAAGAAATTGGAGGCATAAATTGTCATCTTAAGGGATAAAAAGGCCATATTGGAAACTTCCCATGAGATAGCCAAGAAACATATAGAAATGTTGGAGAAGGCATAAAATGATTTCTCTTCCAACGGCATATTGGGTCAAATGAAACTTATAGTTATGATTCCATGCACATTACTTTTGAACAACAAGAGCTACTTGACAGATGCAAGGTGGCTACCGATAAAGCCAATCAGGAGTTGGGAAATATGCCAACAATAGCCCCCAACATCATAAAATTTCTAAACTCAAAAACCGGTTTTGAGCTGGAAGAGCTTGATGTATAGGACATGACAGAAACCATCCTAGAGTTAAGAAAAGTCCTCACTAAAAGGAATTTAGTGAGGCAATTGGAAGAGAAATGTCATGAACTAGAATTGGCCATTGGCAGATTTCTGAACAAGATTGAACCCCTGAGGGTCAAAGGACTGCCCTCACTTTATGTGATCAACAATAATTTGGTCCAAAAGGGAGATTACATGACCAATATTAGGGAAGTGGCTAAGGATACCACCAATTTTTCCAAAATTAAAGGAAACGTGACCGAGAAGGTTATTCTCGATCTCCTGAGCAATAATATCTTCATTCAACATGAGATGAAGCATGTCTTCCTCACCAAGCCCACTTTCAGCAAATATACAGAGGTGGATGAAGTGTACAGATAGGTCATAGGTATGAGGGTTCCCAACAAGAAGGAGTGGGACAAGCTATGCATGTATCAGGACTTAAAGGGCACGATGGACACGTCAGTGCAGCCATCGATTGATCTGAAAGGCCAATATCGAGTCACATTTAATAATTCAGCAGCGGTGACCCAAAAAAGAAGAGCCATATTTCAAGGCCACCAGTGTTTCCTTTTCATGACCACCTCAACCACCTTCAGCCTAATTTTTTGTTTACAAAGGGTTTCTAAAATTAAGGTTACATTCAGAAGTTAATTTTACAGTCGGTTTGCAAGAGATTCTTTTTGGTTTGGGCCTTTCATGGCCATATTTGTCAAATTTTAATTAAATTTCTAGTTAATGTAGATTTTAAAAGTAGATTAGGGTAGCTAGTATAGTCAGAGTTAAATACTGCTTGTATTTGCATTATCAAGGGTTAGACCTTGACAGACTCTATGTTTTGTAAAAGATCATTATATTGGAGCACTATAGTTTTTGTTGAGCATCAATAATAAGAGGATATTCATAGGATTCTTGAGCTATGTTAATGGTGATGTTTCTTCTTCTACGTTAAATTTTCTTTCTCTATATTTCATGTTGTGCATCAATTTATCTTATTGTAAAACAGAAAATTTAGATTAAGATTTGCTGAGAGAGAACCTTTATTTTGTTTCTGTTTACTATCTTATTGTTTTCTTCTGAAGTATAGTTAAAGAATTATTAATTTACCTTTAGCTATTACTAAACCTAATACCTTCTTCCATCTCATATTCACATTGCCAGTAACATCCAGTCTGCATAGTTAGCTTGCCCTGTGAATGCCCTTGAAAAGGTTGATGCACAATTCAGCCTTTTATGACTCCATATCCCAATGGATTAAGTTTCATAGCTCTGTCTTTCCAACCACCCAATAAATAAATAAAAAAAACCCTCACAATTTGTATAACTATCCTAATATCAACATTTATAATTATCAAGCTAAATCATAAAAATAGAGAGAGCCCTCTCTAATTCTAGGAAGGCTAGGTCTTGGACTCCAAATCGGTTTGATGTTGTCCTATATCATTTAATCTTGCCAATATTGTAAATTATAGGGCCCCAACATAATCGCAACCATAATGGGGATTTATTGAGGAAGCTTAATATTTCATCAGAACTTGGATACCCCAGTCAAAATATTGTGTGATTTGAATATTTTCCATAGATTTCTTTTTCAGCTTTTATAAAATAGTCATCATGTCTATGATTTGGGTCCAAATTCTGGCTCCCAGAATAATCTTTACCAGATCTCATCCTGACCCAAATCCTCCTGAAATAGTTGATAATCCAGAGAACTTCTAAGAAAAACACCCAGAACAGAGAGTCCAACTATCAGCAAGCCTCTTCATACAGCAAGTTCCCTCCCTGGAAACCTTGCAACCGTGCAACACATCCAGTTCGACTTACATTTTTAACAGAGCTTGGTTAGGACCAAATCTCAAAATTGGACAACCCAAACAGTGTTTGACCCATCTACCTTACAGCAAAGTCCAGTTGGGGAAGCCTCCACCACCACCCAAGATGACCTTCAGCTTCTCCAACACTTTGACTCCTTCAAGGTCTGGTAGCATAACTCACTCAGCTATTGATGATGCTTACCTTCAGCAATCTGTAGAATTATCTACTCTGACTATAGTAGCTCCCTCTATTATTTTCAAATCTACTCATCCTCGGCCAATTTTTCTAGGTGCAGTTGCAACTCCTACTGTTTCCCTGAACCTTTCCCACTAGAGTGTCCAAAACCCTACTCATACACCCATTGTCCACCCTCTTCCATTTAACCCTCCACCTCCCTTGGTCAAACCTCATCTTATTAATCCCCCTTGGGTTCCCCCACCACCAATTATGGCAGCCTGGTATGCTCCATTAGTTCTACCACTACCTATGGTGTCTATGCCATAGGATTATCAGTCCAAAATCCCACATTTTGATGGAATTGGTCCTAAGAGTGCTCAACAGCATGTGGAAAAAATGAATGACCCTTTTGATTACCAAGAGATAGAGGATGAAACTATCAAATTGAGAATGTTTTCTCAAAGTTGTGGGGGAGAATTAAAAGATTGGTTTAAGAGCTTTCCCCCGATTATTGTTCATGACCTCCCTTCCCTTCACCATCTATTCATAAATAAATGGGAAGTTAAGAAAAAACCTCTTCAAATCCTGTCAGAATATGAAAAAAACAAGAGAAATGTTGGGGAGAGTATCCAAGACTACTGTACCAGGTTCAATAGTGTATATAGCGCACTCCCTCCTCACATGAAACCCCCACAAGTTTTAGCCCTGATTAAATTCCCAAATTGATTCAATCTATAGATTGTGTATCAGCTTAGAGAAAGAGATCTTGCTACATTAGAAGACATGCAAAGGGGTGCATTAAGTGTACAAGCCAACATGATTTCAAAGAGGGCTAGAATGAGAAATGAGAAGATATTCACTATAAGGAAGCAGCCTGTAGCTTCCAAATATGATGCTAAGATTGATAATTTGGTGAGCACCATGGAGAGAATTATGGAGAGGATCAACCTTAATGAGAGAGTTATCCCTAGGGAAAATCAGCTAGATCCTCAAAATAGAAACCAAAACTTTAGAAGAAACCCCCCTCAAATAAGACAAAGAGAAGAAAGAGGCACTGACCAGCAAAATAGGCCTCCATTCCAAGAAAATTATGCTGATGAAGATGAGGGAGTGGTTTAAGAACTAGAAGAAAGTCAAATTAATCTAATGGGAATTAATGATGACGATTCTGTTTTCCTCACTGAAGAAGAACAAGTTTTATTTTCTCTGACCCAAACTGAAGTAGAATCTGAAGAATCTGAATATTATAAACAAAGGTTTGAGAATGCCATCATGGAGGTACATAGACAGTATAATTTCAGAAGCAATAAAAACTATGATGTTCCCAAGAGAAATAATTCCAAAAATTTTGCTAAAAACGTCTCTGAAACTGATCCCAAGAAAAAAATAGAAAACTCAAAGAAAGCTGTTAATATCCCTAAAAATAATGATCCAGAAAGAAACACTAGTAAACAGTTGTCAAGCCTAGCAAAACTGTTCAAGATGATATCCCCACTACAGGTCAACAAACTGAATTTGTAGTTAAAATAGTGCCTGAGAAGACTAATTTGAATCTGCCAAAAATGTAGACACCATTCAACATTGAAAATGAAATTTCCAAAATAAAAATTTCCATCCCCCTCACTGAATTTGTGAACAAAGGTGTATACAGATCTCAAGTCCTAAAGGCACTAAACATAGGAGAAATTACTGACACCGTCAACCTAAATGATGATAAACCTAAACTGTTGTTTGGGCCAAAAGTAGAAGGTAAAGCCCAAGAGGGAGGTGTTCCCCCATTTTATATTAGTTTAAATATTCATGATAAGATCCTCCACAATGCCATGTTAGATTCAGGAGCCTCTCATAATCTTGTTCCAAAGGCATTCATGTAGAAACTTGGCCTTGAGATAACCAAACCCTACAAAGACTTATATTCCTTTGATTCTAGCAAGGTCAAATGTCTAGGCCTCATCAAATATCTATGTGTTACTTTATCGCAAATACCAGCCAAGAGTCTAGTAATGGATATAGTTGTGGCTGATATCGCTCCTAAATATGGCATGATGTTATCACGCTCATGGGGATCCAAGCTTCAAGGGACCCTCCAAATCGATATGAATTATGCTACCATACCAATATTTGGGCAGCAAAGAAGATTGTATAGGGAGACCTTAATAAAATACATGGTAAGCAGTCAAGAAAAACCACATAACTACCCCCTTTAATCTCTTCATTCTGACCTTGACTCATTCATTAGTTAAAATGATGAAGACATTAATGAACAAGTAGCTAGAGAAGAAGAGGACCCGAATAGAGGACAAGCAGATCAAATGGTAATTGTACAACACAATTCTGAAGCTGGACCTTTTTGGAACACGAGTTTTGATGACTAGTGTGGCAAAGTTGGCTCAAGAGCAGGGTTGTTGGTATGTAATACTGAAAATAACCACGTAGAGGGTCATTCCTACAAAATCAATTTTTAGTGCACCAACAATATAGCAGAGTATGGGGCACTCCTTTTGGCATTACAACTACTGAGGAGATTAGGAGCCAAAATAATTTTTGTGCATGGGGACTCTGAACTAATTATTAGACAAATCAAGGGAGAATATTTAGCCAAGCATCCCATACTGAGAGCATACATGAATGATGCCCTTGACCTCTTGAAAACATTCGAAGATTATGACCTTGCTACAGCTCCAAGGAATCAAAACATCCTTGCCAATGTTCTAGCATTTTCAGCTAGCACTTGTCAACTACCTCGTTCTAATAAACAATATACAGTGCAAATTAAGCACCATCCAACAGTCCCTGATAATATGAGATATTGGAAAATCTTTGGAAATTAAAAACAGATTGAAAATTTTCTTCAACCCAAAGGTGATTTTGAAGATTCTAGTTTGGATCTAGATTGTGAAGAAGATGGCCCCCCTAAAAAACATACATACAGGGATGAAACTCCTCATAATTCTGATGTCAATATTTCAGCAAATACAGATCTACATAGAACAGAGATACATGAAGACCTAGAAAAAGAAGAGTTTTAGGTACTACAATTCAGAGATAACATCCTGCCTAGAGGACTTGTCCCTTTGGAGGAATTATTTGATTTCAATGATGCGGCTAGGAAACCAAATATGGAACCTACATAAACAAATATTGAGGACTATAATCTGGGCAGTGAGTGGGAGCCCAAGATGGTAAAGTTTTCAAACACACTGCCAACATCCACAAAGCATAAATACATTGCTTTGTTTAAGGAGTTCATTTATGTGTTTTCTTGGAGCTATGAATACCTGGAATCTTATAATACCAATATCATCTAGCACAAGATTCCAGTCAAAGAGAACCAGAAGCCTTTCAAACAAAGGTTGCACCGGATAAATCATGTTCTAATGCCCTTGGTTTAGAAGGATATAAAGAAGATGTATGATGTTAAAATAATAGTCCCAATTATGTAATCTGAATGGGTTTCAAACATTGTGCTTGTAAGAAAGAAAACAAGAGAGATCAGGCTCTGCATTGACTTCATAAACCTAAACAAGGTATCACTTGAATATAACTACAATGTACCAAAGATGGACCATATATTACAAAGGTTAGTGGGCTCCAGAAGGATCTCCTTGCTAGATGAGTTTCAAGGTATAATCAAGTGTTGGTGCATCTGGATGATCAACACAAAACAACTTTTACCACCCCTTGGGGAACATTCATGTATGTAGAAATTCCCTTTGGATTAATAAATGTTGTGCCACTTTCTAGAGAGAAATGGACATTTCATTTTTAGAAGAGATTGGTATTTTTCATTGTAATCTATCTTGATGACATAACAATATATTCAAAAATTGGTGAAGATCATTTCTCCCATTTGAGAAGAGTTTTTCAAATGTGCAGAAGGTTTAGATTAACTTTGAATTCCAAAAAATCATTATTTGGTCTTGAAGAATGAAAGTTGCTAGGCCATATTATCTTTGAAGAAGGAATCAAAATTGGTCCCAACAATATTGAAGGCATAATCAAAATCATTCATCACAGGAACTTCAAAGAGCTTCAATCCTTCATTGGAAAGATAAATTTTTTGAGAATGTTTATACCAAACCATGAAGAATTATTGAGAAACATCACTAATATGCTCAAGAAAGATTCAGGACTTAAATGTACCATGGAAGCTAAATAGTCTTTTGACTTGGTAAAGCAAGCACTCAATAAAGCACCAATTTTGATCAACCCTGATTTCACCAAGGATTTCATTATTTTTTCCTTTCCATCAGTAAACACTATTGTTGTTGTATTGCTTTAGAAAAATAAGGAAGGACAAGAGCAGCCCATAGCATTTTTTAGCTAGGCTTTAAGAGATGCACCTTTAAAGTACAATATCATGGAAAAGCAGGCCTTTTATTTGATTAAAGCACAAAAGGATTTCAGAGTTTACACTCTACATTCACACATCATTGCCTTTGTGCCCAATACAGTTTTCCAAGACATCCTAATGTAGGATCCTAATGGAAAAAGAGGAAAGTGGATTGTTGTCATCTTGGAGTATGATTTGGAAATCAGACCCACCAAACTGATCAAGGGACAAGGACTAGCCAAATTGATGGCTGAAACCAATTTTCAAGCACTAGATATCAACATGATTCATTCACAGGATGAATAAGAGGAGTTAGCGACTCCAACTATTAAGGAAGCATTCTTGAATTCTCCCTGGTACGTAGATATATTGTATGTTCTATTTATTTTAAATTCTCCTCTTGGTTTGTCCAAAACAAAATCTAGATTCTTGAAATTGAAAGCTGCAAAATTCTGTATTATAGAAAATGCCTTGTACTGGAAAGATTCTGGGGGCATATTTCTTAAATTGTTTCTTAAAGAAGATGTAGATAGGGTTATGAAATAATTTCATGAAGGGGATTTTGGAGGCCATATCTACTGGAAAACCCACTTCTAACAATATCCTTAGGGTTGGCTTATATTGGCCTACTCTTTTCCCAGACATTCGCAAAATGGTGGTCACCTGTCACAAATGCCAAATATTTAAGGGGAAAAGAAAGTTACTGCCTTTTCCCTTAAAACCAACCTCTGCTGAGGCTCCTTTCCAACAATGGGGTTTAGACTTCAATGGAGAAATACATCCTTCCTCCTCTGCCCAACATAAATGGATCCTTACTGCTACAGACTATTTCACCAAATGGATAGAAGCCATCCCTTCCAGAACTACTACTAACTCAATTATCATCAAATTCCTTGAAGCTAGCATCATGTCTAGATTTGGTTTTCCTAGGAAAATCATTATAGATAACACTGTTGGCTTTAAGTCCAATAAAATGGTGGAATTTTTCCACAAATATCATATCTCTTTGGGGCATTCAATAGCCTATTACCCTCAAGGTAATCGACTAGTTGAATCCTCCAATAAGAGTTTGGTTAACATCATTAAGAAGTTGCTGGAAGAAAATAAGAAGTCATGGCATTAAAAATTGGTGCATGCATTGTGGGCTGACAGATTGACAACTAAGAAATCAATTGGCATGTCACCATACCAATTGGTCTATGGGATGGATGCATTTTTCCCAACAACCTTGGGAGTGCCAACCATGAAAATCATTCAACAGGTACAAGTTGAAGAAAATGATGTACAAATAAGAATCGATCATACCATTCAGCTACAACGGTCCAAGGAAGAGGTTTACAATAGAAATCAGGTGGTGCAAGAAAACATAAAGAAGATATTTGACAAAAGAAAAAAAAGAAAATGATTTTAAGATTGGAGATAAGGTGTTGAAATGGGATTCCATAAGGGAAGATAAAGGTAAGAATGGAAAGTTTGACAACCTGTGGAAAGGCCCGTATACTTTCCATTCTTTCAAGGGAAATAATGCATTTTTTCTGCAATATATGGATGGAACGGAGCTACCTGGAGGTCATGTCAATGGCAGGATGTTGAAACATTACTTCTCCTAAAGATAGAGGAATTTCACCCTCCATTGTAAGTACCACAGTTTTGGTTCATATCTTTTTTATAGGGCATCTTGTTGCGTTGAAAAGCAGTAGGACAAATTCATAAAACTATAGTTTTTAACCCTGTACAAAAATTATCTGCAAACGAATCTTAAAAAATAGAAAATAAACAATATTGAGATCATATAACATAATATACACATAGATTTCCCCTGGATCCCAAATCACAATGACTAGCTTGATTTTTCATTATATTCCTTTTAGTGTTATGACACATATATATACATGCCGAAGCATACATAAACCCCAATTCATTAACCCTAAATTAGAAAATAACCGTAGTTCCCTTGACCAGATCTACAAAATACCAAGGTCCAAAGACCATCATGCCCCAAAACCATGTGAAAACCCATGCACAAAACCATGGGCAGGTCCGCCCATCTAAAAATAGGGTCCAAAAAAAAATTTCACGTGCCAGTACCCTAGAACCCTCAACAGGGGGGGCTGCCACCCCCCCGTGACCCCCCTGTTGCACCCAGTGCAACGTACAAGGGGTGTTTTCACCCCCCTATGACCCCCCCGTGCCTGAATAGTCATGGAAAGAATATAACACATACCCAACATTCTCCCACTTGTTTTTTTCTTTCCGCAGGTGGCCACTGGAGAGCTTAGTCATTAGCCTAGATCTATAACACCCATTTTTTCTATACACCAAGAGAACTTCTAAGTGCTCATAGACTTCGTCAATGCATCTGCAACATTCTTCAAAGTGTCCACCTTTACCAGCAACACCCTTTTAGCCTCAACCATATCTCTCATAAAGTGCTATTGAACATCAATGTGCTTTGTCTTTGAATGATAAGCAGGGTTCTTAGCCAAGAAATTTTTCACTTTGGCTATCACATTCTATCCTTATAGCTTGCTGCACTAACCCCATACTTGAACACAATCTCTGCAACCAAACTACTTCCTTGCTTGCATGAGTGGCTGCCATGTATTCTTCCTCTGTAGTTGAAAGAGCCACTACAAACTGTCTTTTAATTATCCAACTGACTACACCTCCAAATAGGCTAAACACATACCCACTTGTAGATCTTCTTTGGTCTAGATCTCCAGCCCAGTATGAATCAACAAAACCATGAATGTCCAACACTCTTTCCAATCCTGGTCTTCCCTGGTATCACAAGCCATAATCACTAGTGCCACGCAAATATTTGAAAACCCACTTCACTATTCTCCAATGCTCCTTCCCTGGGTTTGACATAAACCTGCTCAATACTCCCACTGCATGTGCAATGTCTGGTCTAGTACAGACCATTTCATACATCAGGATACCCAGTGCACTTGCATATGGAACATGAGACATATCCTCCTCTTCTTCTTGTGTCTTTGGAAACTATTCAACAGATAGCTTTA
This sequence comes from Pinus albicaulis, assembly GCA_034641835.2. Lineage (NCBI taxonomy): Eukaryota > Viridiplantae > Streptophyta > Pinopsida > Pinales > Pinaceae > Pinus > Pinus albicaulis. The sequence continues at coordinate 847,527,372 of CM076572.1, forward strand.
CACCTACAGGAATTAGAACATTCACCAGTTTACTATCCTGCATATTGAACCTCTACAATATAGTCTCAACATACTTCCTCTAGTTTAACCAAAGCTTACTCTTTTTCCAATCTCTTTTAATTTCCATGCCTAAAACAAATTTTGCGGCACCAAGATCCTTCATGTCGAATTTGGAGAACAGTTGGGTATTCAAATCTTGGATAATTTCTTTGTCATTTCCAATCAACAACATATCATCCACATACAATACCAAATAAATAACACGGTCACCAATTAATTTAAAATAAACATAGTGATCCTCCTTGCTTCTAGTGAAGCCAAGTCCCCATATATAGGTATCAAATTTCTGATACCACATCCTTGGTGACAGTTTTAACCCATACAGAGATTTCTTTAACCTTCATACCAGTTCTTTCTTCCCCTCCACCATAAAGCCTTCAGGTTGTTTCATGTAGATCTTCTCTTCCAGATCCCCATGAAGAAATTATGTCTTCATGTCCATCTGTTCTACCCCAAAATCAAATGGAGCAATAACAGATAAAAGTAATCTAATAGAAGTAACTTTGGCAACAGGGCAAAAAATATCACCAAAATCAATTCCCCGCACTTGGGAATAACCTTTTTCTACCAACCGAGCTTTGTATTTCTCCACCTTGCCTTCTACATTCATCTTCTTCTTAAACACCCATTTTCTCCTGATGGGCTTCCTTCCAGCTAGCAACTCCACTAGATCCCATGCCTCATTTTTATGCAAGGATGCCATTTCATCAACCATGGCCTCCTTCCAGAGTTTTCCATATTCTAAATCTACTGCCTCCCTGATGGTTCTAGGATCATCATCAGTTATAGTTAAAGAAAAAATTGAATACAAACTAGATGGACTATACCTTTTTGGTTGTCTTCTTTCCCTAAATGATCTTCTCACAGCTGGAGTTTGTGGCTCTTCCTATTCTAAGTCTTCTTCTGTTGTAGAGTCTGATTCATCCTCCTTTAGCTCAAACTCTATATTCTCAGGTTCCTTTGGTAGGACTTCATGTTTAACAACATCTTTCACCTATCTAAACACCACATCTCGGTTGTACACAACCTTCCTTGTTTCCAGGTTCCAAAGCTTGTAACCCTTTAAACAATCCTTATACCCAATAAAGATGCACCTTTTAGAATTATTATGCAATTTGGTCCTTTTCTCCTTTGGAACATGTACATATGCATCACATCCAAATACCTTCATATGTGAAAGAGAGGGTTTCTTACCAGTCCATACCTCATGTTGAGTCTTACCCTCCAACGTTGATGAAGGTGATCTGTTAACCAAGTAACATGCAGTCTCCACTACCTCTGCCTAGAATTATTGTCCTAACTTGGTACCACTAAGCATTCTTCTTGCCTTTTCCATCAGTGTTCTGTTAACTATTTCTGCAACTCCATTTTTTTGAGGTGTGTATGGAGTATTATTCTGCCGTTCTATACCACACTTCTTACAGAACTCTTAAAATTCCTTCTTGTAGAACTCCCCACCATTATATGTCCTCAACACCTTTATCTTCTTCTCTATCTAGTTTTCCACTAGAGCCTTAAATTCTTTAAATCTGTCAAAGACTTCAGATTTCTTCCTCAAGAAATATATCCATGTATTCCTTTAGAAGTCATCTATGAATGAAACATAGTACACAGACTTACCCAGTGATGGAACTGACACAGGTCCAAACACATCACTATGCACAACCTCTAATATCTTGTTCGCCCTCTTAGCACCAGAAGGAAAACTCACCCAATTCTGCTTCCCATATACACAAATTTCACTGAAATTGAAATCCATAGAGCAATTAGACATACCTTCTACCATACCATTTCCATGCAGTATCCGAAGGCCCTTCTCTCCAATATTTCCAAGCCTTTCATGTCATATCATGGTCTTTTCTCCAGAGACCACTAGGATTTCCGCTCCACTTTCGGGAATCACGGAACTGTTGCACCCATCAATAACAGTGTTTCCTTGAAGCTTGTACAGAATTCCAATCTGAACTCCCCACATTAATACCAGTGCCCCTAAACCATCTTATAGGTATCTTTCTTGAAAAATGTTTTTACACCTGCATCATCCATCTTGCTTACAAAAATCAGATTTCTGGCTAATGCAATAATGTGCAGAACACCAGGAAGTGTTCTAATCCTTCCACCTTTAAGCTTCAGCTTGAATTTTCCATGTCTGACGATTCTGGCCTTCATATCATCACCTAAGAAGACATAACTGCCATCATATTTCTCATACTTGCAGAACCACTCCCTATGGGGAGTGAAGTGAAAGGATTCACCCGAGTCAATCAACCATGACTCATGATCTACATGTGTATTTGAAGAAGAAGCCAAACCTACATCCCCACCTTCATCCGAGGTGGTTTTTTCCTCTACAAAAGGAGCATCATCAGATCCCTTTCCTTTCTTAGGATCTTTAGATCTGCAGTCCTTTTTGTAGTGCCCTTCCTTTCCGCATTTCCAGCACACCTTTACAAACTTTCCAGGAGATTTAGATCTCCCTCTAGATTTAGATCTCCCACTCGAAACCTTATTCTTGTTTCTATTTTGGGACCTTCCTCATACAGATAAGGCATCTCCATTCTGACCCTCCATATTTCTCCGCCTCATTTCGTTCGATAGCAAGGTTGAGACAATGTCATCAAAATTCAAGGTAGTTGTATTGCTACCTATTGCAATAACCAGACTGTCCCACGAGTATGGTAGAGAACACAACAAAAAGATGCACTTATCTTCATTTAAGATTTTAGTATCAACAGATGACAACTGACTTACCATAGTAATGAATATGTTCAGATGCTTTATCACCGAGTCTCCATCCTTCATCCTCGGGTTATACATTTTTTTTCCACAGGAATAATTTATTCACCAAATACTTAGATTGGTACAAATTCCCAAGTCTATCCCACAAATTCTTCATCGTAGCTTCCCCAAATACATTCAACAATACCAAATTTGAGACAAACAACCATATTGTGCTCTTCACCTTCCGTTTCAAATTTTTCCAGTCTTCATCTAACATTATCGTTGTTTTAGTACCTAGATCTATCGCGATCCACTGGTCTTTATCAACCAGCAAATCCTCCATCTTGAGCTTCCCCATCTCAAAACTCTGACCACTAAATTTATCAATCTCTATCTTTCCACTGCTCGCCATCTTCTTTCACCGTAATAATCGATCCTGCAGATCTCCCACTGAACAGGGTCTACCACATGCCCGAGAAAAAAAAACCCCTCAGCAGTAAAGGCATCCCCTTGAAGCCGAAACAGCTCTGATACCAAATGTAGGTTTTAACCCTGTACAGAAATTATCTGAAAACGAATCTTAAAAAACAAAAAATAAACAATAGCGAGAGCATGAAACATAAAATAGATATACACAGATATTTTCCCTTGGATCCCAAATCGAGATGACCAGATTGATTTTTCATTATATTCTTTTTAGTGTTACAACACATATATATACATGCCAAAGCATACATAAACCCCAATCCATCAACCCTAAATTAGAACATAACCATAGTTCCCTTGACCGGATCTATGAAATACCAAGGGCCAAAAACCATCATGCCTCAAAACCATGTGCAAACCCATGCACAACCATAGGCAGGTGTGCCCACCAAAAAATAGGGTCCAATTTTTTTTTTCCTAAGGCGCTGCCCTGGACCCCGAACAAGGGGGTTTTCTGCCCCCCTGTGACCCCCCCACATGTGACTAATCATGGAAATAATATAACACATACCCAAAAAAAAGGGGGGGGGGAATTCATGAAGGACGTGGAAAATAAGAAGATACAAGGCTACTAGTCTTGATATTCTTGACACTTCCATAAACAGAATTTCCATCCCCAGCTAGAGCCACTGTTAGAGTCATGTAATTTACAGTATCACAAGGTGGTTGTGTATGTCTTATTTGAAAGCTTAAATATTGTACATATATTTCAATATTCAAATGTATTCCCAAGAAAGAGAAAAAGAAAAATGAAAGAGGGTGTTAAAAAGTGAAAAAAGAAAGCCCCACACAAAAGAATAATGAATATTTCTTAAAGTGTTGCAAATCAAAATGCCACTACTATTGAAGAAATTTTGTGCAATCATATAGTTTAAGCATGATTTTACAATTTGGAATTTTATTTTTTTGGGTTAGAAATGAAGATTTTCCCAACCATTTAATCTTGGCTTATCAGTAGATCGGTAGAAAATGACATTGGTTCAACAGCCTAATCTGAACCAATAGGAGAAATAAGGAGTAGGTGATAGGTTATAAATTCAAAGGAAAAATGATTTCAGGGTATGCAAGTCTAAATGCACCCTTAAGAGAATAAAAATGGTTAGAGTTGTAGTTTGGGTAGGTAGATCTGTTGGAAAAGTGGAAGGGAAACAATGCATGGTTCATTCTGTAAAGAAGCAGTCTAAAAAATTGCTTAAGTATTTTCCTATAATAACAAAAGAAGAAATCAACAAGGGAAAATCAAAGTGAAATCAAGAAATTTTTACTCTAAATGTCCAAAATGGGTGTGTTTTATAAAAATTTGGGACCTCATGATATAAGTTTTACCCCTAGGTCTTGACCACATGCACTCCTTTTCTACCCCGCCCCTCTCATTTTTCCCTTATCCTAAGTTTCACTTACCCCACGACACTCATACCCCCATGTCACCCGTCCCCACCTACACTAACACACCCCACAACCCCCCTCATCTGTGTGCATCCAAGATTCATCCAATGGTCCACATTTCATTCTGCCCACCCTCACCCTCCAAACGTTAACAACGAGAGGGGGGGGGGGGGTCCAAAATGAGCAGTAACCAATGCCTCCCAACCCACTACGTGTCATGCCCCAGGGCTATTTTCACCCCCCCCCACTAATACAACTTACCGCCTACTCCCCCCCCCCCGAAAAAAGTTTCTGCCTCTATACAAAACCACCTCCCCGTCGGACCGTTGGACTGTCTGCTGCCCGCTCCCACCACGCCACATACGCGCTGACCTGTCCCCCGTCCAATCACATTTATTCCCTCCAAGGTAATCATTGCACCATGAATGGTAAATTTGTTTTCCAACAGACCCCTGCCACCCCAACGTCTTACCAATCACCAAGTTAAAAGCCCAATTCATAACTGCTACAGAGTTTTACTATGTTATTCTGATTGAAAATTTGTAGAGATTTAATTTGCTGAGGATTTATAGAAAAGATCACAAGTTGAAAGAACTGTTGCATCAAAGGCATCAACTACTCTCGGCCAACTAGGTCACACATTGCACAGTCAAAGCTTTCAAATCGTGCTCCTGTCTTTTCTTTTCCCCTCCCAGTATCAAATTTTCCCCTCTTTGCTCCCTTTTTCTTATATCCCTTTCTCCATTATAGATTACAAAAAAATCACAGTAGAAGTAACCATGCCTCCTAAGAAGGACGGGGAACCATTCAACCCCATGGTATACCCACAATTGGACTTAGACCATACAGCCTTGGTAGACTGGGACTACAAAATCCACGAGACAGAGTCAGACTTCGACTCATTCGATGTCTACTGCTGGCTTGAGGAAAAATTTCTCGATGACGCTGATGATATCAACCTATAGGAGACCCAATTTCCTCTGTATATTTTCCCCAGGACTTACAGTTGCCCTGAATTCATCAAAAAACGTCATGCCTGCTATGACAGAAATCAAAGGACCATATTCACCCCAATAGGATAAATCTTGTTGACTGTCAATTCTCTATCTATTCAACAAATGATGTAACCCCCCACACCTGAGGTCAGTCCCATTTTCTTATGAAGCCCTTAGGAAAATTTACAAGGGAATTGATTTTTCCAGCAGATCCAAAACTCTGCAACTTTTCATGGAAACTTATGCACCAATACCTGTCAAAAACCCACCCTATCCTAAATCTAGTTTTCTTGAAAGAACTAAACAAATTTTCACTTTCTTATCCTATCTATTAGGCTACCATTCTGATCAGTGGATTGATGAAGTTGTGATAGGATTTTTTTCCATTCTCTCATCTAAAGCTAAGCCCCCCATGTTGTTTAATTTTTCCTAGTTCCTGGCAGATGCCATACATGAACAGTTCTTAAGGTTTCACACAAAGGAGGTTTTCAAATACACCTTTGTGTTTCTATATATGTTTGTGTATTTATAGTCCAACAAGTTTCAGTTGGAGATGGCCAAGGTGAATGAAGATGCAGATCCATAGTCAATCATCTTATGGACCACTGTGTTGTCTAAAGAACAGAATAAATATACATATAAGGACTTTGTATATTTGTTTGTGCACCCAACCATCAACACAATTATCAGTACAGTAGAGCCTAGGATAAGTGAAGAGATTATGAAAACCATGAAGCTCACAGAGCAGGTGAAGACATTAGATTGGTACTTGTACTAAAATTATACAGAAATTCGAGTTTATGGAAGTGAGCTAGCCCCTTAAAAATTTCCAAAGTTCCTCTCGATGAGGATCTTTTCATTGCAATACATAAGGCAGAGGATAGATGCAAATGAGCTCCATTTCATTTTTGCAAAGAAGGAGGCTCAGTTCAAGATCAAGACTCAAGTTGGGCCTTTCATCTGCAATAGCAGAGTATCAGGAGAAGTGGCAGATAAAATACTAAAGGGAATGGGTTTCAGTCATAGTTTCACATGGTCCTATGACCTTGTAGAGATTATCTCCAAGAAAATGTTAGAAAACAGATCCACACCTTATGTTCATACACATATACTTGCCATTGAGTAGTATGCTAACCAAACAGAGTGGGTGGCCAACACCCTCCAAGAAGAAGAGGATCAAGTAATCTCCACTTCAGGTTTTCATACTCCAACACTACAAGAAAGGAGGAATGTAGAAGAAAAATAAGACAAAGGGAAAGAACCAAAGAAGGAGATAGGGAGCAAGAGGCCTAGAGAGGATCGGTCACCTTCAGTGACTGATACCTCTAGCAAATATTTCAAACTTAAATATAGAAAAAGGGCCCAAATTCATATGGAAATTTATCAGGAGGATGAATCAAGACAACATACAGTATTCACATCATGGACACCCCTAAGTCCTTATCAATAGGTGAAGAGACAATGGCCTCACCCACATCATGAGCCACAGTATCTACTCAGCAACAAGGTCTACAAGCATCTTCTTTCAGACCTACCATAGAAGGACAAGAGAATTCTATCTTTGAGAAATTAAAAGAGATAAAGATGAGGAATGGATTTTTTAATACCTATACATACAATCAATTCTGGAAGCAGACTTCAAGCTCACAAATCATGCTACTGTCTTCTTTTGACACTGCAAAAGGGAGGATGCAGATTGAATTCCTAGAATCCTTGGTCCCGCAGCCTCAAGGAGCAGGGGATTATAAGAAAGCATCATTTGAGTCTAGTGCCAAGGACATCCATCCTATTGACCAGATGGAATTAAATAATAATAATGGTGAGATGGTAGCCTCAACATTGACAAGTACTACTATGAGCTTGTCAAAACTGCACCTGTCTTTATCCAGCACCCAATCATAGCTCAAAATGGAAAGGATATATTCCATGTCTAGAGACTCCAACACCAATACTGTAGAAGATATAATAGTGAAGCTTGGGCATGACCCAAACAATATTCAGGCTATGGAAGAGCTGATAAAGAAAAATAATGCTAACATAGCAGCCCTCAGGAAATAGTTAAAGATGCCAGTGACAAAAGACCCCTTAGCTAAGGGCATTGAAGAAGATGAGGCACAAAAGGCAGAATTGATGAAGCTAGTTATTGAATAGTCTACCCAAATCAAAAAAATGGATACTAAGTGTTGAGATTTTATTTCTTATTTTTAATTAAATTTGGAGAAAATCTCATGTAGGTGACAACAATAGGATTTGTTGCTACATTGGCTCCATCAATTTCTGATGAGGAGTTAATGCATCCTATATTTGTTGTGAGAGAATTTATGAGTTTGTTTTCATTTACAGCTATAAAATGTAAGCCCGTAGAGGCAAGTGAGTATGATGAGGAATGTGTAGTGAGGAAGAGCTGAGCAGATGAGAAACTCTGCTATTGTATTTTCTCCAATTGATGAATGAGATTGCCGATGCCCTGTTAGGTGGACGTAGCCCAGATTGGTTGGGTGAACCACATTAAAATCTGTGTCTTTATGATTGTTTCTGTTGTGTTTTATGTATATTTATTTTTTTATTCCGCTGCTGAGCTCAACAATTGGTATCAGAGCTTGAAGTTGGAGACAGGGCGACGTTGCTAGTAGCGAGCGAGCCGTGGGTCGGGTTCTGCGCTTCATTTGGGACTTGTTGTTTGCAATGAGGTCGTGAGCTGTGTCAAACTCATGAACTGTCAAAGCCATTAAGCCTACTATTGTGCAAAGCGTAAGAGCGGAGGAGCCGTGGACTGTTGATTGTAAATACAGTGGATTGTTAAATTTAAATGCCAGAACATTCATCACAGCAAAGCCGCATAGAACTTGAGTATGGCTATAGAAATCAAACACGGAATGTACGCCGGCGGTGGCAGCTTGGAACGGTGAACTGGCTACGTTGAACAGGAATTGTAGCCAGAGAGTATTCAAATGCCGTTTTGCACATTGGTTCAACAAAGTGAGGAATGCCAAAGTTTTTTTTAATGCCATTCAAATCGTTTTTTTAGTGGAATGTTCAAAAAAAAAAACAAAAGAACAAACGATTTGAAGTTTTTCAACATTGATTTATATAAATCGATCTGCCTTAAAGTTTTAGTGCAATGTTTCTTTTTTTTTAAACAAAAAAAAAACAAATCGATATATGAAAAAAAAGGATTTGAGTTTATATTTAAATCGATTTGTATCGATTTGAGTGGTGGTTTTAAAACTTAAATCGATTTTATTAAAAATGGTGGCACTTTATTCGTTTAAGAGGAGGTGGCCCATTATAAATCATTTTTTAAAATGAAGTCACAAGTTGGAACTTCATAGTGTAAAAGTTTTAAATCAATTTGTAATTTTAATGCCATTTGCATATGGTATTAAGGGAAAGGCATTTTATTGGAAGAAGGGCATTTTTTTTTTTTAAGGAAAGGGCTTTTTTAATCAAAACTAATTCCTTCTGAAATTGGAGAATTTTGTGACACAAGCTATTAAGCTATGGCAAAAACACAAAGTGCCCGGTTTGAAATCGAGAAGTTCAATGGAAAAAACAATTTCTAGATCTGGAAAGTGAAGATGTATGATATACTCGTGCAACAAGGCGTGGCGAAGGCGTTGTTGGGAAAAGCCAAATAGCCTTACACCATGACAGATGATGAATGGAGTGACTTGGATGAAAGAGCACTGAGCAGCATTCGATTGTGTTTGGCGGATGATGTTTTGTTTAACATCATGTCAGAGAAAACTGCTGCTAGTTAGTGGACAAAGCTTGAAAAGCTGTACATGAAAAAATCCTTAACTAATAGGATTCTTCTGAAGCGACAGTTGTACATTTTGTGCATGAAGGAAGGTACGATGATAACTGATCATCTGAATACCTTTAATACTCTCCTGGTGCAATTAGAAAGTATAGAAGTAAAATTTGAATCAGAAGATAAAGCTGTAACTTTATTATGCTCGTTGCCCGAGTCATGGGATCATTTTGTTATTTATATAAGTCTTAGTTCATCAGAAACCCCTGAATTTGATGATTTTGTTGGAGCTTTATTGTCCGAAGAAAAAAGGAAGAGGTCAAATTTAGAAACCTCTACATCAAAAGCAATGATGGTTAGAGGTCATTCTAAAGAAATACGCTTCAGTAAGCACAACAACTCGTGTTCAAAATCGAAAGGGAAGAAGAGTAAGGTAAAGTGCTGGTTTTGTGGCAAATCAGGACATTTGAAGAAGGACTGTTGGAAGAGACAGCAAACATCCAAAGGAGACTCTTCGACAGAGAAGAAAGAAGCAAACACGACAGATACAGGTTCGACATCCATTTCAGGTATGAGTGATGAAGTGTTATCAATTAGTTTGTCTAATCATGATCAACATTGGCTATTAGATTCGGGTGCGTCAAATCACATGTGCATTCATAGAGAGTGGTTTAAAACTTATAAATCAATCAATGATGGAGTTGTTTACATGGGAAATGATGTCTCATGTAATATTGTTGGAATTGGAAGCATCCAAATTAAAATGTTTGATGGGACAAATAAAATTCTAACTGATGTAAGACACGTACCTGAACTAAGAAAAAACCTCATTTCACTAGGATTACTAGACACTAATGGATATAAAACCTTTATTCAAGGTGGGGTAATGAAAGTTTATAAAGGAATTTTACTAGTAATGAAATCAAAGAAGGTTGGAAATATTTTTCAGTTAGAAGGAAGAACAGAGTCAGATCATGCTTCTACAGTATCTGAAAACGACAGTAATTCTATTTGTTTATGGCATCAACGGTTGGGCCATATGAGCGAAAGAGGATTAAAATTTTTATCTGATCGTAAGTTACTTCCTAATATAAAATCTTCTAAGTTAGATTTCTACAAACATTGTCTGTTTGGGAAACAAAGCAAGTAGAAGTTTAAAACTGGAAAACATACTAGTAAGGGAATCCTTGAGTATATCCATTCTGATGTTTGGGGTCCACCTCCTACAACCTCATATGGAGAATCATCATATTTTGTATATTTTATTGATGATTTCTCTAGAAAAGTGTGGGTCTACATGTTAAAGAAGAAGTCTAATGTATTCACAGTTTTCAAACATTTTAGAGCATTAGTTGAAAACATCACTGGAAGAACCATTAAATGTTTAAGAACTAACAATGGTGGTGAGTTTACCTCAAAGGAATTTGATAATTATTGCAAGGATGCTAGGATCGAAAGACATAAAACCACTGTATATACTCCTCAGCAAAACGGAGTTGCTGAACGCATGAACAGGACTCTCTTAGAGAGAGCAAGAAGTATGCTTAGTAATGCCAATTTGCAGAAGGAATTGTGGACAGAAGCAGTTTCTACAGCTTGTTACTTGGTAAATCGATCACCATCAACTGCAAGAGGATGCAAAATTCCTCAAGAGGTATGGAAAGGTTATCCATGTGATTATTCTAAACTGAAAGTTTTTGGTTGTGATGCATATGCTCTAGTTTCGAAATATCAATGTTCTAAATTAGATCCTAAATCAAAAAGATATATCTTTGTTGGATATGGTGATGGGACTAAGGGATACAGGTTGTGGGATCCTACTACTCACAAGATCATAATTAACAGAGATGTTAAATTTAATGAATCTTCAATTAAAAATCCAGATGTAGATGATAGATTGAAACAGGATAATGTACCTTAGCTTCAACACATTCAGTTTGAAACCAGTTCAAATACTGATGATAGTCCAGATGAACAAGTTTTAGATTCAAATCATGAACAAGTTTCAGATGTAGATCATGAACGTGTTTCAGATGTTGATCATGAAGAAGTTCCTACAGACAATAATCAGCAAATTGGAGAAGTACCAGAAACATATTTAAGGAGGTCTACGAGAGTCAGACATTTTCCTAGAAGGTATGATGATTATGTTACTTCAGTTGCTTTAACTGCTAACGATGATGAACCTTTATGCTATCAGGAAGCTGTAGAAGGTTCTAACAGTGGTAAGTGGAAAGAGGCTATGAAGGACGAGATGAAGGCATTAGCCAAGAATGCCACATGGGATCTGGTGGAACTTCCTAAAGACAGAAAAACTGTGGGATGTAAGAGGTTTTACAAATTGAAGAAGGGTGTTGATGATACAGAAGATAGGTACAAAGCGAGGCTGGTCACAAAAGGTTTTTCTCAGAAAGAAGGCATTGACTTTCATGAGATATTTTCACCAATTGTAAAATTAGTTTCAATTCGGATTGTGTTAGCATTAGCTGATTTACTTGATTTAGAATTACAACAACTAGATGTTAAAACTGAATTTTTACATGGAGATTTAGATGAGGATATTTACATGGAAAAACCATAAGGGTTTGTTCAAAATTGCAACAAGAAATTTTTCTGCAGGCTCAAGAAATCATTGTATGGTCTAAAGCAGTCACCTCGACAATGGTACAAGAAATTTGATTCTTTCATGATGAGTCAAAATTATATAAGAAGTGAATATGATCATTGTGTTTACTTTAAGAAATTGAGTAATGGCATGTTCATTATCTTAGTTTTGGATGTTGACGATATGCTTTTAGCAAGCAAAAGCATAACAGAGATCAACAGGTTAAAGGCTCAGATGGCTAGGACGTTTGATATGAAAGATATAGGAGTAGCAAGACAAATTTTGGGCATGGAGATTTTCAGAGACAGGAGTAATGGTAAGCTATGGCTATCACAACAGAATTATATTGAGAAGATACTCTTGAGGTTTGGTATGAATAATGTGAAGCTTGTTTCAGTGCCTTTTGCTTCCCATTTTAAGCTTTCTTCAAGTTTATGTCCTAACACTAATGAAGCAAAGGAATATATGTCTCGAATTCCATATGTCAATGTAGTAGGTTGTTTGATGTATGCGATGGTTTGTACTCGACTAGATATTTCACATGCAGTTGGGGTTGTCAGCAAGTATATGGAAAATCCAGGAAAAGAACACTGGTCAGCAGTGAAATGGGTGCTTCGGTATTTGAGGGGCACAAGTGATTACTGTATCACTTATAACAAGAGCAGTGAATTTTTTGCGGATATGTTGATTCTGATTTTGCAGGTGATTTGGATAAGAGAAGGTCAACTTCAGGGTATTTCTTTACTCTTGCAGGTGGAGCTATTAGCTGGATGTCAAAGCTACAGAACATTGTTGCTTTATCCACTACAGAAGCATAATACATAGCTGCTTCACATGCTTGCAAAGAAGCAGTTTGGTTGAAAGGTTTGTTTGGTGAGTTTGGTAGGTTGCAGGAAAACATCAAGTTATTTTGTGATAGTAAAAGTGCAATTCATTTGGCTAAGAATCCGGCCTATCATAGTAAATCAAAGCATATACCTATCAAGTACCATTTTGTAAGACAGGTTATCACTGAAATGGGAGTCTCTCTTGAAAAGGTGCATACAAAGGAAAATTGTGCAGACATGTTCACGAAACCAGTTTTGTTAGAGAAGCTACGATGGTTTCTGGCTTCTCTTGGCTTGCAGAAAAGATAAAAATAATAATGAAGTAGGGTATCAGGCTAATTTTTGTCAAGGTGGAGATTGTTGAGATTTTATTTATTATTTTTAATTAAATTTGGAGAAAATCTCATGTAGGTGACAACAATAGGATTTGTTGCTACATTGGCTCCATCAATTTCTGATGAGGAGTTAATGCATCCTATATTTGTTGTGAGAGAATTTATGAGTTTGTTTTCATTTACAGCTATAAAATGTAAGCCCGTAGAGGCAAGTGAGTATGATGAGGAATGTGTAGTGAGGAAGAGCTGAGCAGATGAGAAACTCTGCTATTGTATTTTCTCCAGTTGATGAATGAAATTTCTGATGCCCTATTAGGTGGACGTAGCCCAGATTGTTTGGGTGAACCACGTTAAAATATGTGTCTTTATGATTGTTTCTGCTGTGTGTTCTGTATATTTATTTTGTTATTTCGATGTTGATCTCAACACTAAGATGGAGAAATTACTGAAGTAAAAAGAAGTAGCCCAAGGGACACTCATCCATTTATAATTTTTCCCCATATTATCCATTCCATCAGTTGTTCCGGCAACTGCTGGAGTACCTAGTGCAAAAATTCAACTGTCCAAAGAAATGGAGAACATGACCTTGTAAACATGGGAGGTTAAGAATTTGGAGGCACAAATTGGCATCTTAAAGGATCAAAAGGCCAGATCGGAAACGACCCATGAGATAGCCAAGAAACAAAAAGAAAGGTTGGAGAAGGCAAAAAAGTATTTCTCTACCAGCAGCATATTGGGTCAAATGAAACTTATATTTTGGGGAATCATCATAGAGACAGTGGATGGAATGTGGCATTCCATCCACATTAATTTTGAATAGCAGGAGCTACTTGACAGATGCAAGGTGGCTATTGATAAATACAATCAAGAGTTGGGAAATATGCCAACAGTAGCCCCCAATATCATAAAATTTCTGAACTCAAAAACTAGTTTTGAGCTAGAAGAGATTGATGTACACGATAGGAAAAAAACCATGCTATAGGTAACAAAATTCCTCACTAAAAGGAATTTAATGAGGCAATTGGAAGATAAATGTCATGAATTGGACTTGGCCATTGGCAGATTCTTGAAGAAGATTAAGCCCCTGAGTGCCAAAGGACTACCCTCACTGTATGTGATCAACAATAAGCTAGTCCAAAAGGGAAATTACATGACCAAGATTAGGGAAGTGGCTAAGGATACCACCAAGTTTTCCAACATTAAAGGAAATATGACTAGGAAGGTTGTACTGGATATCTTGAGCAACAATATCTTCATTCAACATGAGCTGAAGCATGTCTTCCTCACCAGGCCCACTTTCAACAAATATATAGAGGTGGATGAAGTGTACAAATAGGTCATAGGTACGAGGATTCCCAGAAAGAAGGAGTGGGGAAATTTGTGTATGTATCAGGACTGAAAGGGCACGATGGACACGTCAGCGCAGCCACTGATTGATCTTAAAGGCCAGTGTCGAATCACATTTAATGATTCAGTAGCGGTGACCCAAAAAAGCAAAGCCATATGTCAAGGCCACCAGTGTTTCCTTTGCGTAACCACCTCAGCCACCTTCAGCCTAATTTTTTTTTTATGAAGAATTTCCGAAATTGATGTTACATTCAGAAGTTAATGTTACAGTCAGTTTTCCAGAGATATTTTTTTGGTTTGGGCCTTGCATGGCCATAGATTTCAAATTTTAATTAAATTTGTATTCAATGTATATTTTCGAGGTAGATTAGGGCAGCCAGTATAGTCACAGTTAAATACTTGTATTTTCATTATCAAGGGTTGGACCTTGAGAGACTCCGTGTTTTGTAAAATATCATTGTATTGGAGCAATGTATTTTTTGCTGAGCATAAATAATAAGAGACCATCCACAAGATTCTTGAGCTATGTTAATGGTGATGTTTCTTATTTTGCGTTAAATGTTTTTCTCTGTCTTTCATGTTGTGCATAAGTCTATCTCATTGTAAAACATAAACTTTAGATTAATATTTTCTAAGAGAGCACCTTAATTATGTCTATGTTTACTATCTTAATGTTTTCTTCTTAAGTATAGTTAAATAATTCTTAATTTTTCTTTAGCTATTACTGAACCTAATACCTTGTTCCATCTCATATTCACACTACCAATAAGATCGAGTCTGCATAGTTAGCTTGCCCTATGAATGCCCTTGAAAAAGTTGATGCACAATTCAACCTATTGTGACCCCATAGCCCAATGGATTAATTTTCACAACTCTGTTTGTCCAACCACCCAATCAATCAAAATAAAAAACCCTCATGATTTATATAACTTTCATAATATCATCATTTATAATTATCAAGCTAAATCATAAAAATAGAAAGAGCCCTCTCTGAGTCTAGGAAGGCTAGGTCCTAGACTCCAAAGTGGTTTGATGTTGTCCTCTATCATTTACTCTCGCCATTCTTGTAAATTATAGGGCAAAAACAGAATCTTCAGTGGGTAATTTCTTCCACCTTATGAGATACTCTGAAATTGATCGATTTTGTAGCTATCAAGTTCTTGTTTCCGTGACTGCTTCAGGTTCCAATATGATTTTTCCTTCCTCATCAAGTTTTGGCAATTTTGTTTGAACTCGAAGTTTGTCACCTATAACCTTCTTTAAGCATGAAAAATGGGAAATTGGGTGTACTCAAGAAGAAGCAGGAAACTCCAATTTGTATGCCATAATACCAATCTTTTGCAACACCTTGTAAGGACCATAGTAATTTGGCGATAATTTATTATCATTATTAGCTTGCTCGAGGGACATTTGTTTGTATTGTTGTAGCCGTAAAAATACCAAGTCTCCTACATCAAAACTTCTCTTGCTGCGATGTTAATATGACTGTTTTTTCATTCGATTTTGTGCCAAATTTAGGTTATCCTTTAAGAGTGGGAGAAATTTTTGTTGATGCTCGATGTGATCTTCCACTGCTTGAACCTTATAATTTTCTCTTAAAGATGATGTGATGGAAGGTGGATGATATCCATAAAGTGCTATAAATGGGGTAATTTTTTCTATAGCATGGAAGGAAGTGTTATACCACCATTCAGCCTGAGGTAACCACTTGACCCATTGTGTTTTTTTATCAGCTTCTGAACCTTTGTAGAAAAAAATTTATAGAGAAAATACCACGATGACCTGTTTTAGGTGAAATTCAGGAGCCTGGAAAACATCTAACTTCCACAGATCATACCTCCGAAAAATTCTGAACCAAGATCTGAAATTTTTACATGATGTTCCTCAGGATTTTTGCTTCACTCTATAAAAATTTTAAGTTCTGAGCCTTTGTATAAAAATAATAATAGCGAAAGCCATGATGACCTGTTTGGAGCAGCGATACCCTAGAATCCAAAGTTCTAATACCAAATGTTATGAAACCAGCTCCAAAAATAGACGAAAAGAGAGCTCAACGCCTTAGAAATAAGCCACTTCAATGGGAGAACCTCCTTTACATTACATAAATGAACAATTCTTGGATGACAAAAATGACCAAAATCTCCCTCTATATATAGGAGTCCATGGGATCACAATATAATCCTAGCTGACCTAACAATAATAATGTAAGGGCACAATAATAACAATATTTGGGTTACAGGGGTACAACAATAACAATAAGGGGATTAAACTAACAACAATAAGGGACTATACTAGTAATATAGGGACCTAACATATACACCGTAATTCAACTTCCTTTCCTTTTGAAAAAAAATTCAGAAATTTTTTTGAAAATTAAAAGCTACCAACCCCAAAGATTGTAACCATTGTACTCCTAGTACAACATCAACACCTCCCATTGGAATGGAAATAACTGGACTATTCAATACATATTCCCCCATTTTCATCTTGATACTATGGAATTTTCCAGAGAAATTTATAGTCCCTCCATTTGCAACCATCACTTGACACTCTGGTGTTGGGTATAGGAAGCAATTCAATTCCTTGGCAACATTACAATGAATGAAATTATGGGTACTACCTAAATCAATCAAAACTATTACATTTTTCTTGTTGATGTGTCCTTCTATCTTGAGAGTTTGAGGAGTGGTAATTCCTGCCAATGCATTACAAGATATGGTCAAACTCATTTCTTCTTTCTCTAGGGTTGGTTCCTAGTGTATATCCTCTTCTTTTGAATTTTCTTGTTCATTTTCTTCCTCCTCTTCACAATTTATGTAAAATAATTTCTTCTCATCACACATGTTCTAGGTCAATTCGGGCATCATTCCCAAAACCTAGATTAGTATCAATTAGGGTCTATCATACTCTAAATCAATTGCTAAATTCCTTAAACAAGTCATCCCATTGATGGTTTTCCTCCATGAAAGTTTCACTGCTTGGATGCCAGTTGAGGTGTTCTATTGATCCATCAATGGACCCCTAGAATGCAGTAAGTGCTTTGTAGAGCATCTACTCCCATGAAAAGCTGCATTGCAGAGCGTCTAGGCCCACTTTACAATGCGTTGGTCGACTAGGAGTGAATTGTTCATAGGATTCCAGGAATCTTCCCACCCTCTAGTGGCTTCTAGAAGTTGTTCCAGCTATCAGATAATCTGATAACTTCGAATATGGACACCATGGAGCCATTAAACCTATTATCCTCCTATTCCATTGAACAAGGAAATATATTCGTCCATTTTTTAAAAATGCGTTCAATGATCCATTAATGTCAAACTACCTTCACTACTTATAAATTGTGCACTGATCATAGTGCACAAGAGATAAAGAATTTGAATTAGTAGAGTTATGCTGGTGAGATCACAACTCTTAGAGGTATCATTTGCATGTAATTTTGTGTTGTTGGTGTGATTTTGATGGGATGAGGATATGATTGAAGCTGAAGTGAGTTGACATTGAATCGATCCAACTAGTTGTAACTTCTCCTTCTACTTCATAATAAAGGGATTTGTTCCTTTCCTAATACATGTGTCCGTGATGATTATATGTATTCTCAAATGTAATCAATTCAATTTTTTTAACATGAATAGATCATATGCCTTTATGTTGTTTCCTGTCTTATATTTACCATTGTATGTATCAATCAAGCAAGTTCAGTTCGATTGAGAGCAACGGAAGTGACAGAAGGGAGGCGAGGAATAATGAAATATCACAAGTAGGTGTTCTTCCCTTATCTATTCATTTTAAGGAAAAGGTCAAATATATTTCTTCTATTGTTCTAAGTGCGACCACAACACTTATGGAAAACATATCTATCAATAGGTTTGATTTCCGTAAAACAAATTGGCAACCATAATAGGGACCGACGGATCGCCCATGGTGCTTGTGTCCTTGTTTATCAGCATCTAGTAGACTTTACTTGCTTTATTTCAGTCATTTGAATGTGTTTTAGTAAAATAAGTGTATTTGATTTCCTATTTTTGAGTTTCCTTTGGCATCAACGCACTGTTGGTCTTGACATAGTGCTCTGCATAGAACTGTTGGCTTAGGGAAAATGCACTATCTCCCACTTAGGGGTGTGTTTCTCCTATGACCAACCAAAAATCATCATATTTTTGTCTTTTTCCATTCATTTGAATATCTTGTTTACTGAGTTTTCAAGTGTTTGATTTCCTCTAGAGACTATATTTCCTCTACTTTTCTTACCTCACTTTGGATATTTGTTTGATCAATGTTTCTTTTTGTTTTCTTTATCATTATAGAATAGCTCCAAAGTTTAAAATTTTACATTTGATCAGTTCTTTATTTTCGGAAAGAGGAATTGTGGTTTTAGTCTTCGTCTCTCTAGAAATTATTGATTGATTTTTTGTGCATTATAATTTATTTATTTTTCATCTAAACTTAAAAGAAATAAAACAGGAAAACATGAATTTTCATATATGGATTGTGAGTGCTGCATAGGAACAGTTAGGGAATTTTCATTTAGATGTGCTCGTTTTTTATTTCTTACAATCTGATTGCTCTATCCCTTGTAGCTAGTTTTCATTATCGAAATTCAAATCGAAATGAATGATTATCATCTTTGTTGCATTCTAGGAATGTCAAATACATCTCGCAGTGAACCTAAAAGACAAATTTATAAGCAAGATCAACTTAAAATTTATCTGAATTAATATAAGGGATCATTGTCACTTAACAATAACATTTAGAGTTCCAGGCTAGAGACGTGTTCTAACGTCATAAAACATAGAAACTGTTGTTAATTCTATTAAATACATTTTGAGTGTGATACCCCATTAAACGTACATAAGTATATCAGAGCTCGTCCATGTACCTTTGGGTATATCGGGTGGTGTTCTAGTATGAAAATTATAAGGGGATGCTCTCACTATGCGATTTCACATTAGATAGCACTAATACGGATTTGGCCTCCACGTACCATCGAGTATATTTGGGAGGAAAAAATTAGGTTTCTTACCATCCATAGGTAACCGAGTCAACTGCCTTGTACACTGTGATACACCGAACATAGCATTCGGGGAGATTGCTTGCATGTACATAAGTCCTTGGTTTATTGTGGCACTATATTGCAGTTCATAGTTACTTGGTAAACCTTTTGCCTAACATTACCCTATTTTTGTTTATTTGTTTTTCTATTAAAATAAATCAACAATCATGGAAGAATATCAATCGTTTCCCATTCGTTTGCATAGGACAGCGAATAAACCACCTTTACCACTAGAAGCTACACCTAGTAGACAAGGTCGGCTCGTCCTACCGAGTCTGGTACCTCTAGAACCTTTGGTGCTACATATTCATATAATTT
Source organism: Pinus albicaulis (assembly GCA_034641835.2). Taxonomy (NCBI): domain Eukaryota; kingdom Viridiplantae; phylum Streptophyta; class Pinopsida; order Pinales; family Pinaceae; genus Pinus; species Pinus albicaulis. The sequence continues at coordinate 847,547,253 of CM076572.1, forward strand.
ACCATAGTCATATGAATCTTTGAGTACTGATTCTCAAGTCATTTCTACCAATCCTGGTTTATCTGCTACGGTTGAAATGAAACCCTCACAGTTACTCAAGGACATTGAAATTCAATCCAGTGAAACGGTAAATCCATAACCCAAGATTTTTCAACTGGAAGTTGATCCAGAACCTATTTTTCTTTTACCAGAACATATTTATCCTGAATTTTAACAACAAGAAGTTGTTCCTGTGAAACCATATCATCCTCAGTCATTCGTACCATTGATTATTCCTCTTTACTGCATAACTTACCTCCTGAAATTTATCTCGGGCATAACAGTGAAGTACTTCCACATGATTTGACTTCAATTGAGGAAGAACTTCGAGAAGAGACAACCCCTTGAACTCCAACTCATTTTGGGTCAGGGATTCATAGTTATCTTTCTTTTCCTCATTTGACCTACTCTGCTCCTATTGATCTTGTTCAATCTCAAGTTCCCATAGATTCTTTAGAGTATTTTCTAGGTTATTTAACCATGGCTAAGACATCATCCAAAACTGTACCATCTGTTACAGCTGCGCCAACGTCTATTTTTTATTCTTCTTCGATGATTTCTATGACACCCGAGTCTCATATTTATGGTGTTTCATTTGTCCCATTAGGTTACCAAGATTTAAATGGAACCTACTCTAGTGTCTCCTCTATTCCATAGACTTCACCCATGTCATCATCTAGAATTTTATTTGGTTCCTCTCTTATGAGTAATGAACGACCTGATCCTTTATTGACATAATTAGCTCAATATCAGGCTGGTCCATCCAATTACCATCCATCTTATCCAGTATCTATTGGACTTCCATCATATGAAATTCAATATGTGCAATATCCTTATACTCCATATACTGGGAGGCAATAGATGTTCGGGCCATATGGCAGTACTCCTTCATTTTTAAGTCAATCTTATGTTGGAATTCTTTTTTGTCAATGGCAGCCTACCTTTCCTCTTCAGTTGCAATTGTTTGTGTATCAATATAAACTAGTTCAACCTATTGCATATATACCTAATACACATGTTATTACTTCCTTAGTTATTGCTTAGTCTGCTCAGGCAGGTCCTTCAACCCTTAACCCTCAAGTTTCAGGTCTATAGACTCTGTCTTCCCAGACTAGTATAAAAAAACTGTATGTATCATAAATTTCACAAGCACATACTAGTTTACCCTTGTCGTAGAATTCTACTGGTCCCTTCTATTCACAACTTGGTCCAAATTATCATGGCGGGAAACAACAGTTTTATCAAATCCCATGGAATCCATAACAACCATTTCAACATTTTCAAGCTTATCCAAGTCCTGGAAAATAAGCATATCAAGGGTTTGGTCAACAAACTTACCCCTATCTCGGTTAGCAATAGCATAATCCTTATGTTGGTACACAACAACGTATTGCCCATGAAATTCCATCTTACCCTAGTTATGCACAACCTGATCTAAATTGATAGTTGTCGTTCATTGAAACATTAGATTTACTTGATTTAAACCAACTCACTAATGATCTCATTCATTATTTAACTTAGTGGCTGGTGAATCCTCATAAATTACCCTCTGATATTTCGAAATTAATTAGAAACTATGGAGAATACCCATCTACGCATGTTATAACTTATCATTTATGGTGTTCATCAAATTCCTTGAATCATGGTTCTGTTAAACTGTGTCTTTTCCAGCAAATGCTTACTAGTCCGTTTGTGAAGTCGTATATTGAATTACAACGAGCTTCTTTTGATAATTTTATAGCTTTAGCCACTAATTTTTTAACCCACTTCTAATTACCTATCAAACATGAAACTGGAATGAAACTTTTGACCATATTTAAATAGGCCACTGCTACTCATATATCAGTTCATATACATGAGTGTCGTCATCATTTTTTACTGGTTAAAACATTTGTTCCTGATCAACTTTTAGCTGAGTGGTTTATTAAGTCCTTGTTGCCATCTATCACCGAGGACGTGGCAAAAGGCAGTGTTGTCATTGAAGAGAAAGTAATTTCTCATGCTCAATATTTGGATTTGATTTATACTCAGTCTGGCACACTCTATGAAAATATTATGAATGCACAGCGACCAAATTTTACTATTCCTCCTTCTCCATATGGTAAGGAAATTCATGTTGGCAATGGTGTGATTGATTCTGCTAGCACTCTGTCAGCAAGTCGACCATCTGGTTCCAAAATTTTTGTTTCAAATCAAAACCTTGTTGCATTTGACCTTGCGTTTTCTTCTAGAATACATGTTGTGTCATCAGACAAGGGAAAAGGTGACAAGCAACGTGGAAGTAAGAATAAGGGGAAAGATAAGAAGAAACAAAATTCACCCTCGCAGGAAAAATAATATGATTCATCTGGTTCTTTTGGGAAACCTCGTTGCCCTTGTTTAATGTGTAATGAGGATCATCTTACGTGATATTTTCCTCACTTCTCAGAAGTCTCAAAGCTTCTTAAGACTTCTGCCACATCTACAGTGTTGGCAAATCCTTTTCCGAATCTAGAAAGACATATGGATTCTACAGATCCTGCTTCTAGTTCACAAGTGCTTAGGATATCTGCCACTAAGCCCAAAACTGATGTTTTGGTGTCTACTCAAAGTAAATATTACAGTAATCCTATGTCATTGTCAAATGTTTAGGCTATAGATCAACCTACTACTTCAACTTCGACTTTATCTGATTTGGCTCCACCACTTATTATTCCTGAGTTAACAATAAAGCCGCCAAAGGGAGTTGTTCATAAATTGACTTTCAACCCTCGAGCTCGTGCAGCTCAAAGTTATAATGTAGTCAAAGATCTGGCTCAGTCACCTTCTGTTATGTCAACACTTGAGGTTCTTCAGAATTGTCCCTCTCAAAAAAAGGCTTTGTTGTCGACAATTGGTGGAATTGATCCGACAGATTCTAATCTTGTATTCTTTAATCACGTGGGCTATGTGCTACAATTACCAGCATAATTAGCATTTCTAATTCAAGTACATGTCTTGAATCACCTCATCACTAGTAAATTTGTCCCAATTTTCGACGGCCAATTCGCCGCTATTCCGACACATAATCGTCGCAAGAGCGACAGTTCGAGGATGGGAAAAACATGGTTTTCCATCCTGTCGCAATTCCGACGCACTTAAAAAGTGTCTCACTACCGACACTTTTTTCGTCACTTCCAAACAAGCATCGCTCTTTCGACATTTCCCAAACCGTCGCGCTTCCGACATTTGTAAATTGTCGCACTTCCGACGAAATGTGGTCCAACATTTTGAACTTCGTTCTTCCGACGTTTGTAAACTGTCACAATTTCGATGAAATGTGGTCCGACGTTTTGAACGTCGCTCTTCCGACGTTTGTAAACTGTCGCAATTTTCGATGCAATGTGGTCCGACGTTTTGGACGTCGCTCTTCCGACGTTTGTAAATTGTCACAATTCCGACGAAATGTGGTCCGACGTTTTGAACTTCGCTCTTCCGACATTTGTAAACTGTCACAATTCCGACGAAATGTGGTCTTTGAACATCGCTCGTCCGACGTTTTTATACTGTCGCTCTTCCGATGTTTTTAAGCTGTCGCAATTCCGACACTTACAAGGCATCGGTATACCGACAGCGAGTTCAATTTTTAAAAAAAATGAAACTTTAAAACATGACATTAAATCTTCAATATTTGTTATGAATTGTGGGTGTTCCAATGACCGTGAAATATTAATATAATTAACCACCTCGCAACGCTTCGACTATAAACAATATTTTTTTTTTCACAAGAGAAAAAACGTTGTTTTGAATATATTATATGAAATAAAACAGTCCATGAAGTCATTACATTTTCACAACTGAAGATTGGAACCCAAATATCCATCCAGAAAAGTGGAATTGCCACCCCAGAAAATGATAGAAAAATACCCCATGTCACATATAGGGACATGATATAAAACCCAGTAATGGTCCACATGGAGATTATCGACAAATCTGAGAAAGCATCGAAATATGCCCGAGGCATCTATAAGAAAGTGAAATAGTAGTATGTAGAATAGTAAAGCAACAGATAGAGTACCGACGTCCATTGTTCCAAATACAAATTAAAGTACCCAAAATCCTTGAACAGAGAAAAACGCTAATCATTTGAGGAGTGTGATATGTCCAAAATATAAAATGACCATCAGACCATATCAATAAACCAGCAACATAGACTAGCATCGCTAGTTTTGAAGGCAGAGTGATAAATATTAATCATTTTTTTTTCACAAGAGAAAAAATGTTGTTTTGAATATATTATATGAAGTAAAACAGTCCATGAAGTCATTACATTTTCACATCTAAATATTGGAACCCAAATATCCATCTAGAAAAGTAGAATTCCCACCCCAGACAATGATAGAAAAATACCCCATGTCACATAGAGGGACATGATATAAAACCCAGTAACAGTCCACATGGAGATTATCGACAATTTGAGAAAGCATCTAAATATGCCCGAGGCATCTATAAGAAAGTTAAATAGTAGTATGTAGAATAGTAAAGCAATAGATAGAGTACCGATGTCCATTGTTCCAAATAAAAATTAAAGTACCAAAAATCCTTGAATAGAGAAAAACGCTAATCATGTGAGGATTGTGATATGTCCAAAATATAAAAAGACCATCATACCATATCAATAAACCAGCATCACTAGTTTTGAAGGCAGAGTGATAACCTGTCAACACATAAAATAGTATCATAAAGTGGATAAAGGAAATGTGCAGAGACATGTACTGTTGATATACGCCTCACACAAAAAGCATCCATGATAGAGCAAAAATATGTATAAACCCAAGGTCGATTTTATGTTCTGGCTCGCTTGTAAGATCAGGCTCACTTGATTCCAAAATTGGTAACCATCTGTTGCATTCGAGATGTAAGGTTTAGGCTCGCTTGTTTCCATTAGTAGCCCGCTATAGCCTCCACCCTGTTCATAGCAAAAAGGTTCCTGTAGATATACATAGAAAGAGTATAATACATAGACCATATAAACATGGCTCTGTATTTCAAAAAATAGGTTTAATATAGAAATAGGGCAACATTTTTTTTTCCAATTGTTATGAACATAATTCGACCGTGAAATATTAATATAATAAACCACCCCGCAGTGCTTCAACTATAAAAAATCATATAAACAGGGCTCTGTATTTCAAAAAACAGGTTTAAAATAGAAACAGGGAAACATTTTTTTTTCTAAGTAAAGTTAATCTATTAACAGTGGGAATAAAATTACACTAAAGTCGAAAACATTGCCCAGACTCATGGAAAATTTGTCATCAAAAAATCAAAAAATAATACTGCCCTCATACGAGGAAAACAGTCTTGAACGTTTACAGAATTCAAAAATATTATAGAGGTCCAGCACAGTAATATAATCTAAAAATAGCCCAATTAAGTGGGCCACGAAGCAAGAAAAACAAATTAACCAAACTACTCCTCCGGTGGTTCCTTGAAAATTCGGCACCATCCTTCGGAAGGTCCAGGATCGCCAGGTGCTATCTCCACATTCATGCCACCGTTCCCTCCTGAAGGCCCGAATGTTGGCTGGCTTTTTCTGAGCTCAGACTCACCGGACGGGTGCATTTTTCTTCCATTTGGGCCTCCTCATGGAAAACCACAGTAATTGAAGCTGTGATTCGTGGGCGGTTCAGAGAGAAATTAATGGAAAATATTGCAGTGTGCGTCATGGGAGAAGGTGAAGCGGTGGGGAAATGAGGAGTAGGGGAGCCCATACGGTGGCCAGATCCTAGAACCCGGCCCCGCCCACTTCTAGTATCTGGATAGATACCTGCGTGATAATCACTAGACTGGGAAGACAACTCGGTTGAGGGGCTAGAGGGAGTGCGCATGGGTTGACCTCTAGTGCTCCCCCTGTGGCAACGCATCCTTTGACGCAGGCGAGGCATGGGTGCAGTCTCAGCAGTGGGCACAAGAGGAGACGGAAAAGAAGAATTCCAAGAAACAGAGGAAGACAGACACAGACCAGACCGAGAGAAATGAAGATATGCAGCAAGGTCTAAGAAGCAGTTTAGCTGGCCACTTCTCCTTCTCATCACAATGAGCAGGTAGTGTAACCCAACAATCGGCTCGTATGAAAAACCATAGCGAAATGTCATTTTATTGACCCGACTGCAATGCAATCGAAGGATGCATGTCATAATTAATCTCTGATCATTAATGAGAGCCGAAGGCACGATCATATTGGAGCATGCAGAATCACTAACAGGAGTGGAGGTCCGATCTTGAACAGTGTTAAAAATTAATGCGATTTGATGTGAAAACCTTGGAACTTAATTGAATAGCGTTAAAACTTAATGCGATTGATATGAAATCGCCACATCCATGTTCCATCACCTTAAACTCCATCGAATGCACCCGCATCCGGGAACAGGGCAACATTTGATTGAGGACACATGGAAAAAATTGATTGGAGCAGATCTTTGTTTGGGCCGATCGCGTAGTGGAAATCCAGACCCGAAAAAGATTAGGGCGAATTTGATAAGAAATTCGCGTCACAACTCTCCCTCCGTACGCCAGCCCAACTTCGGACCCAAAAAAGATTAGGGCGGAGTTCAATCGGTTTTCGCGTCACAAAATTGGCTGACGTCAGCAGGCTATTTTGGAACACAAATTTGGTTTGAATTATGGTTTATCGCGATTTGAAGTCCGGTGGGCTCGACTTAAGAACAATTTTGTTTGATCCCATCATATAAAATTTGTGTTGGTTTTCTTTGATAATACACATATTTATAATAAATCATGGGAATACCACACTAAACATGTGGAAAAGTTATATAAAATATTGAGAACAATCATTTTTATGTAAAAATATCCAAATGTGCTTTTGGGAAATAAGAATTCGAGTATTTGGTTCATATTGTTTTAAAGGAAGGAGTGAAGTTGGAGCCTCAAAGATGCAAGCTATTACAAAATGACCTATTCCTAAGAAAATCAAGGTTCTTAGAAGATTTTTTAGACTTACATGATATTATTGATAATTTGTTAAGAATTATGCATGCATTTCAAGTCCACTCACATATCTCTTGAAGAAAATATCATTTATATGGAATGATGAGGCTACTTTGGCATTCTCTCTTTTAATGGATGCCATGATGTCTTCTACACCAACATCGGTTGCACCTACTTTTGGTAAAACATTCATACTAGAGTGTGAGGCACTAGGACAAGGAATTTACGTAACATTAACACAATAAGGTATATCATTGGCTTTTACAAGCAAGGAATTCAAAGAAAATATTTGGTGAAATCTACGTATGAAAAATAAATGGAAGCAATATTACATGCAATAAAAAATGGGGATAGTATATCATTGGGAGGTACTTTAAAGTCAAGATATACCATGATAGCATAAAGTATTTTTTGAAGCTATGATTTTCATTAGAAGATTAAAAAATATGAGGAGAAAAAATGCAAATTTTTAATTTTGAGATAATCTGCAAAAAGGGTAAGGAAAATTTAGTACATGATGCTCTTTCTAAAATAGAGGAGGCCTAAAATTTATATCCAATTACATTTTCTATTCCTAGGTGGCTAGAAGAAGCTTGCCATAATGGAAAAATGACAATAGTACTAAACAAAAACTAAAATTTATAAAGGATGGGATGAACTCTATGGAGCATTGGGAGTGAAAGAGAGATATACTTTGGTGCAAATGTAGAATATTTTTATGCACGCAAGCATATTTGAATAAAAAAATATCAAGGGAGTCCCATGTCTCTCTGATGGTAGGACGCAGGGTTCCTTAAAACATCTCAAAGGATCAAAAAATATATTTTTGGAAGGAATGAAGAAAGATATTCAAAACTTTGTAAGAGAAGGTCAAGTTTGCATAATAAATAAAAGAGAGATAGTAAAATCTCTAGGGTTACTTCAACCATTCCACATACATATTCAAAGACTAGAAGATATATCAATAGACTTTATTACAGGGTTACTGAAATATAAAGGTAAGTATTACATTTTTGTGGTCATTTATATAGAAAAATTTTGTAGATTTTTTTTGTAGAGCTCAAAGTACATAAACAACAAGCCAAGTGGCAGAAGTGTCCGTGAAAGAAATTCATAGTCTTCATGGTTTCCTAAAGTAATAGTCACAAGAAAATTTTGGAAATAAATATTTAATATGAGTGGAGAAACACTAGCTGCCATGAGTTCTACATATCAAACACAATCAAATGGTCAAACAAAAATAGTTAACAAATGTTTTTAAGGTTATCTACAATGTTACTCTTTAGAAAATAAATCTTAATGGATGAAGTGGGTTCGTCAAGGAAAAATGGTAATATGATACTACCTATCACACATCTACTAAAATTTCCCCATTTAAGGCCCTTTATGGATATCCAACTCCTAGTATCTCATAATTTTTGCAAGATAAGTCCAAAGTATAGGAAACATAGTCACATATGGAAAATACTAAAGAAACTTTGAAAATTATTATGGAAAACCTTCAAATGACATGAAACATGATAAAACAACAAGGGGAACAACATTGAAGTGAAAGATAATTTGAGGAGGGTAATTGGGTATTTTTTAGATTATAGCATTATAAGAAATCTTCATTCAAGAAAAAGAAGAATAAATAATTAGCTCAAAAATGTTATGGCCCTAAATAATTATTCATAGGATTGCACAAGTGGTATAGAAGTTATATTTTCCTTCTTCTTTCATTCATAAGGTTTTTCATGTATCTTGCCTAAAAAAGGTTTTGGGAAAAAATATGCCAATGTAAATAGAACTTCCAAAATTAGATGAAGAATGAAAGTTGATTATTGAACCACAAAAAGTTATAGATAAATATTATGTATCTCTTTGAAATATAACCATTATGAAGTACCTAATCAAGTGGAAGAATATTCCTCTAGAAGAGGGTACATGGTAAAATTATCAATTCGTGATGAAATACCCACGGCTAAAGGGTTCGTTTGAAGGGCGTGGCGGAATAGTTTTATTGTTTGTTAAGGTCCCACACAGTGATAAAATTTGAAGGACAGGTCCGAATTTCAATTAGAAGGATATCTATGTCACCCTTCCATAATGAAAAACTTAAAAAAAAAAAAAAATTCAATTGACCACAATAAATTATTTTACATTTCATTTTCAGAAAGACAAAACCATCAATCTTTATATTAATAAAAGACTGTTACATATACAACAATGAAGAAGGCTCCATCTTTCATTGCTTAAATATCTCATTGGAAATGTCAACATAAGTCTTGAAGACACTGTTATAAGAATTTGGATACATACCATCGGGATATAGGAGATTCTTATGTGTCAGATTGTGTAATGCAATTTTGATTTCGTCTCACAAGGAGCAGCAGCATGGAGGTCTGGATTTTTCTTATAGAATTTTTTTTTTATTATTTGAAACGTTGTTTATAGATATGAATACAACAATGAAATTATGTGCATGGTGGACAATTAGTCAAGCTCGTGATGCCAAACCCTGATGATGTAAGTTTGGAATTTAACATTTTTACATGTTAAATACAAATAGTCAAAATCACTGACAACTTAGTATGCCATAATTAATAATCATTCCCTGTTCACTTTTGTTAATAGGTTTATGTCACACAATGATCTCTCTTCTCTGGCATTTACTTGTATTGAAGATCACTATTCTAGGAATAAGGAGTTATTTTCTCCAAAAATAACCCTATCCAAACATTGACAATGCATCAAGGATATCTTTCTATGCTTCATAAGTACATATGTTCTACTTCTAAATCATGTCTTGGAAGTGGTTGTTTTGCTGGAAATTATTCACCAGTTGGTTTCATTCCAAAGTCTTTTTCTCATTTTCAGCATCCAATACATGAAAAACATAATGGTTTAAAACAACATAAATATTTGAAATTTTGCAAGAATTGTCTGGCACACTTTGAATATTGATTTTGAAGTCAAGTGCATGATGTTGTATAGGATCAAGTGTCATTTTGAATACCAAATGTTTCACAAGAAACTTCTCTACATGCTACCCTGTAGTAAGGATTAAATGACAATATTGCATCAACTATTTCCATAATAAAAGTGCACCTCGGCCATAAGACTAAACAACTACAAATGTTGTAGATCTAACAAGACCACACAATCAAATGTATTCCACAAGGCCAATACTGTATGAAAAATGAAAAGGATTTTGCAACCAAAAATACCTTAGGCAAGTAATTCAATTAGATACACCAAACCATCAGCAAAAAGGAAAACCAGCCTACTCAAAAGGCAAGCTTTTACCTCCTTTGACAAAATTTTGAGTTCTGAAACAAGGGCCTTTATTGTCTTGTCAATGCCCCTAGTAATTTTAACGTGGTTTGCACCTGCTACAACAACCTAAACAAAAATGTTTCATTTCAAATTATTTTCCACAAATTTAAGATACAACCATTGTCATTTTTGTATTTCCTAACAAGCTAATAAATTTTGACAAAAGAAACAAAAATTTTTAATACCTGATAGCAATTTTTTCACTCAAAAACTATCTTAGAATCAATAAGCCCAACCCAAAACTAAAAAACCAAACACCATAAGACCCTAAAAAATGAATATATGATCTTAATCCAGTACTATCGACAAAAAGTTACCTTTACACCCTCACTTATTAAACCCTGTGCTGTTGAATTTTAACTTCAACTGCTGCAGCAGAAGGACGGATGCAGCAGCAACATTTTTTCTTGGAGGTTGCTTGCACGCCATCCAGAAATTTAATTCAGCATTTAAAATTCCTGCAAGTTTTTTTTGTAGACGGCCGCAGCCATATTTTCTGTACAGGATTGTATTTAAACACAACAACCAGCATTAACGCAATTCACCAACCAGAAATTGGACAAATAGAAATTTAACCCCCATTTTTGTAAATTCAAAAGGAGGACACGTGGAGCATTAATATTGGATCGCATGAAATTGAAGGGAATTTGAGAACCTGAAAACCGGACCCGAATTTTTTATAAGGCACATTGGAGTTAGAATTCGCGTTATAAATTAGGCAGACGTCAGCATCCCATATTGGAATGCGAATTTGGTTTGAAATTCAATCTATTCAGACTTTTGAAGTCCGACGAAAAGGGTTCTTTAATGTTTTGATAGTTTAATTTTATGTATGCTTTAATATATACATATGTTTTAAACATATGTTATATATATATCATATGCGAAATGAAAGGTGGGCCATAGAATTTAGTTTTAATTTTATTTTTTTAAAAAGAGGGTTTATTATAATATGTTTTATATGTTACGGCATATAAAAATAAAAAGGTCGAAAAAGCTTGGTAGTTTTTTTTATAGACAGTACGTAAATTTTTTATTACACAGCAGTGTGTAAAAAGTGAAATACTGAGTGTAACTTTTTAAGTGTGTATGCACAGCAGTGCGAAAGGGAAAAACACAGCAAAGTGTTTTAGAGACAGAGTATGTTTGTTTTGAACAGACAGTGAGTTGGTTTTATGCACTGCGTTTTGTAGCAGTCATAATTTTGTAATCCCTCTCAATGAGGAAGAAGTGTAATAGTTTTTTTTTGAGTTATTGAAGGGAATAGAAGTTTGTTTTCAAAGTATTGAAACTTTGTCTCCTGTCAAAGAAATTTTTATTTTCTCTTTGTTAGAGGAAGGGAGATTTATTCTCCATTCATTGTTCTGGAATTTTTCAATATTCCAACATGTGCAAGAACAACAGATGTTGTGGTTCCATCCCCAGCTAAATCATTTGTCTTTGCCGCAGCTTTCCTTACCAACTTGGCCCCAATATTTTCAACTAGGTCCTCTAATTCAACCAATAAAAAGGCCAAAACCATAGCATTGAGATACATTTCATTACACTGTCAATAACAATAAAATTTGACTCAGCCATAACCCTTTCCTTTTATTGCTGTGAAAATATTTATGCATTACTCTAATGTGGCTAGTCCATAGGCCAAGTAGACCACTGGGTAACAAATATGTTTCCTTTCACCTTTGAGTTTTCAAATTATGCCTACCAAATCTAAGACATTTAAGAGGGGGAACTAATACAACATTAAAAAGAAAACCAGAGCACACATTTACAAATTACCTCCTTAGCTACTGTCACACCATCATTAACTATTTTTAGAGAACCATGCTTGTTGTCCAAGACAAAAATTTTCCCTTCGCCCCAAGGGTGACTCCAGCAAGATCAGCAAGTTTGTTCACACCGCCTGCAAGACAAATTGACAATGCTTTCAGTAAGTGTGCAATTGAATGCCAGACCATATGCAAAAACAACCCTCCATGAAAAATTAAAATAATACATTAAAATCGAATATAAGTGGACAAGGAAAGATCCACCGCAGTGAAGTTTCATGTGCCAGTGACCTTCCTTTAAACATAATTTTTTCTCTGACCTGCAATTTTTTTGTCACTGAGCCATCCTTGTTGAAGTACAACTTCTTTTCCATAGCTCTTGTATTAACTACCTTCTCTCTATCGTGTAATCTCAGATTCCCTCTTCTGATTGAGCGATTAAAGGAAATGGGTGAAAAAACTGAAAGAGAAGACAATTGTCTGCCATAATTATCAAACATTGCACCCAACTTCTTCCCCTTTCCATTGTTACCCAATGAGGTAGATGTGGAAATTGTTGTCATACTACCCAAAGCAGAGGCCATCTTCTCTTATCCTGAATATATAATTACACGATCTTCATATTAGTATGAACCTTAAAAAACATGACTCCCATTGCTAAAAACCACTTTTAAGTTGTAACAGGAAAACTAAACAACTATCGCAAATTTTGGCAACTTCTGGAGCATTAAGAGAGAAACAAACAAAGAGAAATACAACCACAATCCTCATTTTAATGAGACCGGACTATATATTTTCATTAAGATAATAGAAATAAATCACAACTATATTAAGGCCAGCACAAAACAATCTTTAACCAGTGTCTCTTGCAGCCTTCAGGTTTCCGTGCTAGAGGTTGCATATTTTTAATTTAAATTCTTTACCTCTCATGCCCATCTATGAATGCATCCAATGGGATATCTACATCAAATTCTCCTTTATATCCCCAAAAAAAAAATTCCCTACTACAAGAGCACCAGTATTGATGGATCACCCCACACCATCCCACCCACTAGAAACGGTGAAAAAGGAAACCCGAGAAAACTTCTGAAATATCTCAAGATGACTATATGTGTGGTTCTTATGAATCAACCAACCATTCATAACATGCTCATCAATCCAAACAATGAGTATTATGTGACGATATCCAAGCAGGCACTGAATCAGATTTCTGAAGCTATATTAGAGAAATCCTAAACTCTCACTGAAAATAGGTGAAATGTGGCACCACTCAGAGATTTTCATGTGAAAATTGGTACAAGTGGTATAAAATTCGAATGCTCAAATAATGAGGTGATGAAGGAATGACATGAGGGAGAAAATATGAGAAAAACCCCAAATCTAGAGAACTAAAGCTCATCACCAACCTCAGATTGACAACTTTAAATGATGTAACCTATGAAATCGTAAATGGAGAAATCATAGTAACAATAAAGTAACCTATGTAACAATAAAGTCGGATTCATCCTAGGAGTGGTAATGGGAGAAATCATAGTGAACAACAGGAAACATGCAGAGTTGCTTACAATCAACTAGATGAAAAAACACATACAAAAAACCTAGATAATAATCATGAACAAGCTTAATATTGAATTATGAATTGTAAAGGAACTTACAAAATGTGACATTACGAACCTGGTCAAGTGCACAAGCAAAAATATCCTGGACATGACCCTGGTTGACAAGTTGTATTGCTCATGATGCAAGAGGATTTGTACCTGCACTGCCAAGTCAATCAAAATCCATCAATATCTATACAATAAATACAAGTAATTGATGTAGTATTTTTTACTCTAAGATGAATTCTTATGATAATGTTAGAACATATGTTGAAAATGCCAAAACATACCTGAATAAGCTCCTCTTCGTTTCAAGAACAATTTATTGGAGTCGCATAGGAGCTTGGAACAAGCCTCCCGTCGAAGGTAGCAGCTAAGTCATGATGGCTTTTTTGTTGCTCTGTTGGATCGAGAGGTTTGCTCCAAGATTAAATAAGCTCAACTCATTTATTCTCTACTAAACATGGCCAACCACGTGAAGGTGGAAGCTCTTATGGCCTCCCCCTCACCGCACTCTCAATTTCCCAATACCCAATCTATGTTCATTTTTTAACTTTCTGAGCATAAAAAAATATATTCAATAACTAATAAAAAAAAAATTCAACAAAAAGTACGCAAGGAAACATTGCAATTAATTCTTGACATAAAAATAGTATGATAAATGAGTTTTTTATATAACACAAAAAACGTTCCAAGTATGGTAACATTTTTCTTATAATAATACAATATTTTACATTATCGAATTTTCTTTTTCTTCTTCCTATTTTTAAAGCTCATAATTACATCATCAATATCATCATGCTCTGCTCCTGTTTCGTGCCTTTCGACCCACACTGCTGACCTAGTTGCGTAGTCACGATGTCTGGTCTCATCCAGTGACGGGGCATCACCTACAAAAACAGATAATATTAAATTTTAATTTTCATTTTTTAAATATCATTGAACTAGTTCGATAATATTAATAAAAAAATTGCAATGAGATTATTTACCTGGTGCACCAGTTGTCGCCGCTGACCTAGTTGCGTAGTCACGATGTCTGGTCTCATCCAGTGATGGGGCATCGCCTACAAAAACAGAAAATATTAAATTTTAATTGTCAGTTTTTAAATATCATTGAACTAGTTCGGTAATATTAATAAAAAAAATTGCAATGAGATTATTTACCTGGTGCATCAGTGGTTTGCGCCATTGGGGTATTTCCCAATCTTCCTCTCACGGTGGTAATCCATGCATGAAACATTCTCTGTCATTTAAACAAAAAACGTTATAAGGAAAACCATCAAGGTATAATTAGGAAAAATTATAAGTGGAAATTAATTATCGTCACGGCCCTCACTGATAGTAGCATTGTCGGCCTAGTCCCCACTACAATGATCAGGTTGCATGTGAGGATCATCTACATCTGGCTCTAAAACTGGGTTATTTGCCTCATCGGTAGTGCTTCTCCCATGATTTAAACAAATTTGTTAGACATTAAATTTATGGACGAAAACAAACATATTGAAAGGTTAATGTTTTACCTTATCAGGCATTCTGGATCTTGGGACTGTGACCTGCGACGATGACTACGACTTGATGGCCAGAAATGGAAAACGATATTTTTATCTTCCTCTGTAGTTTCTGTTCCAAAGTCATCACCCTACATTACATATGATTGTGTATTTTTAATCATATTTGATAGGATTACAAAAATGTTGGAAGGCGATACAATTAATTATAAGATGTTTAACTACTTAATTACAATTCTTGAGGCTAATTTCAAGTAGCCGCCCTGGCCTAGCTTGTGATGGCCCTTTTTTTCAATCCTATATTTGGTTGCATTTGAGGTGTCAGGCAACCTAGCATCAAAATATTGAAGTTAAATATGACGTAGCACACTTTTATTTTAGACATAGAGAAAATTTAAGCTATTGAATTAAAGTTGTAATTTACCTTGCGGGTCCAGTTAGCATTTTTCCTTCTTTCTTTGCCCTTTTTCTCTTTTCCGTCATGGATGAGTGCTCTCCACTCACTCTCTAGAACTATGAGAGGATGCTCATATCTAGGGTTAAATTGCAATTGCGTCCTATAGGTGTCCCTGGTATATTTCAAATATTTTCCGGCTACCCGAGCCATCGTTGTTCTGTCAAATGTGCCGACCCCAAAAGGGCTTCTAGATAATCTAGAAGTTCTTTTCTCAGGTTGGAATTCTGGGAATTCCACCCTGTGCGTATGGTTGGGCCAAAAATTACCAACGCATGGCTCTCCAAAAACCTATAGAACTCATTGTTTCCTACAGAAAAAAAAGATATTATCATTAATTTAAAAATAAAACTCATGATAAATATGTTTTAGATAGAGTACATGAAATAGTTAAAATATTAAAATTTACTTGTGAGTTGTACGTGCTTTATAGGGACACCTTCATCGTTCACCAACAACGTGCCATTAATGGTCCCTGTGGAGCTGACACGTGTAGCTTCAGGAAACGCAATAATGTAGTTGGCTATATCAACCTCATCACTGCCAACACGTTCAGCGGTTGGCTGGGTGTCTTCTTGGGCAGGGTGTGTTTCTTGGCCGGCACCTAAAGGAGTAGAAGGTGTACGAGAGGGTTTCTGGGAAATATCTTGCCCTTGTGTCCCACTACCACCAACACCGGGTTCAGCAAGTGCCAGAAAATGCTACATACAAAAGAACTTTTTGTTATTTTAGCCAATGTAAAAATTAAAAATCAAACTATCACAATTCATCTCATGCAGAACAAAAAAAATATCCTTTTGACTTTTTATTATTAATTGATATGTTTCTAGCTAGCTCATAAGTTGTTTTATCCTCTCTTCTGTTCCAGGTGTTTGAGGCGCGTCTATCAAAGTATTAAATTCCGACCTTGCATCTCATCCATTTTTTCGCAACAAGAGCACTGGAGATAGGGATGAAGAAATCTCTTCCTCAAAGAGGGAATCATCAGGCGTACCCTGGCTAGGTGTCTGCATATTTGAAAAAAATTAATATTATTTCAATTATGTAAATAACTAAAATACCTAAAGATAGAGCAATGATGGCACTTTACATGTTCTTCTGCTGGCCTCTTTCCTCGATCATCCTGTCTCGAGGTTGTTCATGTACTGCCCTGATGAATCTACCACATTGCAATAAAATTATAAATGTAAAAACTTGAAAACAATATCTAACTTGAAAACAAAAAATGAAAACTGAAATAATTTCTAATAAGACACCGGAAGACAGAGTTAGAGTTTCAAATATGCCTTGCATTGAATTCAGTCCTGGAAACATGTCATTGCACATTAAGGCAACCAAACAAGAGACGAGTTGACGATGAAGACCTTATTGAATATATTGTTGGAGCAACTTCTAGTAAACTTGTTGTGAAGACTTTGAGGACATTTTTGGAGCAACATTGTTGAAGCTGATGGTATAGCATTGTTGGAGACGATCTTGAAGGGCCTTGAAGTGAAGCTTTTGGAGCAACTATTGAAAAATCCTTAGAGCATTTAAGTAAGGCACTTTCTATCTCCCATCATCTTTTTCCTTTCAATATCCTTTAAACGATTTTTTTGATATTTAATGTTTTAAATCACGTTATAATTCCTTGATTATATGTGTTTGGGGACTTTCCCTTTGAAATTACCCAAAAATACCCTGGCAATTTTATCTTCAGGATGCATGTCTGACCCTATTGTTCAATATTTTGATTGATAGTAGTAAACATAGAGAGTTAGGGGGATCTTGACTTGGTTTGGTTGGGCCATTAGATCCCTAACATCTACTAGGGAGAACCCCCCTTGACTTGGAGGAAAGATAGCCCGAAGTGAAAAGAGGTTGGTGAGGTGACAATGGGGCTATTGAATTACACATGGTATCACACTTTAGCTTTAGGAATTTATCTTGAGAAGTGCGAGATTTTGCTATATCAATTCTCAAATTGTTTACAATACGATTGTTAAGAACTAATAATAAGTGATGTTGAGGGGGTTTTGGGTATAAGAAACAATACCATTTAAAAACTAGGGTTCTCAGTCCTTGGCATTCCTTCACCTGGGCCTAGGGGCACACTAGAATAATTTCACACTAAACCATGCGAACTTAAAAGTAACTTAACAGATCCATAAAGTAATAATAATCATAATTCCTAATTTCCTATTGTATGATATGATGCAAATTATTCAAACATGAAGCAATGAAGACATGCAATGTCTGAATTTCAAGATTGATGAACCAATACAAGAAGTTAGAAACTACAACTTTGATTCAACACTCTGTGTCCTAACTCCAGGAAGGAATCTAGTTTGTAGTACAGAACATGCATCATGTATTATCAATTCTTAATTGACAACAATTAAAGGTCATCTACCTCATCAATTCCTTCCCATTTTGTGTTTTTATGTTATATTCCTTATAAAAGTGTCAAATTTCTCTCAAAGTTAGAAACCACTGAATAAAATAAAAAATAGTTGAGATATGATTGATAAATGGTCATTTATTTCTTGAAAGGATCTTCACAATTTCTTTGGTTGTTTTTCATCTCAAGAAACAAGAAATTACCTAAGAAACTATCGTGATGTAATATAAGAAACAACACAGTGCAATGGCCATTTTCAAAGCCAAATGATGTCCATTGAGGACATGGCCTTTATTTGGTTCCTGTTTCATAGGAGTTTCGGGTAGAAATGAACTTTGTTGTACCATTTCTAGTAGTAAAAAGGGAAAACCTTCTTTTTCCATGGGAAATAATTTACCTTTCCTTTTTCAAGATAATCTAAATCACAAAAAATATGAACTATACTGCACACATTCTTGGATAATGTGAAAGTGGAAAAGGAATACCCTACACAAGTGATGCACACATGTACACTTGAACACTATTACATTTTTGTAGTTGAAATGAAATGCTTGTTTTCATTTAAATGTAGGGTTTTTAAAGCAGGGAGAAATAATGGCTGCCAATTTAATAAGTGTTTCTTTAGGAAAAATTTAAATCTTGTATTGGGTGATGAAGATAATAGAGGGTATTGAATCTTGATTCTTGACATTGTGTTTAACTTGAATAACTCAAATGATTATAAATATCAGTGGATGAGTTATTTTTTTCAAGTATGTCACTCAAAACTCTTATGTCAAAGCATTGTATGATGGCTAGCATTTTCTTGTTTCCCTTTCTTCAGTTCAATGTAAAAATTATATCAATATATTGGAGCACGAATGATAACTACAATTGTTTGCTCTACAGTATATCCAGCCCCAAGATTATGAAATTTTTTCTCAAGTGGAGCTATTGGTTATTGATGAAGTAGTTGCAATTCCATTGCCTGTTGTAAAGGCTCTGCTCGGGCCATATTTAGTGTTTCTGTGCTCTACTGTAAATAGGTAATAATTATAAATGAGCCAACCACAATCACAGATTTTGTAACCATTCAGTTTCCATGGATAGTGATGATGATATTAACCCTATATATCAGTGACCTATATCTATGTGAGAATGATCTCAACATTGACCTTGATATGGTTGTATGGATGTGACCTTTGGTATGTCATCAGAAAATCCCCAAATATCATAAAATCCCCAAATCTAGAGAACTAAAGCTCATCACTTTCAATCTAGAGTACTACCCTTGTGATAAAGTTGATGACTTTCGATCTCCCATTTTCTACCACTTTTCACTTCACCTTCAACATAAATCAGACCAAGGGAAATTCGTTACTAAGTGTTGAGATGGATGAGTTTGGCGAACTAAAATCCATAGCTTAAACTTCATGAAACTAGTGGAGTCAAATTCATGCAAGCACAAACACATCTTACACATCCTCTTTGAAACTCATCCGAAAGAACATTGGAAGACATCTAGAGAGAACCCTATAGCCTAACACAATCCAATGGATATGACCAAAAAAACCCAAATAGAGTCAACCCTACTATAGGAGGAAGGGCCTACAGTAAGAACTTACCATTTTTCAAGAGCTGAGGGAGAATGCTATTCTGCAAGAGTTGAGGGCGAACGTTGATGGCAAATGCAAGGCAAATTTTGTTCTGCAAGAGCTCAGGGCGAATGCTATTCTGCAAGAGCTGAGCGAGAATGATATTCTACAAGAGATGAGGGTGAATGCTGTTATGCAAGAGCTAAGGGCGAATTCTGAGGGAAAATTTTGTTCTGCAAGAGCTGAGGGCGAATGTCGTTCTGAGAGAGCGGAGGGCGAATGCGCGCGTGATATTAGACGTTAATGTAGTTTTTAATAAAAACATTTTTTTGTAGCACGCATATAAGTGTTGTTATACCGACAGCGGACAAAGTGTCGCTATTGCGACAGATGCCTCCAAACGTTGCAATTGCGACACTTAGATGTTGTGCGGCACTTGCGACGTTTGGAGGTAGCCGTCGCAATAGCGACGCTTTGGGGCATAGTGTTGAAATTGCGACGTCTTCCTCCAAACGTCGCAATTGTGAAACTTCGTATAAGTGTCAGTATTGCGACACCTTTCTCTAAACGTCAGTATAGCGACAGTTTCAGGCGGGATTGAAAAAATTTGGGGAAATTTCCGACATTTGGTCAAAAGCGTCGGAACCAAGTGTCAGAATTACCCCCAAATGTACTAGTGAATTCATTAGACTATCATTAATGAGGGAACATCTACTTGTATCATGTCTATGAGTTGCTAGAAGTCACTTGGCTCACTGAATTTATCACAATCCCCTATGACATTGAAATATTTTGACGGTAATACATACAAGCCTTGTGGAATTCTCAGTAACCTGCAAGTCGAACCATGGGGAAAAACACTTACTATTGAAGTTGAGGTCATTGACGAACCCCTTGACTACAATATATTACTTGGAAGACTATGGGTTTTTTTTATGGCTATGGTAGTATCTTCTTTGTTTCACATGATCATCTTCCCCCATAAGGGAGGCATCACAGTCATTGATCAACTCTCCTTCTTCCCCTCTACTTCTCCATTTGTTCATGAACCCCCACCATCTCTTCAGAACATTTGCGTAGGACTCTTCAAGGATTCTTCCCTAATGGGCACCTTTTTGTTACCGTCTCCTGTGACATCAGTAGAAGTTGGAAAAATAGAGACCTACAATATGATATCTTTCACTTCATCTGACTTAAGGAATATTCCCAATGATTCTGAAATAGATAGGCTGGGAAAAATCATGTCACTGAGCCCAATTGAGCTCGCATAGCAATCAATATTTTTGGCTTATGCGGCCAATCCAAATTTATTTTTCGCTGACTATTTGGGTCGATCGTTATTTGGATTATGGTACTTCCTCTAATCCTTTTTCACATGTGTTCTCAACCGATGAGAGCATTATGGAATCCATGATGCCAGAAGAAGAACCATGGGAAGAATCACATCAACAATCCCATCTTCCAGATTACAATGAAGATAGTCCAACTAAACTATATCACCCTACAGTTGTTGATTTTTGGATGAATTCCATTCCTATTCACATCGTCGATTCAGAGAAAAACCCATCAAATATCGAAGAAACCATTTCTATTAATATTTTTACCAAACTTGGAATTGTAGAAATCATTCATGTCGGTGCTTCTTGATATCCATTTGAACTTTGCACTTGTTGCTCTCTTTTCCATGAATTCCAAGATGTATTCGCTTGGTCATATGAGGAAATTCCAAGAATCGATTCCAGCATTGTTGAGCATGAGATTAAAATTTACCCTGATGTCAAGCTGGTATGACAGTGACTCCATCCTATTCATCCTAAGAAAGTTGTTTCCATTAAATCAGAGGTTGAAAAACTTTTATGTGCTAGTTACAATTACTCTATTCCGCTTACCAATTAGGTTTGTAACATTGTTCTTGTCATGAAGAAATGGGGGAAAATTAGAGTGTGCGTCGATTATCATGATGTTAATCATGCTTGTCCGAAAGAAAACTATCCCACTCCCTTTATCGACCAAATTGTTGATGAATGTGTCATATGTGAAATATTTTCTTTTCATGGATGAATTTTCCAGTTAGAATCAAATAAATAGTCACCGAGGGGACCAATATAAATACAAATAAAAAATTATATGTCCCTGGGGAACATTCGCTTACCGAAAGCTCCATTTTGGTTTAAAGAATGTTGGGGCAACATTCTAGAGGGAAATAAATTATGCTTTCCATGACCTCAAACAGATTGTTCAACCATATCTGGATGATTTACCTGCACATTCATGGAAGCGGGCTGACCACCTGCTACATTTGAGAGCAATATTTCTATGATGTCATCACTATAAAATACGCCTCAATCGACACAAATGTGTGTTTGGTGTATTTTTTGGTCATTTTCTTGTATTCGTCATGTCAAAAGATGAAATTTGACTTGATCCATTAATGGTCCAGGCCATCTTTATTTTCCTACTCCTTCCAATCTACTTCAGTTATAGAGACTCCAAGGGAAGGATAACTTTCTAATGATATTCATTCCCAACTACACCAAAATGGCTAAAGTATTTACTCAACCCTTCAAAAAGGGGACTCCCTTCGATTGGGATGAGGTTGTGAAAGCTTCCTTTGGTGTTCTTAAAGGTACCTTGATCCAAGCATGATTAATCTATCCCCCAAATTATCAGAGTGATTATTTCCTGTATTTCTCCATTGTAGATACAACCATCGCCATGGTTTTAGTCCAAGAAGAATATGGGATTGAACATCCACTCTATTATTTGAGTCGTAATATGAATGATACAGAAGTTAAGTACACTTATGTTGAGAAGCTCACTTTGGCAGGCATTCAAGCTATACAACAATTTCGCCATTACATCCTCCTCTAGAAGACCATTGTAATTTCAGATTGCAAACCTATGACATACATTCTATCACGTCAATCGCTGTGGGGGGAATATTCAAAATGGATCGTCATTTTGTAGGAATTTGATTTGGAATTCAAAAAATCCAAGTCAAAGAAGTATTTGGTATTCGCTGAGCTTATTTTTAACCTTCCATCGAGTATCGCTGAATCTACTACGAAACGATAAATTCTGGATGAGTCTTTGTTTATGATTGCATCATCTGACCCATGGTATGGATATTTCCTCATCTATCTCTAGACCCAAACTTTTCGGCCCAATACCTTTCGTTCGCAACAACGTTATATTCGATACCAAGCCAAAGGTTATCTGATTGTCATTGATACACTTTATAGTCGTGGTGTCAATACTTTTTATATAAGTTCCTCACTCATGAGGAGGCCAAGAAAATTTTAAATGATTGTCACATTGGTGCCTATGGTGGACATTTTTCTGGTTTTTCTATTGCACATAAGATTCTCCACGTTGGTTACTTATGGCATACCATATTTTGCGACAGCATTATCATAGTTAGAAGTTGGCATGATTGCCAGATATTTGATCATAAAACCCGCATGATGCTAGCACCAATGCATCATGTCGTCATTGTTGGAACATTTTCCAAATGGGGCATTGACTTCATGACATGTATCCCTCTCTCGGTCGGGGGGAATGGGTATATTATTTTCATCGTCGAATATTTTACCAAGTGGGCCGAGGTGATTCCTACATTTAACAACATAGGCGAGACAACTGCATTATTTTTCTTTAACCATGTTGTTACACATTTTGGTGTGTCGCAAGCCATAGTCACAGATCATGGAAAAAAAAATTTCAATCACATGATGATTGAGTTGACTAACAAGTTAGGACTGTCGCATGATAGTTCTATCCCTTACTATCCATAAGTTAATGGACAAACTGAATATATCAACAAAATTATTAAGTGTATGCTCCAACGCATGATTAGGGTTCATAAACGAAACTAGCATTTAATCCTGTACTCGGCTTTGTTGTCATATCAAACCTCGGTGAGAAATGCAACTAGATTTACTCCCTTTCAACTAGTTTACGATATGGAAGCTATATTACCAATTCAATTTTAAATCCCATCATTGAAACTCATGATTTCCCTTATATCTTACACTTCTAATGAAGAGGCATGTATTTTAGGTCTCATCCATCTAGATGAAACACGTCATGAAGCCACATTGGCCAAGCAAGCACATAAGAGATGAATCAAGGAGCAATATGACTGCAATGTCAAGCCTTACACCTTCTCGGAAGGAGACATGGTCTTGCTTTATGATCCAGAAGCTGATAAGATAAGAACATGAAAATTCAAACCATTATGGAATTTCCCCTATATTTTAAAGCACATTCTAGCTGAGGGTTCCTATGAGTTGGTATATTATGATGGGATTCTATTGTCACTGCCTCGGAATGGATTGTATCTTAAATGTTACTATGCTTGATCCTATGTAGTAAACACTGTATGATATTGTATATATGCTTTGATTGTGTGTATGTCACAGTGTGTCTTTCAAATTTTTTAATGTGGTTACTAATCCGCTTTGCATTTTGTTGCAGATGTTAGAATATTCAGAACCATTTGTTGAATATGTCGATGGTGCTAGTCATAGTATGCAGAATTTATCCTG
This sequence comes from Pinus albicaulis, assembly GCA_034641835.2. Taxonomy (NCBI): domain Eukaryota; kingdom Viridiplantae; phylum Streptophyta; class Pinopsida; order Pinales; family Pinaceae; genus Pinus; species Pinus albicaulis. Next base: position 847,571,409 of record CM076572.1, read on the forward strand.
TTCATCATGGGCCATATTAGATCCAAGTGGCAAGTTAGTGAGTTTCCAAGGGATTTGTATCGGTATATCTACCAAAAATATCGTTGAGTATAGCAAGTTGATCAAACTCATATCTGATGCCATTTCACTTGGCATTCGTTGCTTCATCATCAGGATGGACTCACAAGTTGTCATACTACAACTTACTAGTGTTTATACTATCTGAAATATATATATTCATCACATGTTCCTTAGAGTTCATCTTTTGGAAAGACATTTTGATTACATCCAATATCAAATCATTTCCGGAACTTTAACACTTTACCTGATTCTTTAGCAAATTATGTGTTAAATGGACATTTGAAACATGTGTATAGGTAGAATTTAAATTCACATCACATAATTGAATAGGATTGCACATAACCATAGCAAAACAATTAAATTAAAATAGATATATAATCATCTTTTTACAAACAATTGTGTCCGAGATACGTTAGTCATATGACCTCAAAATTTATACAAACATAGCATAATGTAAGTATACCTAATGATGCTCATGATATCAGGTCACTGCTTGGCCTATCATGCGCAATAGCCTCATCCAATGTGTTAGGTCCCTATATTACTAGTATAGTCCCTTATTATTATTAGTGTAACCTACTTATTGTTATTATTGTATCCTTGTAACCTCCATTTTTTTATTATTGTGCCCTTAAATTATTATTGTTAGGTCGGTTAGGATTACATTGTGGCCCACTAGGATTACATTATGGCCACATGGACTCCTATATATAGAAAGGAGGTTTTGTAAATTGTATCATCCAAGAATTGTTCATTTATGTAATGCATTGGAGGTTGCCCCCTCGAATTGGCTTATTTATAAGGCGTTCATATCTCTTTTCTTCTATTTTTGGAGCTGGTTACACAACATTTGGTATCAGAGCTTTGAATTCTAGGGTTTCGTTTCTCCAAACAGGTCATCGTGGAATTTTACCTATAACTTGTTTTCTACAAAGTTTCAGAAGCTGAAATTTTTAGAGTACGAAGCTGAAATCCTGAGGAACATCGTCAAAAATTTTAGAGCTTGGTTCGCAATATTTTTGGAGATATGATCTATGGAAGTTGGGTTTTTTTTCAGGCTCCTAAACAGGTCATCGTGGGATTTGCGCTATAATGTTTTTTATACGAAGGCTCAGAAGCTGAAATTTTTAGGGTGCGAAGCCGAAATCCTAAGGAAATCTTCAAAAAATTTCAGAGCTTGATTCGCAATATTTTCAGAGATATGATCTGTGGAAGGTAGTTCTTTTTCAAGCTCCTGAATTTCATTTCAAAGAGGTGATCGTGCGAAAATCTTCATAACTCTCTCTCTGAGCATCGGATTGGAGTGTCGTAAAAATTGGTCGCAAGTACACAGATTTTGGTTTCATGGCTATCATTTTCAGAGCCAAAGGACGAAACAGTGACACATGGAAAGTCGTACAAGTTCACTCTATTGAACGATTCCATAATTAGGTCATTGTGGGATATTGGACACAACTTTGTCTTGGAGAATCCAAATCAGGTCAGACCTATGGCATTCAAAATATAATTCAGAGGGATACGTTGATACTGAAATTCAAATATTGAAGTTCTGCAATCACAGAGATAATCCAATTTCAATATCGAGCTCCTCAAAAGCAAGAAAAAGGTGTGTATTTTTTTTTTCTGAATTGCATAAGTCTTGTTTGAAGAATCACTTTGAATTGATTCCAAGGGTATATTGTAGAATAGATACCAATATTGGGTTCTAAAAGATGCCCCATAAAAATAATTCAACACCTATTAAGCCTTCAGAAGGCTCTACTATGACTCATGAATATGAATAATTGCAATGTTATCTATCAAAATTACGAGAGAAAGTGCAACAAATATCACTCTCGCAAAGAGCAACAAAAAATGAAATGGAAGTTTTGAAGAAAGGTGTGGAAGCGAAGATGGACGGTTTGAAGAAATGCGTGGAAGCTAAGATGGATGGCATGGAAGCTGGCATGGAAGCTAAGATGGATGACATGAAAGACAACATGGAAAATATGAAGAATGATCTAAAAGCAGACATTGAAGGTTTGACAAAGTTGATACAATAAATGTTTCCTAATGGTGAAAAGATAGTAGAAGAACCTCATGATGAGAACAAAATAAATGTTAATCATGATTTCATAAACTCTAATGTTGGCGGGAAGAACCACCATATTCCAAAAATGGATACAAAGAATTTTGATGGAAAGGATCTTGTAACATGGATACTACAGATGGAGCAATATTTTGATCTCCATAACGTGCAAAACACACAAAAGGTACGCATTGCAACTTTACATTTCGAACAAAATACATTTGTATGGTATCAATGGCTTTGCTCCCGTAAAAAAATTGTCACTTGGTCAATTTTTACGGAGGAAATGATAGCACATTATGAGGATACAAAGAGCAACACCTTCTTTAGACAATTGATAAATCTCAAACAAAAGGGTTTAGTGGGGCAGCACATTGAGGACTTCCAAAAATTGAATATAAGGGTAACTGATATTCCAGAGGAACACATGATTGATCTCTTCATAGGCACTCTAAAGGATAACATCCAACATGAATTTTGTGTTTTGGAACCTGATTCATTGGAGAAGGCATTCAGGTTGGCAAGAAAAGTTGAATGTAAAATTATGGCGACAAGGAAGCCTACCACTCAATTCTATAAAGAAGGAAGTGTTGCTACGCCTAGATTTCCACAATCTACAAGGTTGACACCACAACAATTGGAAGAAAAAAGAGCAAAAGGGCTTTGCTACAGTTGTGATAGAAAATACACTAAAGGTCATAAGTGTGCTGAGAAGAAATTATTTTACATAAATTGTGAAGAGGAAGAAGAAAATGAACAAGAAGAGGATATACACCGGGAACCAACCCTAGAAGAGGAAGAAATGAGTCCGACCATATCGTGTAATGCATTGGCAGGAATTACCACTCCTCAAACTCTCAAGATAGAAGGACATATCAAGAAGAAAAAGGTAATAGTGTTGATTGATTCGGGTAGCACCCATAATTTTATTCATTGTAAGGTAGCCAAGGAATTAAATTGTTTCCTATACCCAGCACCAGAATGCCAAGTGATGGTTGCAAATGGAGGAACTATAAATTGCTCTGGGAAATGCCATAATATCAAGCTAACCATGGGAGAATATGTATTGACTATTCCAATGCTTTCCATTCCTATGGGAGGTGCTGATGTTGTACTAGGAGTACAATGGTTACAATCTTTGGGGACGGTAGCTTTTAATTTTCAAGAACTTTTCTTGAAATTTTTTTCAGAAGGAAAGGAAGTCGAATTACGGGGTATTGTAGGGAAGCCAGGAAGGATAATAAGCTCTAATGTCATGATAAATCTTCTAAAGAAAGAACAACGAGGCGTAATTGCACAATTATGCTCACTAGAAGTTCCAACATCAAAATCATCTATTTCTGCAGATCTCCAACAAGTCTTGGACAATCATTCCAAGGTATTTGAAACTCCCAAAGGACTCCCACCTATTCGTGATCATGATCATGCTATTCATTTGATTCCAGGAAGTGTTCCTCCAAACATCAGGCCTTATAGATATCCTTACTTTCAAAAGAGCAAAATTGAATGTATGATTGCAGAAATGTTAGAAGCGGGTATAATTCAACCTAGACAAAGTTCTTTCTCTGCTCCCCTAGTATTGGTACACAAGAAGGATGGATCATGGAGAATGTGTCCAGATTATAGGGAGCTCAATAAGCTCACCATTAAAGATAAATTTCCCATTCCTGTGATTGATGAATTATTGGATGAATTACATGGAGCAATTTATTTTACCAAGTTGGATCTTCGTTTAGGATATCATCAAATTAGAATGAACACTGAAGATATTCCAAAAACAACATTTCGAACTCATGAGGGTCATTATGAATTTTTGGTCATGCCTTTTGGCCTTACCAATGCACCTTCTACTTTTCAAGGGTTGATGAATTCCATTTTCAAACCCTTCCTTAGAAAATTTGTGCTAGTATTTTTTGATGATATACTAATCTACAGCAGGTCTTGGAAGGATCATGTTGAACATGTTGACAGGGTGCTCAAACTATTGCGGGAGAAACAATTATATGCAAAAACATCCAAATGTTTCTTTGGAGTACAAGAGGTGGAATATCTGGGTCATATTATATCTCACGAGGGTGTTAAAGTAGACCTTAACAAAATTAAAGCCATTAAGGAATGGAAAGTCCCCAAGACAATAAAGCAGTTGCGAGGATTTCTCGGGTTAACAGGCTATTATCGCAAGTTTGTTAAGAATTATGGGAGTATAGCAGCACCTCTAACAACATTATTGAAGAAAGATGCATTTTCATGGACTCCTGAAGCAACTAAGGCCTTTGAACATCTTAAAGAGGCAATGTGCCTAACACCGGTCTTAGCTACGCCAGACTTCACAAAAACCTTTATTGTGGAATGTGATGCCTTAGGAAATGGAATTGGTGTTGTTTTAATGCAGGAAGGAAGACCCATTGCTTTTGAAAGTCGTCCAATCAAAGGAAAGTATTTACAGAAACCTATTTATGAGAAGGAAATGTTAGCAATACTACATGCACTAAAGAAATGGCGAACTTACCTAATGGGAAGACACTTCAAGGTAAAAACTGATCATGATAGTCTTAAACACTTTTTTGGAACAAAGACTATCTTCAGAAGAGCAGCAAAAATGGGTCACAAAGATGTTGGGTTATGACTTTGAAATAATCTACAAAAAAAGAAAGCTTAATGTTGTTGCAGATGCACTCTCAAGAAAGAATGAAGAGGTGGAAGCATTGCTTTGTGCCATTTCTATTATCCAACCAGATTGGATAACCAAAGCAAGAGATGAATGGAAGAAGGAAAAAGATGTATGGACACTCATTCAAAATTTGCAGCAAGATCCTAGTACATCTGATAAATTTAGTTGGAAAAATGATTCCTTATGGTACAAAGATCGCTTATATCTTTGTAATAATTCCCAACTAAAAAAAAATATTCTTCTGGAATTGCACACTTCTCCTTTAGGAGGACACTCAGGATTTTTAAAAACTTACCACAGGATGAAGAAAGAACTTTTTTTGGATGGCCTTAAATCTGATATTCAAAATTTTGTGGCGGAATGTTTGGTTTTCCAACAGAATAAAGTTGAGACAATTAAGACCCCGGGACTTCTACAACCTCTATCCATTCCAAGTCAACGTTGGGAGGAGATTTCAATGGGTTTTATCATAGGTTTACCTAAGTCAGAAGGAAAGAGTGTCATCATGGTCGTAGTTGATAGAATTAATAAGTATGCACACTTTTGTGCATTATCTCATCCATTTAAAGCAAGTATAGTTCCTACTACATTTATGGACAGAATTCAAAAGCTACATGAAAGCCCAAGGGTTATTGTGAGCGACAGAGATCCCATTTTTACTGGAAATTTTTGGATGGAGTTATTTTCTTGTTTGGGTACTCAATTAGCTCATAGCTCATCTTATCATCCGCAATCTAATGGTCAAACTGAGATAGTAAATAAATGTTTGGAAGGATATCTTCATTGTTTTGTATTTGATAAACAAACACAATGGGTCAATTGGTTACCTCTCGCTGAATGGTGGTATAACACTTCCTTCCATACTGTAGCAAAAATTACCCCATTTATGGAACTTTATGGATATCATCCACCATCCATCACATCATCTTTAAGGGAACAATCGAAGGTTCAAGAAGTAGAAGATCACATCGAGCACCAGCAAGAAGTTCTCCAACTCTTAAAGGATAAACTGAATTTGGCACAAAATCGAATGAAACAACAGGCAGATCAACATCGCAACGATATAAGTTTTGATGTAGGAGATTGGGTATTTTTATGGCTACAACCATACAAACAAATGTCCCTCAAGCAAGCTAAGAAGGATAATAAATTATCGCCAAAGTACTATGGTCCTTACAAGGTGTTGCAAAATATTGGTACTATGGCATACAAATTGGACCTTCCTGCTTCTTCACAAGTGCATCCAGTTTTCCATGTTTCATGCTTAAATAAGGTTATAAGTGAAAATATTCCAGTTCAAACAATATTGCCAGAACTTTATGAGGAAGGAAAAATCATATTGGAACCTGAAGCGGTCACGGAAATAAGAACTCGACAGCTACGGAATCGATCAATTTCAGAGTATCTCATCAAGTGGAAGAACTTACCCACTTAAGATTTTACATGGGAGGATGAGAAGTTTATACAGAAGCACCCAAAGCTACTCAAGCATTTAGGACAACACTTTTTTGAAGGAGAGGGGCATGTTAGGTCCCTATATTACTATTATAGTCCCTTATTATTATTAGTGTAGCCCCCTTACTATTATTATTGTACCCTTGTAACCCCCATTTTGTTATTATTGTGCCCTTAAATTATTATTGTTAGGTCATCTTGGATTACATTGTGGCCCACTAGGATTACATTATGGCCACATGGACTCCTATATATATAAAGGAGGTTTTGTAAATTGTATCATCCAAGAATTGTTCATTTATGTAATGTATTGGAGGTTTCCCCCTCGAAGTGGCTTATTTCTAAGGCATTGATATCTCTTTTCTTCTATTTTTTGAGTTGGTTACATGACACAATGGCTAGGCACACCAATAGTATGGTGCTACAGCCTCATAGTAACTCCTCGATCCAAACATTTTGTATCCCAAGAGTCAACCCCTCCACATGCTGATGTAACTCAGCAAGTGTCTCAGCTAAATCTAAATTCCGAAGGACTGCTCTCCCAAGAATCCTCTCTGTTGATTCACCCACCTGTTGTGCATAACCCACTGGTCAAACAATACCCACATCTACATACACAAAACATTTTTAGTTTAGTATTGGAAACATCAAAAACACAAAATATGTAAAAAAACCAAAAAATCAGAAACATGGTCAAACATTTTCCCTATAACACCACATTGAGCACGACTGGTAAAATAAAATATGGATCTCCATGGAAATCCATACCTGCATATGGATGCTCCTCTATGAAAATATGGGGTCATCAGATCCAAATGAAGAATGCAGTATAAAACGAGACCGATGACTGACCACAATGTCTATCCATCATCTTGACCCACCATTGCATCCTTGGATCTCTAGGACCATCTAAACCTAGTGTCACATGTTGTGGCTGCATCAATGAAACTCGCTCCAAAATTAAAGTGATCAAGTTCGATCCATAGCTTAAATTCTTCATCTTTCCACTTTTCAATTTAGTCAATTTTTCTTTCATCTGAAGGAGTACTGCTTCAGCCCTGTTGAACACAGTTGGCTCGAGACACTCAAGCCCATACTACATGTATGATTTATTTGCGACATGGAGTGTCACGTTGCTAGCTAACTTTACGATAGTGAATAGGAGTGTTTTTAAAGGCATATCATGTACATATCTGATATTTATATTTCCATTTTTTCTAGGCTCAGTTCCTACTTGAAAAAATTGTCGAATGTAGTCCTTCACTGTCTCACCTCCACAGAAGGAACCCACAAGGGAAATGGGGGCACCACGTCTCGAAAAACCTATCAAAAAGTAAATGTAATCAACTAATTTTGGGAGAACTTTGCCCCCAATGTGAAATGCATGTAGTGTCGGGTCCCATGAGGGAATCAAGAACTACAATAGTTCCATATGTTTCCTCATCCCTAACAATATAAAGTACTTGAGCAACCCATATTCTCTAAGGGCTCTCACAATGCCAAGATCATTTAGGGAAACCATATCCTTTTCCTCATGTTCTCTTTCTCACCATGTAATCGACTTTCTGATCCGATCATATTATGAAATCAAACCATAGCTTAGTTAGGATCCATTACATGCAAAAAAGTGGAGAAATTGTGGGAAGAAAAATCAATGCAAATTTCTGAATTGTGCCCAACAAACTCCTGAGTGGGAGAAAAAGCATTGTAGAAGACCTAGGCTTATTTTTAGCCCTTCTACAATGCAATTTTTGACATCCAAAGTTGCATTGGTCCTAGGGCGTTGTATATTTACCCTAGGAGCCCCAAAACCCTTAAAAAATTGCACGAAACTAAAAAAGAATGCAACCAATAGAAAGAGAAAGGTAGATCTCCTACCTATTCTGGATGACACAAGAAATGGTCCACAAAATTTATCACAATTAGCTGTTGAACTTCGAGGGTAAAACTGGCTCAGAGCATTGAAAACTGAATGGTAAATGTGAAATGGTAAAAATGACTTGGTAAATTCTTATTTAATATTCTTTTTGATTAATTTATGCATACTTAATGAACTGGCTATATTTTTTACCCATTTTAACTATTAAAACATGTATTTTTTTATCTGTTTGGTGGTTCTTTGAGTAGGTTTATAGCTGATACAGTGAATTCGACGTGCACGATCGTGAAATGAATTTTGACCAGAGAGCACACTTTTATCTCTTTGTCAAGATCTATTAAACATGAAAAAGGAAACCCCTTGGAGTTCTCTTTCGGCTCTTTTCAGACTCCTAAAACGTGAAAATATTTTCGAGCATTTTTCCTTTTGAGCTCGTAAAACGAATTGAAACGACATATACTCAGTATCATTTTAACCCTTTTCTGAACAGAAATAGATTATTTTATGAAAAATGAAAACCCTAGGAGGTTTCGTTAGGTATTATTTTACACTTTTTCGAATCTGAGGGACAATGTAAAAAAAAAACTTGTGGAGTATTCTTTTCAACCCTTTTTAAAACTCTCTAAACATGAAAAAGGACTGAGTTTTCACTGTCGTTAGACTCGTTAAAACATCAAACGAACTTGTCCATCATTACAAGATCGAGTTTCACCTTCGCTAGACTTGTTAAAACATCACATAGTGATGGATTTACCCGAAGGGTGGAATTATCCATCAAGCATATGTTATCCTCCTCAAGCTTGTTAAAAAATAACGAGGTACTGGTCAAAAAGGACTAGGGAAAATTGGAAAGGGATAAATCACTTTATTGTAGCAAGTCTCTCTTGAACATGACACTTATTCACTTCATCTTCGTGGCTTTTGGGTTGGGTTATCTGCTTGATGGTCTATCATACCTATGGTTTATCAAACCATACATCACTTTGGTTTTGGGTCAATGCTGCCAACTCATTCAGTGTCACTGATATGTTCAAGACAAGTCACTCAGTAATTCCTCATCCTTTGCAATACTCATGGACCTTCATTTCATGATCTACATCCATGAACATTTTCATCAGTTACATTTTGTCTCTAAAATCATTACTCCTGTTTCATGTCGTTGATGGGGGATACATCAAGGCCCTCATGTGACGAGTCGTTTTCTATCTACATTAGCTCATCATTCAGGAATTTTACTTAGAAACAACCCTTCAATACCTTGAAGCTTGCATACATCAATGGCAGGTTTCTCATTTTCGGCGATAGGTTGACATCACAGTCCTTCAACCAAAACACTATGTATGGTATTCAACATCAAATCATCTATTCACGCCATGCATAATGTACTGTAGTACCTTGAGATCCATTATCATCATCGGTGATATTTCTCGTGTCTGTCAATGGCTTACATCATTGGCTGGTAATCAGATGGTGTCTTCCCATGTTCGACTTCAGATCGCATATTGGCATGGTTAGACTCGTACTTAAGCAATCAAATGAACGAGATAGAAGAACCTGGATCTAGTTTCATCCATCCGAGCTGCGATTTCAGGAGTAGTAACACATCATTTGTACGATGTTCTTTACACATATGGTCATCCTATCATGGGTCTATATATGTAGATGACTTTATGATGTTATGATAGTTTATGTCATGAGTATGGGTATGCCTCCCTCAAAAATTCATGTCCAAGATGAAAAATATATCATGATGTAATGTATTGTATTTGATGCAGGTCACCGCCAGCTTCAGATCCTACTCATCACTTTGTAAATAATATCATTCAACATTATCATTTTTGACTTCATGATTTAGGGGGAAGTTGTTATAGGTCAATTTGGGCATCACTCCCAAAACCCAAATCAGAATAAATTAGGGTCTATCATACTCTAAATCAGTTTCTACATGCCTTAAACAAGTTATCCCATTGATAGTTTTCCTCCATGAAAGTTTCATTGTGTGGATTCCAGTTGAAGTGTTCCATTGAGCCATAAACACATCGCTAGACTATATTAAGTGCTTTGTAGAGCATCTACTCCCATGCAAATCTGTGTTGCAGAGCATATAAGCCCACTTTACAGTGTGTTGGTCGACTGGGAGTGAATTATTCATAGGATTCTGTGAATCTTCCCACATTCTAGTGGCTTCTAGAAGCTGTTCCAGCTATCACATCATGTAATAACTTCAAATATGGACACCATGGAGCCATTGAACCTCTTATCCTCCTATTCCATTGAAAAAGTAAACATCTTCATCCATTTTTGGAAAATCCATTCAATGATCCATTAATGTCGAACCACCTTCACTACTTATAAATTGAGCATTGATCATAGTGCACAAGAGAGAAATATTTTGAATTAGTATAGTTATGTTGGTGAGATCACAGCTCTTGGAGGTATAATTTTCATGTAACGTTATGTTGTTGGAGTGATGATGTTGATGTGATGAGGATAGGACTGAAGTTGGAGTGATTTGACATTGAATCGATTTAATTGTTTGTAACTTCTCCTTCTACTTCATAATAAAGAGATTTTTTCCTTTCCTAATACATGTGTCCATGATTATTATGTGTATTTTCAAATGTAATTGATTCAATTTGTTTAACATGAATAGATCATATGGCTTTTTGTCATTTTTTGTCTTTTGTTTGCCATTGCAGGTATCAATCAAGTGAGTTCAGTTTTCTTGAGAGCGACGAAAATGACAAAAGGGAGGTGAGTAATAGAAAAAAATCACAAGTAGGTGTTATTCCTTTATCTATTCAGTTTAAGGAAAAGGTCAAATATCTTTCTTTTTTTGTTCTAAGTGCGACCACCACACTTAGGGAAAACATACCTATCCGTAGGTTTCATTTTGGTAAAACAACACTTATGACCTTTAGTGTATTTTCTATCACAACTGTGTCAACCTTGCAGGTTGTGGAAGTCTCAGAGTACCAACACTTCCATCTTTATAGATGTGAGTGGTAGGCTTCCTTGTCGCCATAATTTTACTTTCAATTTTTCTTTCCAACCTAATGCCTTATTCAATGAATCATGTTCCCAAAGTTGAACCTAATCTTGGATCTTCTCCTTTAAGGTCCCTATGAAGACATCAATCATGTGTTCCTCTAGAATATCAGTTACCCTTATATTCAATTTTTGTAAGTCCTCAATGCACTCCACCATTGAACCCTTTTGTTTGATATTTATAAATTGGCTAAAGAAGGTGTTGCTCTTTGCATCCTCATAATGTGCTATCATTTCCTCCATAACAATTGACCAAGTGACAATTTTTTTATGAGATAAAATCCATTGATACCATACAAATGTATTTTTTTCTAAATGTAAAGTTGCAATGCGTACCTTTTGTGTGTTTTGCATATTACGGAGATCAAAATATTTCTCCATCTATAGTATCCATGTTATAGGATCCTTGCCATCAAACTTCTTCATATCAATCTTTGGAATATTTCGGTTCTTCAGTCCAAGATCATAGTTTATGAAATCACGATTAATATTTATTTTGTTCTCATCATGAGTTCCTTGTACTACCTTTTCCCCATTAGGAATCATTTCTTGTATCAACTTTGTCAAACCTTCCATGTCTTCTTTTAGATCATTCTTCATGTCTTCCATGTTTTCTTTCATTTTTTCATCTATATTAGCTTCCATGTCATCCATCTTAGCTTCCATTCCATTCTTCAAACCATCCATATTAGCTTCCATGCCTTTATTAAAACCATCCATATTAGCTTCCATGCCTTTCTTAAAACCATCCATATTAGCTTCCACGCCTTTATTCAAACCATCCATCTTATCTTCCCCACCTTTCTTCAAAACCTCCAATTCATTTTTTTTTTCTCTTTGCGAGAGAGAAATTTGGTGCACTTGGTCTTGTAAATTTGATATATCATGTTGCACTTCTTCCTCTTCATGAGTCATAATAAAGCATCCTCAGGGCTTAATGGGTATTTAATTTCTTTTAGGAGGAATTTTAGAACCCAATACTAATATCTATGCTTCAATATTCCCTTACAATCACTTCAAACTAATTTTTCAAACAAGACTTATGAAATTTGAAAAAAAATACACACATTTTTCTTGATTTTGAGGAGCTCAATATTGAGACTAATGTATCTCTGTAATTTTGGATCCTTGATATATTATCTTCAATCCTTTAGTATCCCTCTAAATATTCTTTCCAATGCCACATGTCTGACCTAATTTTGATTCTTCAAGGCAAAGTTATGCCCAATCTCCCACAATGACCTAATTATGGACTAGTTCAGTAGAGACCACTTGTACAACATGCCATGTGTCACCATTTCCTCCTTCGACACTAAAATTGATACAAAAGAAACTAGAGTCTATGTAATTTTGGCCGATTTTTACATAATTCCAATATGATGCTCAAAGAGAGAGTTATGACGATTTTCCCATGGTCACCTCTTTGAGATGAAATTTAGGAGCCTAAAAAATCCATAACTTCCATAGATCATATCTCCGAAAATGTTGTGAACCAAGATTTGCAATTTTTACACAAAATTCCTCAGGATTTCTTTGAAAATGGGTTTTTTTTGTAGGTTTTAAAACTTCGCAGAAAAAATTTATAGTGAAAATGCCACGATGACCTATTTGAAGCAGAAAAACCCTAGAATCCAAAGCTCTTATACCAAATATTATGAAACCAGCTCCAAAAATATAAAAAAAAGAGAGATTAACACCTTAGAGATCAACCACTTCAAGGGGGAAACATCCTTTATATTACATAAATGAACGATTCTTGGATGATTAAAATGAAAAAACCTCCTTTCTATATATAGGAGTCCATGGGGTCACAATATAATCCTAGCTGACCTAACAATAATAATGTAAGGGCACAACAATAACAATAGTGGGGTTTTATAGGGCACAATAATAACAATATGTGGACTACTAGGGTACAAAAATAACAATAAGGGGGCTACACAAACAACAATAAGGGACTACACTAGTAATGTAGGGGACCTAACATGCCCCTCTCCTTCAAAAAAGTGGTGTCCTCAATGCTTGAGTAGCTCTGGATGCTTTTGTATAAAATTATCATCCTCCCATGTAGAATCTTCAATGGGTAAGTTCTTCCACTTGATGAGATACTCTGAAATTGATCAATTTCATAGTTGTCGAGTTCTTGTTTCCGTGACTTCTTCAGGCTCATATATGTTTTTTCCTTCCTCATCAAGTGCATCATTTTCAAGGACGAAATATCACATCTTCCTTGGGATTTCATGACAAATTCATTGAGATCTAGGCGACTGGGTGATAGGACTTAGTTTTTAATAAGGTTGACTCACATTTGCAAAGCCAAAGTGGAGTTTTCAGAACTAGCTCCTAAGAAGTTCGCAAGATCAAACCCTGATCCTAATCCACCATCTCCAGTTGAAGACCCGGAGAGGATTCTGAAGAAACAAAGATCACAACTCCAGCAACTTGACTCAAGTTCACCATCATTAGTGAGATCTATTTTACTTCCTGTTGATTTGACTACTCTAGAAGATTTAAATTTCGACATAAATTTTGATCTTTCATTGTTCAGAACAAAACCTGAAACTTCACTTTAAGAAATAGTATATGATCTTGTAAGAAGTGAATTGAGTCCACCATCATTAGATTTTGCATCCAAAACTGATAGGAAGATTTGGTCCCATTTCCACAAGCTTCAAAATTGTCCAATAACTTACAACACACCTCTCAGAAAGCCTATATTCAGCATCAACATGAAAGCTTCTTTACTGCTACATCCTTACCTTCATCATCCCATTCATCCGCTGCAACATCTTCCACTCCTTATTCATCATTTCCTCCAAAAACACCTTCTCGATCAACACCTCGTATTGTTACTCCTGCACAACCTTCTGCAACATTCATGGTGTAATTTGGCCCTTTAATATTACCTACCTTGAGCATTTCTTTACCTCAAGGGTATGTTCAAAGGCTCCCTCTATTTGATGGGACAACAGAGGTTATAGCCCTGTAACATATGATGAAGGTCATTGATTTCATCAAACTTGAAGAGATAGACAATGATGACGCAAATATGGGGGTAATTTCCCAAATTTTTGCAGGAGATGTGAAGCCATGGTTTCATAATTTGATTAAAAATTCAGTTACAAATCCTCAACAGTTGACTGATTTTTTTTAGAAAAACGGGAAGAAAATAAGAATCCTCTTTAGATTCTTGTTGAATATCATGCTTTGAGGAGGAATCCCATTGAGTCTGCACCAGATTTCACTGTGTGATTCAACAATATCTACAATTCAATTCCAAATGACATCAAGCCTCCTCCTGGCTTGGTTTTGCTTCATTATCTGGATGCCTTTGATCCTATCATGGCCTATCAACTAAGGGAAAGGAGTCCTACAAATATCAAAGATATGCAGAGAAATCCAATGAGTGTGGAGGTGAATTTTATGATTAGTAAATAAAAAATGAAAATAAAAAGAAGGGTAACAATTAAAGAGGAGCCATTTACTTCTTCAGATGGTAAGCTCGACACTTTGATCATAACTATGGAGAAAATGATGGATAGGATGACAGTATCAGATAGGGAACTAGAAAATCAGATCCAGAATCCTAATTTTCGAGGACAAGAACAACAACAACCTCAGCTCAAAATAAAAAAAATAGAGTAGAGAGGTCAGGATCGACAAGAAGAACAACATATTAGAACTCCACTTCAAAAAAAATATGCTTAGGCACTTGAGGAAGAAGGATATATTCTTGAAGAGAATAATATTTTCAATAATGATGGGCAACCTATTTTCTGTACCAAAGATGAAGAATATACTCAAGAACTTGAGGTTGATCAATCTGATGGTAAAAAATTTGTTCCTTCAAATGATGATATGATAGCAGCAGAGACGGAATATTATCAAAGAGGTTTCCAAAATGCCCTTAGATCAATGACAAGGCAATATAATTTGAGGAACATAAACATGCATATCACTTCAATTCAGAACAGGCCAACTTCTCCGAAGGATAATCAACCCCAAAAACCAACCTCTACAAATCAGAAAAAAAGAAAAGGAGCCTCCTGCTAATAATCAGAGGAATAATAATGAGGCATCAACCAGCAATACAAAGAAACATAAGGAAACACAACCTGCAAGTCAGAGAAAGGAGATTTCCTCCAAAGAACAGTCTAAAAGGAATGATGTCACTTCCAGAGAGGTAGAAAAATATCCCAATTTGTTTAGTTTAGAGAATGAAATTTCCAAGTTGAATGTTTCCATTCCTTTAACTCATGTAGCTAAGATGCTCAAATTCAGCCAAACATCTTATCTAGTGAATGTTACTGATGACCACCCTGAGTTTCTGTTTGGCCTAGCCGTAGATGGGAATTTACCTGATAGTGAAGTCACACCTTTCTACCTCAGTCTTAGAGTCCATGATATCATCCTTCACAATTCCATGTTAGACTCCAGAGCATCTCACAATCTTATTCCCAAAGCCATAATTGACAAATTAGGATTGGACATTACACACCCATATCACGAAATTTACTCCTTTGATTCGGGTAGAGTGAGGTTTCTCGGTCTCATTAAAGACTTGGTAGTGTCTCTTAATAAGATTCCCCAAAAGATTGTCTTTATGGATGTGGTTGTGGCTAGTATTCCTCCAAGGTATGGGATGTTTCTCTCGCAATAATGGGGATAAAAGTTGAAAGGAACTTTGCAGCTTGATTTCTCTTATGATACTATACCCAAAAACCAAGATGAAATATATTATTATTAGCGAAGAGAAAATTAATAAACACCCTATACACTTTGTACATACCGACTTAGAGTCTTTTATTTTGTTTAGTGATGATGGTCCTATTGATATAGATAGTCAGCTAGTAGAGAATGAGGAAATTTCATAAATTTCAGGTAGTGTTGGAGAATTTTTCAATGCAGAAAAGACGAAAAAAAAAGTGAATGATTTTCAACCAAGTACATTAGCTAATCAAATAATAGAATCAGTGAAAGTAATAGAGAATGTAGAGACAGTGGATCAACAAACAGAAAATGAAGATCAATCATCTAAATTTGATCTTTTGGATGAGGAAAAGAGTCTTTTTACTATGGATTTTGATGGAGAAGTGGGAAAAGGAGTCGGAATAGGAATTTCGATTCATATCCCAATGAATTATTCATGTAATATTCCTCCTAATTTTAGGTGTTTTTCATATAAAATTGTTTTTAATTGTTCAAATAATGAAGCAGAATACGAAGCTTTGATTTCAGGATTTAAGATTCTTAAGAAGTTAGGGGATCAAAATATTTTAGTTTATGGTGAATTTGAGTTGATAACCAAACAGGTAAAAGGGGAATAACATGCCAAAAATTCAAGGATATGAGCATATCGTAATTTTGTGTTAGATATTCTCAAAACTTTTTCTAAATATACTTTGTCTGTGATTCCTAGAAACCAGAATTGTATTGTTGACTCTCTTACTACTACAACAAGCATGTTTACAATTCTGATACATCCTAGCAGGAAATATGAAATTAATGTTAAGAATCGCCCCACCATTATGAATAACCTTTGGCATTAGCAAGTGTTTCAAGATGAAAATAAAATTAACAGTTTTCTGCAAATGGATGAAGATTTTTCCACTTCTCATATTAATGATGTATTTGATGATTAGGGAATTAATGCAATAGAATTAGAAGTCTTATAGCTGAAATAAAATTCCATTCCAAGAGGTATTGTACCTTTGGAAGAGCTCTTCGATCAATATGATGTTGCAAAGAAACCGACAATGGTCCCTACTGAAGCAGGAGTTGAATATATCAACATTAGGACAACTGAGAAGCTAGATATGGTGAATTTGTCAAAATCCTTAACTCTGGAAATGAAAGGTAAATACATAGAAATTTTGGCTGAGTTTTTAGATGTGTTTGTGTGCTATTATTCAGATTTCAAGGTTTATGATAAAAGTATAATTCAACACACTATTCCTATTAAATCCAATCAAAAGCCTTTCTGCCAAAAGCTTAGAAGGATCAATCTGAGGTTGTTGCCATCAATTGAGAAAGAGGTAAATAGGTTGTATAAGGCTAATATCATTATCCCTCTTCACTTTTATAATTGGATGTCAAATATGGTTTTAGTTAGAAAAACGACATGTGAAATTCATTTATGCATTGATTTCCAGAATTTGAACAAAGTGTCCTTGAAGGATAATTATCCTCTCCCTAAGATGGACCACATCTTACAGAGGGTAGTTGGTGCTTCTAGAATGTCATTTCTTGGTGAGTACTCAGGGTATAATCAGATTTTAATGCATCAAGATGACAGTGAGAACACAAAATTTACAACATTATGGGGTAACTTTATGTACACCAAGTTTCCTTTTTGCCTAAAAAATGCAGGAGCCACATTTCAGCGAGTGATCGATATCGATTTTTCAAATGAAAAAGTTGTATTTTTTGTTATTTACCTTGATGATTTAACAATTTTCTCTCAAACGGATGAGGATCACTTGCATAATTTGAGGATATTTTTCCAAGGGTGCAGGAAATTTGGTATTTCATTGAATCCAAAAAATATTTTGTTTGCCATGGAAGAAGGTATGTCACTTGGGCATATCATATCAAAGGATGGAATCCGAATATATCCCTCAAGAATTGAAGAAATTGAGAAATCAGATTTTCCGAGAAACAAGAAATAAATTCAATCCTTTAATGGTAAGATCAACTCTTTGAGAAGGTTCATTCCAAACCTCACTGAGAATTTATGGGAGATAGCTAATATGTTAAAGAAGGACAGTGAGGTAAAGTGGTCTGAATATGCTAAGAAATTTCTAAATTCAGTAAATTTTTCTTTGTCTCATGCTCTAATATTGATTAACCCCGATTATACTATGGATTTAATTTTTTTTTCATTTCTTTCTGAGCACACATTGGTTGTTTTTCTAATGCAGAAGAAGGACCTAAAAACAGAACAACCAATTAAATTTTTTAGTAGAACCATAAGGGATGCAACACTAAGGTATAGCATCATTGAGAAACAGGCCCTGGCACTTGTGAAAGCTTTGAAGGATTTCTAGTTGTATATTCTTCACTCGCATTTTGTTGCTTATGTTCCAAATGCAGTATTCAAAGATATTTTGATGCAGCCCTACCCTAGAGGTAGGCACGGAAAATGGATTGTTGCAATGTTGGAGTATGACCTCGAAATTAAACCAACAAAGCTAATCAAGGGATAAGGTTTAACGAAGCTTATGGCATAGTCCAATTTGCATGCTTTGGACATCAATCTCATCGCTATAGTTTCTTATGAAGAAGTGGTTGATTCCACACATCAGGTATCATAGATTTTCACTTCATATGCTTGGTATTGAGACATTGTTGATGTACTTTAGCATTTTAATCCTCCGCCGGAAGTATCAAAGAGTAAGAGTAGATCATTCAAGCTGAAAGATCTAAAATAATGTATTCTTGATAATGCATTATTTTAGAAATATCGGGGAGGATTCTTGTTGAATTGTTTAGTTGAAAGCGAGGAAAAGGAGGTAATGAATGGTTTTCAGAAGGGATATTGTGGTGGTAATCTCTTTTGGAAGACCAAAACAAATAAGATATTGAGGGCTGGATTTTATTGGCCGAGTTTATTTTCTAATGTTTTCAAAACTGTCATGACTTTCCATGAATGACGAATTTTTCAAGGAAAGAGGAAGTTGTTACGGTTGCCTTTGTATCCCATTTCAGTTCAAGCACCCTTTCATAAGTGGGGTGTTTATTTTATCGATGAGATTCACCCTTCATCTTAATATTAGCATAACTCGATCTTGATAGACCGATTATTTCACAAAATGGATCAGGCTATCCCCACCAGGTAGGCTATGGATGCAGTAATCATTAATTTTATTGAGTCTAACCTTTTGTCATGATTTGGTTGTCTTCAGAAAATAATCACAGACAATGCAGTTGCCTTTAAATAAAAGAATATGATCGATTTATGTGAAAAGTACCACATAAGGCTCGGGCACTCAACATCATAATATCTGCAAGGTAATGGGTTGGATGAATCATCCAATAAATAACTGGTAAACAACATCAAGAAGTTGCTGGAAGAAAATAAGAAGAATTGGCACAAGAATTTGATCAATGCTCTATGGACGGATAGACTAAGCACTAAGAAATCCATATGTATGTCACCTTTTCAGTTGGTATATGGAGTGGACACTATTTTTTCAACTTCTCTTATTGTCCCAGTCATGAAAATTTTTTAGGAAGAAGATAGTGAGCCCAATGATGTTTAGAGGAGAATCAATCAGATGATTCATTTGGAACAATCCTGAGAGGAACTATTTCATAATATTTCGAAGCTTCAAGAAAAGATGAAGAAGACATATGACTTAAAAACAAAGGAAGATGATTTCAGTGTGGGAGACATAGTTCTCCAATGGGATGCCCAGAATGAGGAGAAAACAAAGCATGGTATGTTTGGAAAAATATGGAAAGGACCATACAAAATTTTTTCTTTCACAGGGAATAATGCCTTTGTGTTGGAAGAACTTGATGGACAAGATTTTTCAGGAGGACCAGTCAATAGGAATCCTCAAGCACTACCTCACCTAATTTTTTAGAAATTTATCATTTTCATTGTACATACCAGTTTATTTTGATGCCAAAGTGTAAAGGAGTTGTCATGGAAGCTTGAAGCCAAAGGTGAAGGCCATAATTATTCTTTGATCAACTGTTGTTTTAAAGAGTTTGTCAGTTCATTTTAGTTTGTCAAGTTATTTCAGTTTCAAGTCTTGCCTTTTAGTTTTGACTCCATGCCCAATGGATGACGCTACCTGGTCTACGGTGTTATTGACATGTCCTAATGAGCTATCCCCAGCTGGAGAAAATTTTAGTGTCTTTTAGTCTTTTCAATCACTAGTGACTAAATTATACTCTTTCAAGTTGTTGATAGGGTACTAGGCCTAATTTTTATAGTTTCAAATAGGTTTTCAAATAAAACTTTGATCATTGGTCAGTGTATCTAGGTAATTACTACTCCCTCCATTTTCATGGTCAATAAATATTATCATGGTCAGGTCATTATTACATGGAAGAGTGTCTTTGTCATCATTCTGGCTATCATTCCATATAGTGTGATCATTAGGTCATATTATCAAATGTCATGTAAATAAGTCATGTCATCATCTAGGTCACCATTAGAGGGAGTAGTAATAGGTAAAATTGTTCTATAATTATCTATAAAATGAATTTTGATCTTTATTAAGGTGTAATTATGTATAATAAGGTTTGAAGTTGCAGCTCACTAGCAATCCATATCATTTTGTGAAAAAACAAGGTGGGGCCACATCACCACCTAAGACAAAATCGACCCTCCAACCTATAAGAAGACAAAAGTAGCAAATAATTTACTCATTTCATCTTCATGAGACATCACTCCATCAGAAAGAAGCATTTTCATCCTCTAAAAATCAAGTTCTTTCCAAAAAGTGCCAAATTTCTCAACTACCCTGCTCTTTTCTCCAAGGTGCTGCATTTTTCTAAAGGGAGCACAATATTTATTTTCCAAGGGTTTCTTCATCAACCACAGGTTCCATCTCATCAAAAAAAATTAATTGGGATTCAATTGTGCTGCATTTACCTTTCTTTTGCTTCATTTCATTCTTGAAGGCTCAAAAACTCATCCTCTCCTAGGGTTTTCTACGCTTTTGGTTTCATAGTTATTTTGATTCATTTTCTATGAAAAACACTAAAATTAATTCTCAAACACCCTCCCTCACCTTCCATACACCTTCATTGCGACTTCCGCTCACCATTTTCCCTCATTTTCTTAATTTTCCTAAAAACCCTAGCCTACATTACACTTTCCTAGGCTAGAACTATGTTCTTCATTTCTATACCCATTCCCCTCACTCATTTCCCAAATTTTCACCTCCCTACACTCCCTAACATCTATCCCTACCCCTAAAAATTTTCCCAAGAATTTAGACACTCTCAAACCCCTTCATCTCCCTTTGTTCATAAAACTTTCCCAAATTCCTTATTTTCTTAGAACTAAACCCTAATACCCCTTCCTAGTGAGCTAGGGTTTCACAATGGATCTAGAGAACACTGATTAGGGGAAGCATAAAGGAGTTCAAATTACCAAATATTAACCCACATAAGTATAGGATATCATGGCTTCACCATTTCTCAAGAACTCATTCCAAGATGCAGGTTGCCTTGTTTTCTGCCAAAAGATTGAAGAATTAGGTTTTAGTGATGAATTAACAAGCACATTTGCTACTAGTCTAAGGAGGGATAAGGTAAATATTGCAGGGTTTTATTTTTCTATTTTAGCATAGGCCATTTCCATATCCACTCCAATCCCTATCCATGGAGAGATCTGGTTCAAAAGGACAAACCTAGATATTGAAAATTATAAAAAAAAATTGAAGCATCCTTACAAAGCTGCTCCAAAGCATATTTTTCCTTTTAGACACTTGCTTGATAAGTATTCCCCTCTCATGAATATGATCATGAAATACTTCACATGTGAGGGTATGTTTTCAAGGATATATCTGTACCATGTTATATTACTGATGCATTTCACAGGTGTTAAACCTCTTAACTTACCTCACTACCTCTATAGAAGCTTGGTCAAAATGGAAGAAAAAGTACATAGAAAAGGGAAATATCATCAAGCAAGATTATTCTATCATGGCTTGGTGAAAATCATTGTCTTCCATCAGATAAAAAATTTCAACTTTTCTTGGGAGGCATTCATGCAATCAACCTCTCTTTTTCCTACTCCAATTCAATCTAGCAATCAATCTACATCTTTGACATCACCAAGACCTCAAGAAGTTGGTTCCACAAGAAAACCTGTAACAAGAACACCTAGGGTTGAGGTGACTAAAAAATATACCATAGGAAAAAGGTTTATATTTTCTCGTAACATTGAGGAAAGGTCTCAAGATACTTTAGTTGAAAAAGAGACATCAACATATCATCATGAGGCACCATTGCAAAAGGAAGAACATGTACATTTTGAAACTCATATGGCAGACTTAGAAATGCATGAGGAGGACTAGTCACCTAAGAAAATTATCAAGGAGAAGGAATCTGAAATTAGAGAGCTCAAAGAAAAATTTTCAAAGGCTAATTTCATGATTACATTTCTTCAACAGGAGAACAAGAAGCTCCAAATAAACAACTTTTTCTTAGAAAACCCAAGGAAAATTTGGAGGAAGAGGATGGAAAAGGTAAGTTACTGATTTATTTCGAGCATATTGAGGATAAGGAATTGAAAATAAAACCAAGGACGCCAAGAACAAGAGGTCTCAAGAGGCAAGAAGAGCAAGAAACTCAAACATCTCCATCACTACATCAAGAGGATTTTGATGATTTGATTGCAGTAGAAATTGAACAAGACAAAGAATTTTGGCTTGAAAAGGTAAATTTTCACTTGGAAAATATTCTCAGGAAGGCAAAAATGATTCATAGGCAAATGGAAATGCATTACTGCACCAGAAACAAAATTTCTCACATTAGGGTCAAAAACTTGAAAAGGAAATTGAGGAAAACCCTAATTAAGAAAATGAAGAAGGATAAGCTTGATTTGTTGGCTGCGGAATCTCTAATTTCATGGAACACAATTTTCCAAATTAAAGGGGCAATTTTGGACCATTTTTTACAAAAATTTTGAATTTTTTATGAATTTTGGCTATAACAATAAATTCATGACAGGCAAAAGTGCAATGCCTTGGTGCTGCGCTTTTCCCTGAGGACTCCAAATCAAAAAATCCTATATGAATGGATAGCTTGTGACCTGAACATATCATCCATATATTTTGTGTGTCTTTTCAACCTTATGGTTGGAAAAAAATTCGAAAAACATGCTAAAAACCACTTTCTGCCACTGTTTTCACCCTGGCGCTGCACTTTTAGAGTGACCTTGGGAGAATCCAGTTTTCTCAGTCTTGGAGAGGAAATTTTTCTTGCTTAAGGACTCTATGGAAAAATAGACATCTTAATATCTCTAATGATACCTTCAAAGAAATATTTGGATCACTATAAGTCACTCAAAACTTCCCATCAAGTTGGCATTGTGCTTTTCCCAGATGGTGTTGCGCTTTTCTCAGAATTTTCTACTCTTTTCCCTCGAGGTCAAAATTTTAAGTTTTATCATTTAAAATTGGTTTCTCATTATGTAATTTTTGTTTTTTGAGTCAAAATGATGTAAATAAATTTAATTTAACTTTTTAATTTAAATTTGAAGTAATTATGAAGGTCATTAATGATAGAAAGGTCAGTCAAAGGCTACAAGGAGAGTTTGTTTTAACCTCCCTAGTCTTAGGTTTGGTTAGAGAAATTTGTGTAAACTATTCCTATCATGAGGGATTCGACCATTTAGAGATGGGAAGATGGTTTTTGGTCTATATGTAGATTTTTTTCAGTCATATTCAACGTTGGACATCAGAGAGTGGAAGGCTTGTAGCTTTGTGTACAATTTATTTTTTCATAAATACAAGGCTAGTTGCATCTATTATATAGGGATTCATGTGGTATGATTTTGTGGAAGTGTTTTTCCTTATTTAAATCACTTTTATGAATGTTTTTATATCCTTATTTCCATATATTTTATTTTAGTGATCTTCCTATAAGATGTTAAATAAAATTATTAAATTTTATGCTCTGTTTTGGTAGGAATTTCATGTTTTTGTTATTCATCTTCTGATAAATGAACTCATTCTTGTCATGATAATTTTGAGCCTTTAATTTTCCACCCTGCACTACAATTGAAAACCTCAAAGTGTCACCAAACATACCTGCCATGCCCCTTTGTATCCCTGAAACTGAAATCTTTTATATCTGACCTAGTTTCTTTGACCTGTCCTCCTGATCCAGCTAAAACCCTAAATTTCAAAACCACGGAGCTCAATAGATAGCTTAATATATTTTTACCCTCTTCAGTCATACTTTGCCTGTAAGATCATAGACAGAGCCCTCTATGATTTGGTAGGGCTAACTACCAAATCTTAAGTGGTTCGAGGTTACCTCCTTTGGTTTTTGTTCTTAGCCTTGGGACATTGCGGAGGATAACAGACAGGGATGGGAAATTTATATTTAATAGTGAGATTTTTTATTTCCTAATAATTTGGACACATATACCATGATCCATCCTTCTTATTCACCAATACTACTAGAGTAGAGAAATACATTTGACTAGTTTTAACTATACCAGCCTCTAACATTTCTGCAACCATATGTTCAATCTCACTCTTTTGGGAATAAGGATATTTTAAGGCCTGATGTTTGGAGGAACACTTCCTGGCAGAATATCAATAGATTTATCATGATCACGAATAGGTGGGTGTCCTTTGGGAGTCTCAAACACCTTGGAAATATTGTCCAGGACTTTTTGGAGATCTAGAGAAATAGATGATTTTGATGTTTGAACCTCTAGTGAGAATAATTGTGCAATTACACCTCATTGTTATTTATTCAGAATATTTTTCATGAAATTAGAGCTGATTATATTTCCCATATTCCCTGTGATATACCATAATTCAACTTCCTTTCCTTCGCAAAAAAAAATTACGAAAAGTTCTTGAAAATTAAAATCTATCGTCCCCAAAGATTATAACCATTGGACTCCTAGTAAATCATCAATACCACCCATTGGAATTGAGAACATTGGAATATTCAATACATATTCCTCCATGGTTAGCTTCATATTATGGCACTTTCCAAATCAATTTTAGTTCCTCCATTTGAAACCATCACTTGACACTCCAGTGCTCGGTATAGGAGGCAATTCAATTCCTTGGCTACCTTACAATGAACAAAATTATGGGTACTACACGAATCAATCAACATTATTACATTTTTCTTCTTGATATGTCCTTCTATATTGATAGTTTGAGGAGTGGTAATTATTTCCAATGCATTACAATATATGGCCAGATTCATTTTGTCTTTCTCTAGGGTTGGTTCTTGGTGTATATCATCTTCTTTTGAAGTTTCTTATTCCATTTCTTCCTCCTCTTCACAATCTATGTAAAATAATTTCTTCTCAGTGCACTTAAGACCTTTAGTTTATTTTCTATCACAACTACAGCAAAGTCCTTTTGCTCTTTTTTCTTCTAATTATTGTGTTGTTAACCTTATAGGTTGTGGAAGTATAGGAGTAGCAACACTTCCATGTTTATAGTTGTGAGTGGTAGGCTTCCTTGTTGCCATAATTTTTCTTGCAATTTTTATTGAAAACTTGAATCCCTTCTCCAATAAATCAAGTTCCCAAAGGATAACCTCAAGTTGGATTTTATCCTTTAAAGTCCCTATGAAGGCATCAATCCTACGCTCTTCTATAATATCACTTACTCTTATATTCAAATTTTGGAAGTCCTTAATGTGATCCACCACTGAACCCTTTTTTTTTAGATTTATCAATTGGATAAAGAAGGTGTTTCTCTTTGTATCCACATAATGAGCTATCATTTCCTTTGTAAAAATTAACCAAGTGACAATTTCTTTACGCGAGAAAAGGCATCGATACCATAAAAATGTATTGGGTTCTAAATATAATGTTAAAATGTGTACCTTTTGTGTCTTTTTCACATTATGGAGATCAAAATATTGCTCCATATGTAGTATCCATGTTACAAGATCCTTGCTATCAAAATTCCTCATATTGATATTTGGAATATGGTAGGTCTTAAATCCAATGTTAGATTCTATGAAATCATGATTAACATTTCTTTTTTTCTCATTATGAGTTTCCTCTACTACCTTTTCGCCATTAGGAAGCTTTTCTTGTAGCAACTTTGTCAAACCTTCCTTCAAACCTTCCATGTCTTTATTCAAATCTTCCATGTTGTATTTTATACCATCAATCTTATATTCCATGCCATTATTCAAACCATCCATATTAGCTTCCATGTCTATTTTTAAACCATGCTTGTCACCTTTTAGTTCATTTTTGGTTGTTCTACATGAGAGAAACAATTTTTTCATGTGGTCATGTAATTTTGAGATATGATGTTGCAATTCTTCCTCTTCATGCATCATAGTAGAGTTTTATGAGGGCTAATGGGTGTAGAATTATTTTTTGGGGGAATTTTAGAACCCACTATAGGTATCTATGCTTAAATTTTCCCTTGTAATTACTTCAAACGGATTTCTCAAACAAACGTTATGCAATTTTTTAAAAAAATACACACATGTTTCTCGGTTGTAGGAGCTCGATCTTGAAATGGTTGTAACTATGTAATTTATTATATCCAAGATCTAAAATCTAGTCCTTTGGTAGCCCTGTGAGTCTTCTTTCCAATGCCATGGGTCAGACCTAATTTGTATTCTTCAAGGTAAGGTTATTCCCAATCTCCCACAATGACCTAATTATGGACTTTTTCAGTAGAGGCAACTTGTACAGAATGCCACATGTTATTTTCTTGACCTTCGTCCCTGACATTGATACACAAGAAACTATAGGTCATGCACTTTCGGCCACCTTTCATAGAATTCTAGTCCAATGACTTAAATGAAAGTTATGACTATTTTCCCTAGGTCACATGTTTGAGATCAAAATATGGAGCCTGCAAAAACCCTAACTTCCTCATATCATATATCCAAAACTATAACTAACCAAGCTATGAAAGTTTTACACAATGTTCCTTCAGATTTCAGATTCACATGGTAAGACTTCCAGCATCTGAAACTTTGTAAAAAACAAGTTATAGATAAAACTCCACAATGTCCTGTTTGTAGTAGTGAAACCCTAGAATCCAAAGCTCTGATACCAAATGTTATGAAACCAACTCACAAAATAGAAGAAAAGATAGATGAACAACTTAGAAATAAGCCTCTTCGAGGAGGAAATATCCTTTACATTACATAAATGAAAATTTCTTGGATGATTCAAATGAAAAAACCCCTTTTCCATATATAAGAGTCCAAGGGGTCACAATATAGTCCTAGTCGACATAACAATAATAATGTAAGGGCACAACAATAGCAATAATGGGCTTCTATGGGGAACACTAATAACAATATGGAGACTATATGGGCACAACAATAACAATAAGGGGGATACACTATCAATAAAAATAAGGGGAGTTATTATTATTATAGGGACGTAGTAAGAAGAGTGCCTTGCTGCAACTTAATGATTGTCTGAAACCATATTTCAATATAGTTGTGATGCCCACAGTTCACTTTTTTATTTTCATCATCTTAGATGTCTTCTTATTCAATGAAATTTATATATTCCTCTTTTTTCTGATTATTATCTTGAACACATAGAGGATATAAAGGTGAACATAATGTAACTTTCTCAATCACTGATTTTTATGTCCGCTCTTCATCGAGTGTAGCCCATGATTATTTGGTATTCTCATTTGAATATTATTTTTCTGAATGTTGTCCTTGAATGAAATCAAGAGGATCACTTTTTTTCAATACCTTTCCTGAGCTAAGATGGATACCATTTAGATCAAGAGGATATGTTTGGTAGTATTGTACCTCAACATTGTAAGTGTGTTGAGCTACTTCATTGTGTGGGTTTGGAAATGGTGGTATAGGTAGCTGAGTGGAAATTTATCTTTGAGATGGATGTGGTTGGGGTCATGGTTATGGTGGAGGTGGATGGTAGGCATAACATGGAGTTTGGTATGGAGGATATTGAGGAAAATATTGAGGATATTGTGGATTTTTCCCATATGGTCCTTCCCAACCTTGTTGCCAAGATTGGTTTTGGGATTGCGATGACCAAGGTTGTCAAGGAGGGAGTGCATTCCAATTAATTTGAGATGGATGTGGATAGGCTCGAAATTATGAATTAGGTTCTTAAAACATACCATGTAGACTAGACTATGATGGTTCTCTTGGAGCTACATAATAGATTTGCTTTGGTGATTGACTTTCTCCACTGTCTTCTTGGTATAATTCCTTCAACCTTGGTAATGATGGACAATATTTAGTAGCATATGATTTTGCATGGATAATGTTAGTGCCTTAATTTTCAGTGATCAAAAATACTCTTTTAAGATTTACTTGGTAGTGATCCTAGGTCAAAATTTCATGTTTCAAGTCAATTTTTGAATAAATTTTGTTCACTAAATGTGTCTAGGTCTGAAATGCTACTCCCTTCACTCCATTTATGGTTATATCATCCATTATCATCTAGGCACATAGGTCATTCACCACATGTTCATCTAGTTGAGAGTTTAGGTCTCATTTGTTTGGCCACCATAAGATTCAATTATGTCATGAAAGAAGGTGAACAAAACCTCATTTTCACCATACACGTCATTTGCATAGGGAGTTTAAAAAGATAGGAAAATAAATTAAGGCACTTTGTCTTTCTTGAAATAAAGTGTGTTTCTTGATTAAATTTTTTCAAAAGAGAAATTTCTTCAAAAAAGTTTGTGATTTCACTTGAAGACAAAAAGCAATTTTGTGATGTTATAAAAGGGAAAAATGAGACTTCTTAAACTCAATTTATCCTTTAATGTTCGATAGAGCTCCTCTCTTCTAAAAATCATAATCCACAGCTGCCAAGGGTTGAATAAAAAAAATCAAATTTGTGCCAACACTACCTGTGCTACACTTATGAGGTGTCACGCTACACTTATGAGGTGTTGCACAGGTGCTACGCTACATTTTTGGCATGCGCTATGCTTTCAGAATTTGAGATCCAAATAACTTATCCAAGCCACAAACCCACTGCAAAAGGGTTTGTACACCTCCTAAACAGTAATTTACACTCTCAATACCTCTCTCAAAGTCAATTCTTCAGTATATGAGTGGATTCCCTCCTTAGGGTTTTGCTCCACTATTCTTTTAGTGCCTTTCATCCTTTATTGGTTTAGATGATTTAAAACCCTCATCCCACCATCTAATACCTTCACATAAATTCCACATACCCTACCCTAACACACCCTATCACTCACAGCCCTCACTACCATTATTTTCATCGAAACCTTAATTTCCCACTACATTTCCACAAGAAAACTAGGAAATCCGTGTGTTTTCACATTTTGATCAATCTCCTTATACCCATTTCAAGAAATTTCACTTGTATCCTAAAGCTAAAACATCAGCCTACCTTATCAATTTTTTTGGAAATTTTCCTTAGCATCTCTACACCACAGCTTAGCCCTTATAGTCACCCTATCCCTATCCCTTGTTTTCCCAAAATCCACTTTCTCTAACAGCTCCATCTAGATAGAGTTTCATTCTATTCACAAGCACTATGGAGGGTGAAAAAAATATTCATAGGGGAGGCTACCCTTCCAGGTTTGAGACATCCAGTTTGCAAGAACTCAATTCTTCCCCTTATGCTGAGAGATGTTTTGAAAACAGTGGTTGTTTGAGGTTTTGTGAGAGAATAATGGAGGTAGGTTGTCATGCTCAACTGACTAACATTTTTCCCACTAGCTTTAGCAGAGACAAGGCCATCATACCATACATTGCATTCAATTTATCAGCAGATTCTATCACTTTAGCAACAGGTATTCCAAATGAAGGAGAAGTTTGGTTCAAAGGCATGGAATTGGACATTGAGAACAACACAATGTTCCTAAAACCTCATTGTAGAGATGAACCTGAGCATGTTTTCCATTTCATGCATTTAATTGACAATTATGCCCCATTGATGAAGCTACTCATGAAATATTTTGCATCCGAAGGGATATTTTCAAGATTGTACCAATACCATGTCAGGTTACTTATGCACTTCACAGCCACCAAATCACTCAATTTTTCTAACTATTTATTCAAGATTTTGATAAAAATGGAGGAAAAGGTACAAAGAAAAGGTAAAAATAATCATCCTAGTTTGTTCCACCATGTTTTGGTCGAGATGGTTGTTTTGCACTAGCTCTCAACAAATAATATGACCTAGGACACTTTCATGGAGAAATTTTCATCAGTGCTTAGGGGTAGCTAGAGTAAATCCCTCTTGGGTCTTCCCAGAACCTGAGGTAGATAGTCATATTAGTTGTATAGTTCACAAGGACATTTCATAAATGTTAATACTAATTCTTAATTGAAAAAGTAAGATATTGAAGGATTACCTCTTTGTAGACAGTAGATCTGCTGGAGAATGCTAGGCAGTGTGGTAGAAGTGCTCCTCACTGGCTCCAATTCTGGATGCTGCAAACAAACAAATCACACGTCTAATCTTCACATTCGTATCACTACTAGAAACTAAAAAATTATATAATCAACATTTAACTATGAAAATCTGAGCTATTTATATCATGCTTCATAGAAAAATAAACAATATATGTGACACTGAAACATCAAAAGGACAAAACAAACATAGTTCTATTAATATAAGAAGGAAGATTACAACAGTTGGTTTGAACAAGATTCCCTCAGCCTTCTTACTCCTCTCTCTCTATCCTCTATATCTGAGTGTTGGGTTTAGAGTTCTCAATGAACCCTGTCAATCATTAAGCCTCGTACTCAACAACAAAGTTACGCTATGCACACGATCAACCTTTCGACCTTTGAAAATGAGCCCTAGCCTCCTATTTATAAGAATTTTGGAGGACAGATCTTTTAAATCTTCACCATCAGTTCAAATGGGGGAAAATCATGATGTTTCCTTGATTTTTCCTTCTTTGGTTGCTCAGTTTCGTTCAGTAATGTTCAATCATATGCCTGCACTATAGGTTGGGCTAACTCATTTGAGAAGAAGTAGAAAGTGTCATTCAGTTGCCATGGGGTTTTTCCCTTTTCTTCATGAAAAAATGGGTAACGATGCCCCTTAGGCAAGCCAGTGCGTTAACCTAGGAACTAATTCTCCCTCTGAAATGTTGGTATGGGTTATAACTTGATCTGGTTGTCTCTACGGTGTGTTACCTTGGAAAAATGGGTCTCTTTCTAGGTCATTTTCCTCATTCCATGTTTCCTTCTCCTCTGAGTTGATGAGGAGGTCATTTGTCCTGTAATAGATGCCCCCTAAATTGTGAGGTCAGAGACGAAGAAGATGGCTGAAATACTTTATATGACATGTAGTAGAGCAAGAGATGTTGGAGGACTAAGGAAAACCTAAAACAAACAACATATTTCAGAAATATAAGTATGTGTCCTCAGTTAGACATTCCCGTGCTCAGTAGTTGTATCAAAATGATTTCTCCAGGAAGACATATGACCAGTATGTCCAGCGATAAGCACAATGTGGAAGCTTGTGTCATGACAGGATCAATCTAATAAGTTGTCTCCAAAAACGATATCGCAGTTTGGGACAGGAAATAAAGTTGAATGATGTAAGCCTCAAACCAATTTCTTGGTCATCACTTCACTAAACTGCATATTTCCACGCATGTGAATGAAAGAGTTGTAATCAAACATGTGACGAATCATCTGATTACCAGTCAATGATGAAAAATGTTAACAGATGCGAGGATGGCCACCGATAAGGATGATGGTCTCCAAGATGCACAGTACAATATAGAGAGTATGAATAAATGGCGTTGATTTCGAACACTCGTAGAATCATTCGATTGGGAGCCAATGATGAGAAGCCCCAATCAAACACAAGGTAATCTTCCACTAAGTTCTACAAGTTCTGGGGTACTGATATGTTTCTGGATCAACTTCCTAGATAAGATGTTGAATTCAATAGGAAGAGATCTGTCAAAAGGTAGGCAATGAGGCGTCCTACATTAGTTGACACAAAATAGGAAAAGACAATTTTTTTTTAAGATAGTTAAGAGAAAATGGTATTAACTGAAAATGAAAAATTATTTCTAGTATATGATGACTTGGTTGATACAAGAAGTAGTAGATAGCGAGATCTTCTTGAACAATAGAAGGCGCAGTAACATGGTACTATGCAGCTTAGGCTTATGAACACAAAAGAGTGTCAGGATTCACCAATGCAGGGACATCAGCATACAAAGGCTAAACTCATAGAATGGTAGGGTTAAGCTAATTACGAGAGAATTTTCTGGGAAGTTCCATGTTCAAGGTTTTTGCTGCCAAATCGAATTTCAAAAAATAACAGACTAAGTATCCACTTTGTCCAAATTTTTCCCCATCTGATTAAGTTTAACGAATCTAGAAGGGTAAACTCAGTGATATTTTCATTTTTATGGAGTCAGAAAAAAATAGTAAAAAACAACTCCAGGGGGTACCTTTGTCATGATTGATAACCAGGTGCAACAAAGTGAGAATAGTATGCCCGACACAGTTCCTTTTCCGTAAGTTAGTCCATTGAATCCAGATAAAGTGATAAACATATGTTCAATGGATTTCTACCTCACGTTGTTATGAGTATGAGTAGATGGAGTAAACTCAATACTCTTTGTGAATTTTTAATGAGTTAGACGAAGAAAAATCGATCCTCTCTGTGAAATTTTAAAGAGTCCAAAGGAGAAAAACTCAATGAATTTTTCGGTTTTTTTAACAAGATAGAAAAAGATGGAAAAGAATGGCTCATAGTTATTCATCGTGGTATTTTAATGAGCTCGACGAAGGAAACTCGGGATTTTTTCAAATTTACAAGGTAGAAAAAGTCCCTAAAAAGAAGGCTCGTCGCTTCTTCGTGTAAGTTTAACAAGCCTGAAGAAGAGAACTAGAGGTTTTTCGGTTTAACGAGCGAGAAAAATACCATAAAAAGTATGCTCAAAACTTCTTGATATCTTTCTCATCAATAAAATTATCTATGTCAGGTATTTTATCGTAAGACCAAGAGAAAACATCGTGGAACTCCTTAAAAAGGGATGTGAAGCGTGCAATTTCCTCCGGACTACAATCTGCTCTAATCTGTATATTTTCCATGATACCCATTTTGACCAAGATATCTATGAGCATGGTCTTTGAAATATTTCCCATATTTCCTTTCACAACAATAGTTTTAACAGTCGTGTAAGCGAAGGTAACGATCTCAAGTGGGTCGAAAGACAGGATTTGAATAGTGGTTGCATATGAATCAAACATCGAAGCACGATGATGAAACTCTCCCCAAGATCATTTTGCTAGAGACGTGATCTTTTGGATAGCTTCTTCCGTAGGCAGGACTTAATTGAGGAGATCCTTAGAAGGAACTCTGGTGGGCAAGAGGGTGGTACCATTGGTCGAGAGCAAAGAAGTGAAGGGTTCAGATGTTGATTGGATGGCTTGATAAGCCAACTCAACTGGTGATAATGACATCTAATCTCCGTGGGAATCAATTTATAAAGGAATCGGTAGGACCCAAGGATTGATAGAAGCATCTGAGATGGTGGATATCATTGAAATCATGTGTGGAAATTTAGGCATTGGAAGAGGAAAACAACCCATCAGGGAAGATGTCTTCAGAAGACCAGTACTGACAATAACATAAGAGTTGGGAACGCCTCCTACTAAGGGCGCAATGTTGCTAGGTAATGCGAAATAATCAGGGGTGAAAAAGGATAGTTGTTCCACAGTAACTATCTTCCCATCCAATGAAAAAATGATGAGTCGGAAAACTGAAGAGATAATGGCAATCATCGCATAAGACCAACTGTGACCCAACAAAATATTATAGTTGAGATGATGATCTATGACATCTATGTACACAATTATCATTTTCCCACTAAGTGTCATGGCGTATATAACAAGGTAGCCTTTTGGGAGGAAGGTGTGGCCATCTAAATATTTTAGGGGATTCGATGACAGAGACAGAGTAGGAGAACCCAAACCGAGCCAACACATAGTTGACATTATGCAGGTCAAAGCACCTTTGTCTATGAGAGTGAGATGGATTGGTCTCCCTTTCGACACAACTTGAACCTAGAAAGAAATTTGGTGTGAAAGGTGAGGTTTTCCACAAATTGAACTTAGAAAGAAAGTTGGTGTGAAAGGCGAGGTTTTCCACAACTTGAACCTGGAAAGAAAGCTGGGGGTCAATTCCACCAATGGTCGAAAGCATGTCTTTCCTTTCTGCTAGGCAGGTTTGCAACACTTCGAGTGTAGACATAGTTGATGGTGCTTGTGCCAAGTCTTCTACAATGTTGTAGTTCTGGGCAGCACGTGCATAGGTGTTATGAGTCATGTGTCGAATGGTCCCTTTGGGGGGATGAATGTCAGGGTTAGCAGTAGGCCTTTCGATATGCAAATTGTTAGGCGGTGGTGGATTTGAACTTGAACCAAGTTCATGAGCCTCAATGACTAGATTTCGATAGATTTTAGCTTGGGTTTGGAGTTAAATAGTCTCTATTCCATAATTGGAAGATGATCATTCACCGGAAGGATGAGTACCACCATTTCCCCTTTGGGGGGTTGTGGTGGGTTTGCAACCATGTGTTGCTGCTGTTGCGTATTAGGAAATGGATTTTGACGAACGACATGTGTCCTTCCAGAGTCTTTTTGTGTGTTAAAATTTGTGCATTCCTACAGCCGAGGAAATTTATATGTCAAGTGGTCCTCTGAAATTTTTTTTTAAGGGAATCTCATAGGTTTCTCCTTTCCTTTGTCATTTTTAGCATCTTTTATCTAATTGGGATTATTCTGAGTGCTGGGCCACTTTTCAGAAGGAGCGGTATTTTTATTATTCTTCTTATTATTGCTGCTAGGATTTTCTGTAGACTACATAGAGTGTACCTTAGCGGTAGGAAGGGTAGCCGAAGATGGCTAGGAAGCTTTCCCACTGAGTTTCTTTTCATATACACTAGAATTTGTGCCAATGAAGCCATCAGCATGCGCTTCGGGAAACTGAGTAGTGGGAGAATTAAGGTAGCTAGGGGAATGCGGGAGTAACTCATACAACGTGCCAGATTGTGAATAGATGAGATCTAGATGTTATCCACGACGGATGGATGGGTCTTTCATGACAACACAAGACAAGAAAATGTCTTTAGCAAGGGGTGGAAAGAGTGACTTATAAAACTATTTCGATAATAGATGACTCAGGATTAGTGCTTTGAATAACCTCTACCTACGTCTCCGTTCATGAATGTGATTAGAGATACTGGTCGTGGTGTCTTGACGCAGTGAGGTTAAGAGTTCAGTTCTGGTTTCGTATCACATAGGTAGTTGAAAGTTCTTAACAAATTCCATTGTTAAGGCACCAAAAGTATTGACTACAACGCTTGGTAACTTAATGTACCATTTGGCAGTGTTGCCTATGAGAGTGCGAGGGAAAAGTTTGAGCTGGATACTATTGTCCACCATGGAGTTAGAAACAGACCATAGATAAAATTTGGTGATGTGCATAGATGGATCCTCCCCTTGTTTCCCTTCAAACTTAGGAATGTCAGATGGAATCTTGTGCAGTATTGGAGGCCAAAGCGGGTTATTATTTATAGGATCGTTGGTCAATTTATATATATTGGAGATGTCTAAAGATGCCAAGAATGGAAATTGCATGGTTTCCCTCGAGTCTAGCCAAGGAGGTGTCAGTTGACCATTTGGATCGTAGGGTCCTCCCATCAAAGTGTTTCCAATGGGATAAGTATGACTTTGTTGATAAAAATTTCTAGTGAGTGGAGGTGCATGGATGTAGGGTCCATAGGGGATCTTGTACTTGAGGACAAACAGCTGGTTTCCCCTAGGGTAATAGTACCCCTTGCCCCAATTGGTTTTGGGGAAGGGTCACCCATATAGACGCGATAGAGTTAGCTTTTGGCATATTGCTATTCTCATAATTGACCATTGGCATAGACCCTACACCAGAAGGTTTACCACTAAGAAAAATGGAATTAAAAATCAATGGACCTGCTTGTCCCACAAAATTCACGGGTACCAAAGTGCCCCTTGGCATATAAGTGTTAGTAACACTGCCCCCTGGCATGGTAGCCAAGGGGTTCGAACAAACGATGGATTCCAACCGAAAGGTTTTCTGAAACGAACCAAACTAGCCCCGCTAGCAGGAGCGGAAGCCAGGGGTCTAGGTGTAAACAGGATAGGAGTGGATATCAAAGGGTTCGTAATTCCACTCGCAGATGTTGTGACCAAGTTGCTAGGACCATGCCTATGCCGGATACTAGGGTTTCTAATCAGCTGTGTAGAACTGACAACTAGCGGGGAATATGGTGGTGGAACCGAGTTGGCCACCAACGACACCGACCCAATGGTTGCCAGTTGTGAAGTGGATGTGCATGCAACTGAAGACATGGCTGGTACTAGTGCTACCTGAATCAACAATGGCCCCAATTGGTCAGTGAGACGAGGATTACAAGCAATACGACTCCTTCAGTAAAAGGATCCTCAGGCAACTCTGTAGTGTAAGGAGCAGTGTGAAAACTAGGGGTCAACACTGGAGACTGATCTTCCAGAGAAGGCACTGGGTCACTGAGACTCGAATCCTCCCCCAGTGTCAATGGAGGGAGACCTTGTTGTCACCTATAAATACGACGAGGGTCGAAGGACACCACGATGACCAGTTAATTTTATCAAAAAAATTATTGTGTTTTATTAGTAAGTCGTAGTGATAGTAGAACCACACACCTAAAAAAAACTTCTAAAGTCAATAAATCAAGTAGAAAGAGGGGTAATACCATGTCTGAGTATTTTTTGCTAGAGATAAAACCAAATATCACAAAAGTATATAGAGAAATTTGGTCAAATGTATAGTTACGGTTACTCTTGAGCTTTGCCCAAACCTCAGACAATGGGTGCAAGCACTCTCGTGGAGACGAGTACCCTCCCAAAGACTAAAGACAGAGTAGGTTCATCTGGGTTAGGTACCAAGGCAGCCCACCCCATTCACCTTGTGTAAGTCCCTAAAAGTATGGCAACTAAAGATACATCAAATCACAAACATTATCAGGGGGGGTCACGATCGTAGATAGTAAGATATATGGGAAGAGCACCTAGATCCCCGATCTAGTTTCAACATCCCCGAGGGGAAACCCCATATATAGAATGCCCACTATTCTGCAATCGAAGGAGGACTACCTTCTTCATGCACCCTAGTTTTATCTCATTCTTAACTCCGGTAGTAGTGGAGCAGTCCCAATAATATGAGTGCAACAGGATTTTCACTCTTTAACGAAATTAGTCTCATGTTTTTCGATCTTGAGCAGTTTTCTCACTCTGCCTATCCCAATATCCTAGCCTAAACTAATGTTGGTGTAAGCTTAGAAAAAGAGTTATATGATTGATTTTATTAGCAGTTGATTTTTAGTGTAATTGCTTATAAGTCTTGGAAGGGGGTTTGGATGTATGAAATTTTATGATACTCTGACTCAAACCATGCAGAAAATGCTTTTAATATTCAATTATATGAAGAGATTATTCTACAGGGATAAATCTTTCACATATCCATGCAGCAACCAACATCCAAATAATTCAATTCAGCCTAAAAATATTCAGACATCTATCTATCCTCACTAACAACTATTTAACCCAAAAAATTTAGAATGAAATCAGCTACGTTAAAAAACTATAAAAAAAACTTTTCCTTTTCAAAAACTAAATGCAACTAACACTAAATTTTTTTTAATAAGAAAACTGAAATTCCAGCAGGAAACCAAGTACAAATATCCAAAACACTTAAGCCAAACTGACAACTAGCAACTCCACACCTAGGGAAATCACAGTAGGGGTGTAATAACAAGTTTTTGGTTGGGTAATGCAGGCTATCAAGGGCTATAAAGTGATAATATTAGGACTAACACATTTTTCCCAAGCATCAACAGCATTATAATGTTTTGGAGCACACACAGGGGGTGCATTACTGAGGGAAAATTTGAAAAAAATGGCTAGGCAGGGTCTGTGATGAACATTGTGAGCTACTGAGATGGTCACAGAGCATATGAAATGATCAAAAAGGGATATGAGCAGAACAAGAAGTGATAGAGGGAAAGAACCAAAGGCTCAAAAACAAATAATCTGGCAACAAAGGATTAGTCCCTAGCGGAGTTGCCAATTCTTCTTAAGGGTAAAATGTACTGGTGGTAGTTGGAGTAAATCCCTCTCAGGTCTTCCCGGAACCCGAGGCAAACAGTAAAATTAGTTGTATGTTCTACAAAAATATTGAATACATGTTAATACTAATGCTTAATTGAAAAAGTGAGATATTGAAGGATTACCTCTTTGTAGATAGCAAATCTATTGGAGAGTGCTAGGCGGTGTGGCAGAAGTCCTCACTGGCTCCAAGTATGAATCTTGCAAACGAATAAAGCACACGTGTAATATTCACAATTGTATCACTACTAAACAATAAAAAAGTATATAATCAACATTAACTATGAAAATATGAGCCATTTTTATCATGCTTCATAGAAAAATACACAATAGATGTGACACTAAAACATCAAATGGAAAAACAGATACAATTCTATTAATATAAGAAGGAAGATTACAACTGTTAGTTTGGCCAAGCTTCCCTTAGTCTTTCAACTGCTCTCTCTCTCCTCTATATCCAAGTGTAATGATACTTGAGCTAATAGTTCTCAATGAACCTTTCCAATCATTAAGCCTCACACTCAACAACAAAGTTACGCTCTGTACACGATCAACCTTTCGACCTTTAACAATGAGCCCTAGCCTCCAATTTATAATAATTTGGGACGAAAAATCTTGCCAACCTTATCCATCAGTTAAAATAGGGAAAATTCATGACGTTTCCTTGCTTTTTCTTGCATTTTCCCTCTTTGTATGCTCATTTGGGTTTAGTAATGTCCAATCAGAGGCCTGCACTATAGGTTGCTACTTTTTGGACTAGCTCCTTTGAGAAAAAGTAGGAAACGCCAGTCGATTATCGCGGAATTTGTCCCTTTTGTTCATGAAAACACGGGTGGCACTACCCTTTAGGTAAGAGAGTGTGTTAACCTAGGAAATAACACTCCCTCTGAAAGGCTGGGATGCATTATAACTCGATCTGGTTGTCTCTAGGGTGAGTTACCTTGGCAAAATGGGTCTATGTCTAGGTCATTTTCTTCCTTCCCTGTTTCCTTCTCCTCTGAGCTGATGAGGAGGTCATTTGTCTTGTAACAATCAACTCCTGCTACTATTCCACCTTTTGTTCATAGCACATCATCAACATCAGCACAGCCAAAGGAGGTTCGCTCTTCAATTAGGAAAGAAAAGGTTTCAAAAGCGCATAGGGTTGAGATCACTCAAACCTATGAGAAGGGTAAGAGGATGGTTTTTTATCCTAAGACCATCAAACGTGTACTTGCACCTAAAGCTACACCTGAGAAAATACAAACAGTAGAGTAGCCACCTAGTCATAATGGCGAGTCACCATTGTAATAGCATGATGACCAAGCACCCCAAGAGGTTGAAATGGCAGAGCATGTGAAGGATAAGTCAGCTAAGGAAATAATAAAGGAAAAATATGCAGAGATAACAGAGTTGAGGGAGATTTTCTCAATGGAAAATTTTCAGATCACCTTCTTACAGCAAGAGAATCTATAGTTAAAAATGAAACAACTCCTCCAAAACAAGTCAAGGTGCATATTGGGGCATAAAAAGGTAAATGCAATGAACCGATTGATGATAGTCAGTTGGAGGATACAAAATTTGAAAAAAAATCAAGGGGACCAAGGACAAGAGGTCTTAAGAGGGTGCTTGAGAAAGAAAAAGAATCACCTCCTCTGTCATGTTGGCCAACTTTTGATTAATTAATTGCTAGATAAAATGTCTTTCGAATTAATCACATCATTAGGATTAGGTCGATGTTTCGAACCAACTAATGTGGTTCATCCTCAGGACAAGGTGGAGAAGCTAATCGATCTTGATGAATAAATAGAGGAGATGCATCATTGCCTAGAAATAGCCATTAAGAACTAGTTGTTTAAAACTAGTCGTTAAGACTAGTTGTTAAAAACTAACTGTTAGAAAATCAAATTAATTTTTTATTAAAAAGGGGGTTAAATTTAGTTAAGAATTCAAATTACATAAAATTTATTAAATTTATTTAAATTATTAATTAAATATAATAGGGAGGGTTAAACATTATAATTAAATAAATAAAAAGAAAATAAATAAAGCAAGTATATAAATAATATAAATCAATTAATTATATAATCAATTAATTAAATTAAAATTTTATTACAAGGGGTTTAATAATAATTTTTTTAGAATTCAAATAAATAATAAATCAATTAAATTACAATGAGCTAAGAAATTAAAAAGGTTAATTCAATTAAATGTAGTAGGTAGGGTTAAAAAAATTTAATAAATAAATACATAACAATAAAATGAGGATAAATAAATAAAAATAAGTAAATAAATAAATAAAATAAGTCAATTGATTAATTAAACACTTAATTAAATATAATTAATTAATTAATTTAATTTATATATATAATATAAATAAAAATAAACAAAATTACCTAGCAAGAGCTGGGGTCCAGCCCTTACTTAATTTCCAACCATCACCACGATTGAGATCCTTAGCATGTCGTCCAATTTCGATCGCCTCCCTTAATTTCCTATGGTGGAAATGATCTACTTTGGCAACGAATTTGGAATCTTCAATGCAAACATGGTGACATGATTTCTCCGCATTCTCAGCAAGAGCTAAGGTACGGGATCAATTGTGCCTAATATCCGCAGCATTCTCCCGGATCCTCTGCCTAATGGATCGACCTGTTTCTCCAATATAGGAAGTTCCACATGAACACGGAATCATGTAAACCCCTTTCATGTCCTTAGGGTCGATAGGGTCCTTAACAGACCCAAGAGAATTTCTAATAGTGCATAGAGGTTTGAAAGAAGCAGAGATGTTATTTCTTCTAAGGACATGGGCAATTTTGTCTATTGTCCCCTGGATAAACGAGAGATGGACTTTGGAAATAGGATCCACCCGAGTAGATTTTCCACTCAGCTCTTTATATGCCTTTTGAAAGGCTTTAAGACCAAGTGATCTATTGTAACCATTGTTTACAAAAACTTCAAGAAGATGGGTCTTCTTTGATTCCAAGGAGTTGTCGTCAGAGATTCTCAGAGCCCGAGTCACCAGAGTACAAAGGACCCCAAATTTTTGAGAAAGAAAATGATGGGAATCAACATAGAGGTATTGTTCCGTGTGAGTCTTCTTGCGAAAAACACAGTGAGAAATGGAACCATCATCTTTTCTTGATAGAAGGATATCAAGGAATGGGAGGCAACCATCAACCTCCACTTCCATCGTGAATTTGATGGAATCAGAAAGTGAATTCAAGTGCCCAAGGAACAAATCTAATTTCTCCCGACCATGGGGCCATATGACACAAGTATCATCCATGAACCTATTCCACACCCTAGGGCGGAATCTAGTAGAGGCCAAGGCCTTTGATTCAAAATCCTCCATAAAAAAGTTAGCAACAATGGGGGAAAGAGGGGAGCCCATCGCAACACCACAGGTTTTCTCATAAAACTCACCTTGAAAACTGAAGAAGGTCGAGGTGAGGTAGAGGCTAACTAATTTAGAGGTGTCCTCATCAGAGATCCATTTAATGACATCAATGGCTTCCTGGATGGGGATTTTTGTGAACAAGGACACAACATCGAAGCAACCTAAAAGCTCACCAGGTTGCAACTTGATGTTCTTCCACTCCTTGATAAAGGAAGGTGAGTCTTTAACAAAGGAATCAGTTTGACCTACAAGGGGTTTAAGATTTTGGGCTAGGAATTTAGCCAAATGATAAGAGGGATGACCTATTGTGTTAACAATAGGTCTTAAAGAGGCCCCTAGCTTATGAATCTTAGGGAGACCATAGATTCGTCGGGTAAGGGGATTGATCTCAATAAGCTTCCTAAAGAGAGGATTAAGAGAAGAATCTGACTTAATGGCAAAGGAAACATCCTTACAAACCAATTTAAGGCGATTATTTTTAAGCTTAACATAAACTGGGGGCCCCTTTAAGACCTATTATTAACATAATAGGTGGTCCCTCTTATCATTTGGCTAAATTCCTAGCCCAAAAGCTTAAACCCCTTGTAGGTCAAACTGATTCCGTTGTTAAAGACTCGCCTTCCTTTATCAAGGAGTGGAATAACATCAAGTTGTAGCCTGGTAAGCTTTTAGTTAGCTTCAATGTTATGTCCTTGTTCACAAAAATCCCCATCCAGGAAGTCGTTGATGTCATTAAACGGATCTCTGATGAGGGAACCTCTAAATTAGTTAGCCTCTGCCGCACCTCAACTTTCTTCAGTTTTCAAGGTGAGTTTTATGAGAAAACCTATGGTGTTGCGATGGGCTCCCCTCTTTCCCCCATTGTTGCTAACTTATTTATGGAAGATTTTGAATCAAAGGCCTTGGCCTTTGCTAGATTTTTCCCTAGGAAGTGGAATAGGTTCATGGATGATACTTGTGTCATCTGGCCCCATGGTCGGGAGAAATTAGATCTGTTCCTTGGGCACTTGAATTCATTTTCTGATTCCATCAAATTCACAATGGAAGTGAAGGTTGATGATTGCATCCCTTTCCTTGATATCCTTCTATCAAGGAATGACGATGGTTCCATTTCTCAAAGGGTTTTTCGCAAGAATACTCACACAGAACAATACCTCCATGATGATTCCCATCATTTTCCTACTCAGAAATTTGGGGTCCTTTGTACTCTGGAAACTCGGGCTTTGAGAATCTCTAACGACAGATCCTTGGAATCAGAGAAGACCCATATTCTTAACATTTTTGTAAACAATGGTTACAGTAGATCCCTTTGTAATATTCCTTTTTTGGAATTTCTGCAATATCTTCAATGAGGACGTTTTATAAGGAAAACCATGCAACAAAAACACACAACAGGACTTGGATCCTCTTATATATGTTGTATGTAGCTTAAATATGAAATGGTATCAAAAACAAATCATTCTAGCTACACTAAACAGTTCTCCCCGTCTCATATATGCTCAAAAGCACCCTAATCCAACAGCTTCACAAAATAGAATTGCTGGATACTGCAACGGATTAAATTTTATTAGGGTATATACAAAAAAATATGATTTAATATATATCTGGAGCTTTCATTAATCATAGAATCAGAAATGAGAGGTTTGACCTCTTTTACAAGAACATCAGAACATCCCGGCTAGGGTTCCCGACAAAATAGCA
The DNA here is from genome assembly GCA_034641835.2 of Pinus albicaulis. NCBI lineage: Eukaryota > Viridiplantae > Streptophyta > Pinopsida > Pinales > Pinaceae > Pinus > Pinus albicaulis. The sequence continues at coordinate 847,614,502 of CM076572.1, forward strand.
ACATAAAATGCAGTACTGCAGAAAATAACGTAGTCCACTGCAACTCTGCATTATAAAAAATTGAAGATGATATAAAATAGATGCACAATATATAAAATGGCCCAAGGCCCTCCTCAATAGACTTCATGGAGGGAAACAAGCACCTCCTCCTCTGATACAAGCATAAAATCAAGGGGTTTGACCCCTGCTACTCCTGCAACTACAGAAAAAATGAAGTTATTGGAAGTGACTGCCCTGTAGATGTTGATAGTTGGATCACCTCAAGTTAGATGATGGAAAATGATCTCAAGACCTCCGCTTTTGATCTCTTAAACAAGTTGGACCAAAGATGAAGGTAGAATTCCCGCATGAAAATTCCTTTGCACTAAACAGTGCTGCAACTATAGCTAAATAGCTGAAGTTTGAAATAGTCAAGAAGACCAAACATATATGAATTTTGAATGCCTTCCTTGATGCTATCTCCTCCTTCTTATCCTTGGTGAGATTCCTCACCCTGGACCCCACTCATTGATGAGGTGACTTCCTTGAGAAGATTCCCCTTTAAAAACTCTGCTACCCTAGTTGGTTTCCCTCCTCTTGTAGCAGCGTTGTTGATTTGGTCAACTGGATCTAGCTCATTTTTTTGCCCCTATTTCACACCAAAGTGGCTTTATTTTCCCTCCTAATCCAATCCCTTTTCACACTGGGATATGTTTTATTTTCCTTCCTACTCTTCTATTTGAAAAATGGAGTAGTTATAATATCCAAGTGGCAGTGGCTAATTGGGAATATTACAGTCCTCCCCTCTCAAAATTTTCTTGCCCACAAGCAACAGTAAAGAAGGATGCTTTTTCTCTCCCTCCCAAGTAGAATCCTCATTTGGTAGTTTCCTCCATCGAATCAGATATTCCTTGATGACTCTGTTTCTTAACTTCCTCTCCCTTATGTCTAAGATTGCTTCTAGCTACAAAATTAGGTGGCCCTCGTCATCAATAGGGGGGAGATCCATGTTGGCAACTACATTCCTCCCAATGGCCTTCTTGAGGCAAGAGACATGGAAGATATTGTGGATTTTTCTCCCCTTAGGAAGCTTCAACTCATATGCTACCTTATCGATACATTTGATCAACATGTATGGCCCATAGAAATGTGTTTTGAGATTCTCAGCTCCCTTCTCCTTGCGTGTGGACTGTTTGTAGGGCTGAAGACGTAGATAGAAAAGATATCCCACCTCAAACTGTCTTTCTATCCAACCATGGTCTACATACATCTTCTGTTGGTTTTGGGCAGTAGTAATGTTGTCCTTGAGTGCCCTGAATATGTCCTGGTTCTCCTGAATCCATTCCTTTTCCCTTGGAGCCCTACTTTCCCCAAACATAACATCAGCAAATGAGAGTGCCTCATACCCATATAAGGCCCGAAATGGATTCATGCCAATAGAAATATGGTGAGTAGTGTTGTAACAATACTCTCCCAAGTGGAGCCAATGCAGCCAAGCTCTCTGCTGCCCTGCTACATAGTTCCTCAAGTAGCCTTCCAGCCACTTGTTCACTATCTCGGTCTGTCCATCGGTTTGGGGGTGATAGCTAGTGCTTGGAGTCAAATCAGTCCCCACCAACCGGGAAACTTCTTACCAAAAGCCACCCATGAAGCGGCTGTCCCGATCACTCACTATGGTCCTTGGGAGACCATGGAGTCTAAATACATCTCTGAAGAAGAGTTCAGCTACCTGTGAAGAAGTATAATGTGTAGAAATGGAAAATAAATGAGAGTACTTTTTTAGTCTATCATCAACTACAAAGATACAATCCTTACCCTGTACTTTCGGTAGGCCAATGATGAAGTCCATAGAGATACTTTCCCACTTCCCATCCGAAATAGGTAGTGGCTGGAATAACCCAACAGGGTGGGTGTGTTCTCCCTTATTCTTCTAACAAATGGTGCACTCTCTGACATGTCGGAGCACATCCTCCTTGAGACCCTTCCATAATAATCTCTCTCTTATGGCTCTGTAAGTCTTTGTGAAACCTTGATGCCCGGCAAGTGGGCAATCATGTGACGCCAATAAGATCTTCTCCTTAAGCTTGGAATTATTAGCCAAGAAGATCCGGTCCCGGTAATAGATGACCTCATCCATTACTCTAAACCTCTCATCCAATACCACCCCATCAAGTATCTCACATGAAAAGTCATCTTTGGAATACTCAACTAAAAGTTGAGCTTTCCAATCTGCGTCCATGCCTCTCAGAGACAACGATGTAGACCTCCTGGATAGTGCATTAGCAACTAATTGCTCTTCCCCTTGACATACTCTATGTAAAAATCATAAGATTGGATTTTTCTCACCCACTTTTGTTGTCTCTCTTGGAGTTGTTTCTATTCAAGGAAGAATCTAAGACTATCATGTTTAGTCTTCACCTTGAACTTATTCCCCACCAAGTATTGCTGGAATTTGGCTAATGCATGCATGATAGCCAAAATATCCTTATCATAGATGGGGTATAACCTCTCATGAGGGATCATATTCCTGTTCTCAAAGGCTATAGGATGCCCACCTTTCATCAAGACTGCCCCTATACCTTCACCTGATGCATCACATTCGAGAACAAAAGGTTGAGAAAAGTCAGGCAAAACCAAAACAGGATAGCTACTCATTACCTCTTTGAGCTTATCAAAAGCCTGCTGTGCTATAGGTGTCCAATGGAAAGCTCCCTTCTTTTTCAAGTCTGTGAATGGTGCTGCTAGTTGTGAAAACCCTTTCACAAACTTCCGGTAATAAGTGCATATGCCCACAAACCCCCTGATTTCTGTGACATTCCTGGGCTCAGGCCAATCTCTGATAACCTAGATCTTCCCCTCATGTACCCTCACTCCATCTACTCCTATGATGTGCTCCAAATACAACATCTCTGTGAGGCCAAATTCACATTTGGAGAGCTTGGAATAGAATTGTTGCTCCTTGAGGATATGTAAAACTATCTCAATATGCTGCAAGTGCTCCTCCCAAGTGCGGATGTAGATAAGGATATCATCAAAGAAGACCAATACAAACTTTCTCAAATGACCACGAAATATGTGGTTCATGCAAGATTGGAAAGTAGTTGGGGCATTAGTCAATCCAAAGGGCATTAATAGAAACTCAAAATTCCCATAGTGACGTCTAAATGTTGTCTTGGGGATATCTTGTTCCCTCACCTTGATTTGATGATACTCGGATCTCAAATAAATCTTGGAGAAGTATTTATATCCCCTCAACTCATCCATGAGCTCATCGATCCTGGGTATAAGGTACATGTTCTTCATGGTATTTTTGTTCAAGGCCCTATAATCAATGCACATCCTCAATGTGCCATCTTTCTTCTTTACCAAGACCACCGAAGAAGAAAAAGGACTAGTACTAGGTTGGACGTGTCCTAGAGCTAGCAGCTCTTGGATAGCCCTCTCAACCTCATCCCTATAAGCCTTGGGGTGCCTATAAGGAGTGGTGATTACTTCTTGGATCCCTTGTTCCAACTCAATAGTGTGTTCAAACCCTTGATCAGGAGGTCTCCTTGGTGGGATATCTCCAAATACTGTAGAATACCGGTCCAAGAGATATTGAACATCTAGATGCACTGGTGAATCCTTGCCCCTTACCTCTGATATATGTAGCTCCACTTCCCATTCAACATCCCCTCTGCGCAGATCTGCCTCCATCCTGTGTGCTAAAACAACCTAAGCGGGGGGGGGGGGGGTATGTGTTTATACCCTTTATTTTTTTATATTGGTTATCCTTCCCTCCTGTCCATTACATCTCCAAAGTTCTCCAATTAGTGGTAACTCTCCCAAGATTGATTAACCACTGGACTCCCAATATGACATTGGTGTCTGGAATGTCTACCACAAAGAAGTGGTATGTCAAGGTGTAGGTCCCCATGGTAATGGTTAATGCCGGAACATACTTGGCACACTGCAGGGTCATAGCTCCTGGGACCAAAACTGAGAATCCCTCAAACTCCTCCATGTGGATTACTCTCCTTTGTACCAATTAGGCATCAATAAAATTATGAGTAGCCCCACTATCTATCAAAACAGAGACTCTTTTCCCCATAATATTACCTCTCACCCTCAAATTCAGATACTTTGGGACCCCTCTTAATGCTGCAATAGCTCCCCCTCTTGGAGAAAAGTCTTCTATGGATGGTACAACATTGGCATCCTTCTTGGAGAAGGTCTTGACATGATGTGTCCTTCCTGCAACACATTATCCCTCTAAATTATGAACATGGATTGTCTTCCTTGGTCCTGAGTAGGCCTCCTGTTGCAATGATGTTCTTTCCCTGGGAGAGATGTGTTGTAGGTCTCTATATTTCTCCACAGCTTCAAGGAGTGTGGTTGGTTTAGTGGATTCGACCAACCCCTGCAATGGTTCAACCACCCCATTAATAAACATGCATACCTTCCTGCTCATAGTGAGGCTGGATACCATCACTAAAAGCTGAAAATACTCAGCAATATAATCCTCAAGATCTCCCTCCTGTTTGAGCTTGGTTAACTTGACAAAATGGGCTTCCATATCTCTTGGATCAAATCTCTCCACTAGCTTCTTAGTGAAAGCTAAGCATGAAGTGATGTGATGATGTAAAATTTTGGTCAGTACATGAAACCACCATTCTTGAGCTTCCCCTTCTAGGTGCAGTGTAACTATCTTGATGGCTTCTATTTCTGAAAACTTATTGAGTTGGAAGTATGTGTCCAGCTTCTCCACCCAAGCCTTGGCTATACACTTATGTGTCCCATCAAATGTGGGCAAGAATAACCCTACCATATTATGTTGTAAGGTTGATCCCTGCATCAAGTTCTCCTCCTTTTGATGAGGATTGATCCTCCTTCCTTCCTTCATCTAGAAAAACTCATGAAAGCTCAAGTGCTCTTTGAACCCTTGATATTGGAGTTCATATTCTTAAAAATACTCTCCCAGGGTTCCCTCCTTACCTCCTCCAATTATAAATGAAAGCATGGTAGAGCATTGTGGTGTAGCTGAATGCCCCATTCCATTTGAAGTGTTGGTGCTTGCCTCATGGCAAAACCCTATAGAATCCCCTTCATGTCTCATCTCCTTGAGGTCCTTTGCAATGTTCTGTAGGGTTTGAAGTAGAATATTTGAAATATATTCCTCCTCCATGCTGGAGATAGATTATCCCCACAAGATGAGCCAATATCAGAGCTCTGATACCACTGTAATATTTATTTTTAGGAATTTCTGCAATATCTTCAATGAGGACGCTGTATAAGGAAAACCATGCAACAAAAACGCACAACAGGACTTGGATCCTCTTATATATGTTTTATGTAGTTTAAATATGAAATGGAATCAGAAAAAAAAATCATTCTAGCTACACTAAACAGATCTCCCCGTCTCATATATGCTCAAAAGCACCCCAATCCCATAGCTTCACAAAATAGAATTGCTGGAGACTGCAAAAACGTAATTTTTATTAGGGAATATATAGAAAAATATGATTTAATAGAGATTCGGAGTTTTCATTAATCATAGAATCAGAAATGAGAGGTTTGAATTCTTTTACAAGCACATCAGAACATCTTGGCTAGGGTTCCCGACAAAATAGCAACATAAAATGCAGTACTGCAGAAAATAACGTGGTCCACTACAAATATGCATTATACAAAACTAAAGATGATATAAAATAGATGCACAATACAGAAAATGGCCCAATTCCCTCCTCAAAAGACTTCTCAAAGGGAAATAAGCACCTCCTCCTCTAATACAAGCATAAAATCAAGGGGTTTGATCCCTGCTACTCCTACAACTATAGAAAAGACACAGTTATTGGAAGTGACTACACTGTAGGTGTTGATGGCTGGATAAAATCAAGCTAGATGATGGAAAATGAGCTCAGGACCTCCTCTTTTGATCTCTTAAACAAGTTGGACCAAAGACGAAGGTAGAAATCCCGCATGAGAATTCCGTTGCACTAAACAGTGCTGCAACTACAGCTAAATAGCTAAAGCTTGCAATAGCCAAGAAGACCAAACATAGATGAATTTTGAATGCCGTCCTTACTACTATATACTCCTTATTATCCTTGGTGAGCTTCCTCACCCCAAACCTCACTCATTGATGAGGTGACTTCCTTGAGAAGATTCCCCTTTCAAAACTGCACTGCCCTAATTGGTTTCCCTCCTCTTGTAGCAGCGTTGTTGACTTGGTCAATTGGATCTAGCTCATTGCTTTACCCCTCTTTCACACCAAAGTGGCTTTATTTGTCCTCCTAATCCAATCCCTTTCCACACTGGGATATGTTTTATTGTCCTTCCTACTCTTTTATTTCAAAAATGGAGCAGTTATAATATTCCAAGTCGCAGTGGTTAATTGGGAATATTGTACTCTTGGTCTTAAAGCCTTTCGAAAGGCATATAAAGGGTTGAGTGGAAAATCTACTCAGGTGGATCCTATTTCCAAAGCCCATATCCCATTTATCCAGGCGACAACGGACAAAATTTCCCATGTCCTTAGAATAAATAACATCTCTGCTTCTTTCAAACCTCTCTGCACTATTAGAAATTCTCTTGGGTCTGTTAAGGACCCTATCGACCCTAAGGACATGAAAGGGGTTTACATGATTCTGTGTTCATGTGGAACTCCCTATATTGCAGAGACAGGTCGGTCCATTAGGCAGAGGATCTGGGAGCATGCTGTGGATATTAGGCATAATCGATCTCGTACCTCAGCTCTTGCTGAGCATGTGGAGAAATCAAGTCACCATGTTTGCATTGAAGACTCCAAAATCGTTGCCAAAGTAGATCATTTCCACCATAGGAAATTAAGGGAGGCGATCGAAATTGAATGACATGTTAAGAATCTCAGTCGTGATGATGGTTGGAAATTAAGTAAAAGCTGGACCCTAGCTCTCGCTAGGTAATTTTGTTTATTTTTATTTATATATTTGTATATATAAATAAATTAGTTAATTAATTAATTTGTTTCTTTTTATTTATATGTTTGTATATATACATAAATAAATAAAATTAATTAATTGATTTATTTTATTTATTTGTTTACTTATTTTTATTTATTTATTTATTTATTTATCCTCATTTTATTGTTATGTATTTATTCATTAAAAAATTGTAACCCTCCCTACTATATTTAATTGAATTAGCCTTTTTATTTATATATCTGTATATATACATAAATTAGTTAATTAATTAATTTTGTTTATTTTTATTTATATATTTGTATATATACATAAATAAATAAAATAAATCAATTAATTAATTTATTTATTTATTTTATTTATTTGTTTACTTATTTTTATTTATTTATTTATTTATTTGTCCTCATTTTATTGTTATGTATTTATTCATTAAAAATTTGTAACCCTCACTACTATATTTAATTGAATTAGCCTTTTTAATTTCTTAACTCATTTTAATTTAATTGATTTATTATTCATTTGAATTCTTTAAAAATTTATTATTAACCCCCCCCCTAAATAAAATTTTAATTTAATTAATATATTATTTAAATTTATTTATTTATTTTTATTTTAATTAATTGATTATATAATTTGTTTGTTTTATTTATTTACTTGCTTTATTTATTTAATTATAATGTTTAACTCTCCCTATTATATTTAATTAATAATTTAAATAAAGTTAATTAATTTTATTTAATTTGAATTCTTAACTAAGTTTAACCCCCTTTTTAATAAAAAATTTAATTTGACTTTCTAACGGCTAGTTTTTAATAGCTAGTCTTAACGGCTAGTTTTTAACAACTAGTTCTTAACGGCTATTTCCAGGCAATGATGCATCTCCTCTATTTATTCATCAAGATCGATTAGTTTCTCCACCTTGTCCTAAGGATGAACCACATTAGTTGGTTCGAAACGTCGACCTAATCCTAATGATGTGATTAATCTGAAAGACATTTTCTCTACATTATGGATCACAAAAGTCTTAGATCTAACATAATTAATTGTTGTTGAAATCAATAAAAATAGAGATTATTGGCTTGACAGAGTGAATGGAAATATTGAGATGATTTTGAAGAAATCCAAAAATAGCAATGACCTCCAGATGCATAGGGAAAACCATTATTGATCTAGAAACAAAATCTCCCAAATCAGGTTAAAGCAATTGAAGAAAAAGCTCACGGAAACCCAAATGAAGCTCAAGGAGAGGGATAACTTGGAACTACTTGTTGAGACTTCCTTAGTTATTTATCCTATCATCCACAGGTGTCATAAAACAAATTTTGAGAGATTTTGAGCATTTTGAACATTTTTGGTGATTTTTGGAAATTATGGAAATTTGGCTTTCACAGAAGTGTCGCACAGCGACGTGACGCTTTTTCTCAAGGAACTCAAATGAATAATGGCTTATGTATATGGATGTATTTTCACTTGTACATTCTATATCAGGTCTTGGTTTTTCATGAAACCTCTTAATTGTGGAGAAAAAAGCCAAAAACTAGCTCTTTTTCATGTTTCTACCAATGATTTTGACCAGGTGCGACGCTTCTGGAGTGAAGTTTGGAGAATAAAGTTTTGAAGGTCTTCCCGTGGATGTTTTCTTGGTTTTGAAGCATTGGAAAGTATACACACATGGCTACCAAGAAAAACCTTCAGACTTGTAAATAGATTTTTTTAAGTGGTTGAAATTCACCTCTAAACATGTGCAATGCTTCTGGTACAGAGGTGCGACATTTCTGCAAATCGCACTATGTTTCTGTATTGGATTCCCTTTGGACATTTTTCAAGACAAGAAAACTCAAAATTTCTAGGTTTATTTGTCCGATGAGGTGTATTTTTGGTAGGAAAGTTTTCTTTTGCCTATATTTGTGGAGGAATGATTTAATTAATCAAGGAGACACATAGTCCTAGTTAATAGCTAAGTTTGATGGAATGGTTTCTAACTTCCCTAGAAACTAGGAAATGACTCATAGGGTGAATTTATGAAGTGTTTAGATCATATTTCGACCCAATGAGGTGTCATAAACTCTATTTTCTACATGTACTCCAAAATCAAGCCTTTTTAGAGGTTGGATAGTTGTTATTTGTAGTGGAGCTATTGTACAAATTCTTTTTTCAGTGAAATTAAATAATGTTGCAGTTACATTCTTGAGATTCAAGTGGTATGACTTTGAGCATTTTTTTTAATCTATTACTTCATCAAGTTAAATTTTAGGTTACCTTTCCATCAAATGTATCCTTTTGTATGTTAATATCATGATTTTATAAACAAAAATCATTGCTTTCTATGCTTTGTTTTATAAGCACTACAAGAAAAAAGGACATTGGTGAGGGGCGAAAAATGTCACCATAAGATCATTGGTGAGGGTCAAAAGAGCCTTCATCACCAAAACCTGAACGTCACCAAAGGTGGCGTCACCGAAAGTATAGGAGTTGTGGTGGCATTCAAGGTCCATCACCAATAATTATTTATAACGATGGATAGTGACCGTCGCCATTTCATATGAGAAATGGTGATGGACAATAGGCCCCATCACCAAAAAGATGAGCATCACCAAAGGTGGTGTCGCTGAAAGTATGTGTTGTGGTGACATTCAAGGTATGTCACGAATATTGATTATAATGATGGATAGTGACTGTCACCATTTCTTATGAATAACAACAATATTTTGTGATGGACCTTTCATGGTCATCACTATTAGTGCATATATGTGGTAAATTTCATTGACCATCACCATTTCATATTTGGTGAGGGTTAAAAAATGCCATCATAAGCTCATTAGTGACATCAAGGTCTGTCACGAATAATGACTATAATAACAAACAATGACCCTCATCATTTCATATCAACAAAAAAGATTTATGGTGACAAACCTTTCATGGTCGTCACTATTAATGCATATATATGGTGGCATTTGTTGACCGTCACCATTTCATATTTTGGTGAGGGTCAAAAATGTCACCATAAGCTCATTGGTGATGGTGAAAAGAGCTTCTGTCACCAAAATCTAATTTTCGCCATTCCATATGAATATCAGGGCATGATGGAATTGAATCACCAACCTCCTGCTTGTAAAGCAGGAGCTCTTCCATTGAGCTAGCACCCTTTAAAGAATTATACTTTTAAAAATTATATCTTGAAAATTTATAGATTGTAAATTCTACAACTTTCAATAAATTAAAGTCTCGACAGTCTTTTACTAAACAATAAAAACATCACCGAATCTACAAGTCCCTACCTAATGGTTATGGAAGTTATGAAAATTGTTTGGAGGGGAAAATAGTTACATACAAGAGACTAAATATGTTTAGTTGAATACTCAATTAGAATTGAAACTCTGAAGGCATTTATAGCCTACAAATGACCTATAACTCGCAAATGCACCAAATATTGTAAAGAAAATGTCATAAGTGGATAGCATATGGAAGAAGAGCATTGATGAATACAGATGCAATATGTTACAGGTTGAGTGAAAGAAAAATCTAAATGTTGCTATCGTTGGGTGACTTTTTATAAATGTTTTTATAAATTGGGACCTTTGTACATTTCATTCACGTAAATATTCAAATTTAAAAAATTAAAAATTAAAAATTTTAGATATATTTTTTGAATGATATCTAAAACTTCGTGAAATTGTAAATGTATATATATATATATATATATATATATATATATATATATATATATATATATATATATATATATATATATATATCCCATTCACACAAAGTGACATGCGATTTTGAAGATCACTAGTCCATACTCAACTCATGACAACAACCAACAAATAATAAAAAATGAAACTTATCATAGTAAGATTATCTCTTTTCAATGGTGAACACCAAATAATAATACTGTAATTAGTTCACTTTAAGACAACAAAACATTGGAAAAAAACAATGTGTTCAATTATCTGCGAGTACAAAATGGACTTAATTCTAATGAAGCAAAAGAGTTGATACTAAATAAAAATTAAAAATGACCAACAACAATGTAAATTTTGTTTTTTCAAGATCTTTCCAACAATCCAAACAGAAAATGCCCCACATAAGTGTTTGTAACTGAATTTATGACCTGGAGAATTTAAGATTCCAGTTTTAACCCCTGGATTATAAAATACTAAATCATGTATTATTTGCAATGCAATGGTTTATGAGATTTGTGTGAATCCAAGAGGTTGAATTGTACGACCCCGTATTGTAGAATGTGAACATGCTTTGAAAAAAAATTTAGCTCTAAGCCCAAGGCAAAGGCCCCACTATTGAATGGTCATGAGTTCAAATGGCAGGCCTACTATTTTTGGGTGTTATGCTTAATTGTTATAAAACCAAAGTATAATAAATAATATAATAACCTCCAAAATATTTCTTGAGAAGCAACACAGGAGCTGAATCCAAGAGTGGAAGAGTAAAGGGAGCCCTTAGGATGATAAAATAGGTTACTTAATGTCCAAAAAGTGACCAAAATTACATAAAAAGACTACTCAATTCATAAGTGGCAGTACAAAGTGGAATTTCAAAAGCCACCCCTATAAAGTCAAGAATCTCTCCTACTTAACAATATCTAAGCATGACTATCACAATGCTAAGAATAATAAATACAAAGCTCTCGAGACAAGTACAGGATAATCCTCAATGCATCAAATTCCCACTGTCAAATAGAGGGTATTCCTCTAAATTCAAAAGGGAAGTTATCCTACCATCTTAGGCTCTGGATAGAAAGTTGGGTAAAAGAGATGGATATGGTATGGGGGGTGTCTCTTTATATGGAAAATATGGCCCTCTACATGGAGCTAGTAGAAGGGAGTTTCCTACAAATCTAGCATGAGTTATCTTGAAACCCCATATGACAACATCACATGGGATTTCTTTTCAAGGGTTAGGGTGCCTCTTATAACCCAATATATCATTTTTTCCCTGTGTCTCTTGCAGAGGTTCTATCTTTTAACCATGCTATATTAAAAGCTCTTTCACCTACTCTGTTGATCATATGTTCCAAGTCCAAACTCAAAATGTTATATGGAAGACACGTGATCCTCATGCATGGGAGACATAAAATATACTTTTTCTTAGAGAGGTTCTTTCTTTTTCATTCTTACATTCTTCCTCATGCTGAGAGAACACATGCCTCCATAGCTAGAATTCCATATAGCCAAACCAAGAAGCCAGTGATCTTGAAAGATGTGTGAGTATGTGCCAAGCTAGAGGGGTTTTGGCAGAAGTAGAAGGAAGGCATTGTGTTTGAAGAGAGAGTTGTAGAGTAAGCAACATTGAATCTCATTACTCACTTGTTTAAATCAATGTTAACTGGAAATGAGCTAAGGTATCTTTGAAATCACATTATCCACTTGTTTGATTCATCACTACAATGAACCAAGGTATATAAATTTTAAGGATTCCCAAAGAGAAACCAGTAACTCAAATTATTTATGCCAACACTATGGAACTAGAGGGGATGGATTCAATGGAGATCATGACCTTGTGTTGTGTTTCTCTAAGTGAAAGAGGTTTTCCATTGTTTGAACATTGGGTGAGATACCTAAATAAGCTTTCAATGAGGGAAATAATTGTTGGTGTCTAGTTGTGGCTATATTTTTTAGTATTGTGCGTTGGTATGGATGAGAAATAAATCCAACAACCAAACTTCATCCCTGTGGTCTCATAACCCAATTTGGGGATGGAATTTACAGAAGGTTGGGTACTTGATCACTCATTTTTCACCAATTTAATGGATATATTGATGGAAAATCTGAGGGATTATCATCATTCTCATGCCATTTTTGTCAGCAAATAATACCACCAGACCTCCACGGGGATGTTTGTGTTTTTAGCATTATTTCCAAACACAATGATCCCTTTGTTTTAAAAAAAATTACCTACAACCATTATGAAGTAAAGTAATAAGTGGTGTCACTAGATGGTGTAAAAAGCAGAATTTTGGAAACAATTGTAGAACCATATGACATTATATGGGTCAATGGTTTAATTCTATGCTATCCCTGAAGACTTGTGTTTGTTTCTGCTAAAAAACTATATACCTCCTCACACAAACTCTCAACAAAATCCTATGAACATTTAACGATTAGATGCCAATATGTTCATGAAGATTCATATTAGAGATTGGAAGAATATTTGATCCTCCATAACCAAAATGAAAAAAAAAAAACGTGAAGGAGAAATAAGAACAATAAAATATATCATATCTAGACAATATCAATGTAGAACTAACCTACCTAATAATTTAAATATTTAGTAACTCTAATTTCCTTCATCTTCCACGGGATCTTCGATATACAATGATCAGGTGCATTGTTAAAGCACTCCTAGATGTTAAGTCACTGGTTCAATTCCCCAACTTATTTGGGTGATATTATTGGACATGACTATGATGTAGCCTCACCAATTTCAAACTCAAAAAATATAAAAAAATATTCATAAAAGTCCAATTTTCACGTGTTTTAAAAAGTGTAGAAGGAAACATGACATGTGTAACAAAGATGGACTGGTCTAAGGTTCCAACTATAAAATTACATCAAAATCAAATAGATAATAAAAAAAAAACTAGTTGCCATTTCACATGCATGATGATGACATTACATATAAAATGAAGGAATTGTAGTCTATAAACGACACATCATCACAAAATTCCATACATATCATCACTAATATTCAACAGAAAGACAGGAAATTTGAGAGTAGCAAAGAAACCATAAGAGGTTGTGTTCAAATCGACCTTATTCTCCATATGGACAAGTATAAATCTGAACCAAAAAGCCTTTGAAAGAATAAATTAAGTATAATATCCCTTGTAATATGTGATATTTATGTTAAAGGAGATGAAGAACTAATTCAAAAACTCAATTCAATCCTTCAAAGACAGCCAAGATCCCATAAGTCTATGAAACCCTCGGGTATGCATTAGGGGAATTTTGAGGTCTAAAATGGGCCTCTTAAGAAAAATGTACAACAAAAATAAATTTTATAAGAACCAGTAATATTCAAGAAGATGATGTCAACCATGGGGGATGATTCACCATTTTTTTAAGTAAAAGGGTGAAAATATTAAAAAATAATAAAATAATAAAACTACTTTTTCAACTCGTATTTTCAACTTATCTCCCAAAGTGCTTACTCAAATTTCGTGCGGGAGTACTCGTTGGATGCAAAATTTAATTCCTCATCCAAGGAGTACCCATGTTGCATACTTTCAATGGACCCTGCCACACGAAAAATGAGAAATACATTAAAAAACGTGATTAAAATCACAGTTTTCATGTATTTCTCATTTTTTGTGTAGCAGGACCCAACAAAAGTATGCAACATGGGTACTGCTTGGATGAGGAATTAAATTTTTCATCCAATGAGTACTCCTGCTTGAAATTTGAGAAAAAAAATTGGGAGATAATTTGAAAATATGAGTTGAAAAAGTAGTTTTTTCTTTTTTCCCTCTAAAATTTGATGATGTAATCAAATTTTATTTTATTATTTCCACTATTATTTTATAATTTCCTTAGGAGGCCCATTTTAGACCTCAAAATTCCCCTAATGATGAGAAATAAAAAACAATTAAGGCCAAGTAAGATACAAATGATGTTGCAATGAAAATTTCAATCACGGGTCCACGGTATCTGCATATATATTTTTCTGGACTATAATACTTGTCTTCATGGATATCCTATATGAAGCATAATTTAGTGCCTCCCTTCAATTCTCCACCAAAAATCCCCTTTTCCTGGTTGTGGAATTTTGTTGGTACTTACTACTAGTACACTAGTGTTTTGAGGAGGTTCTAACTTCACACAATCCGAATTCAACATTAAAGGGGGAAGGTCCAATATTATAGACTAATCCTTTCTCTTCCTTCCCTCTTATCTATATTTACGAAGGATATTGTGCAGAGGGAAAACCCTATGTTGAGATGGGTATTAATTAACCTTATCACTTGTTTTCACTGTTTGATTCTTGAAAATTGGAGAAGTGATTATGAGCTTGAAAGGAAGCCTAAAGAAAAGTGTTGTTATAGAAATGATAGGTTGTCAAGTGGTGAATTTCATTCTCAAGGGAGAATGGAATCTAATGCATATACAATGGCACTAACCCCAAGATGCAATAACAGGGATACTAAAGACAATATATCAAATACTTCGAATGGTAACTTGAAAAACAGAGTAGCAAATGATCTCAAGGTTTTTCTCCACACCTGGTTCAAAATAATGATTGTATAAGGAAAGATAGAATTCGTTATGAAGAAGCAGAGAAAGGCTCACCAATTAATGATAAGGTTGTTCAACTTCTCGATTTGAATCACATTATGAGGGGAAATGGACAGGTCAAGAAAACATAAGTTAAAACGAATTAAGAGGTGCATTCACAGAGAGGCAAGAGAGAATTGTCAATATTTATCAGATTTAGTTGCCTTGAAATATGGTATTCATGGTGGGATTAGTAACAAATATTTCACAATTTCACAAAATACTAGACTTCAAGCAGGAAGTGGTAAATCAATAGTTTTTTGAGACAATAATAATGTATTGAACACATGGTAAAAGCAAGAGAAAAGGGTAAGGAAATTTGACTAAAATATATATATATAATGAATGCATTAGAGTTCCATGATGAACATATTTTAACATATGCCAATCTGCCCTATAAGATCAATCCTAGGGTTGGAAAAACATCATGTGTTTATGTAGAGGCTAGAAAAGAACATGTTTCTTCCGAGGAAAATTTCAAGATGAAAAGTAGCCATTAAAATAATTTTATGTCAAATTCCCGGAGCTAGACTTGGCTTGTGACATGGAAACTATGTTGTCTTCATACTTTCTCTAAAACTTTCATGCAAGACTAAAAAAAATTTAGACAATCAATCAAATATCAAAATCAAAAAAATTCTAAAGGTTTGCAACCAACCTTTACATATTTTTCATCCCTCTTAAAGACATATCCTCCTTATTTTCCTCATCCACATAACATCCACTGCCGCAGGTCTCTTTTTATTTTTTTTCTTCCTTTTTCTTGATTCCAAATTCACATGCCCTTCATGCAATTTTTATTGCTTGGATTTCCTCATTTCTGATTTTTTTTTTTTTTAAATAGTATAAAAATACAACTAAATCAATATAGTGATAGCCTTTCCATAAATTTCCTCTCTACTACAAATTTCTAAAAAAATACAAAATCATAGTATAAGATACAATTTATGCTTTGCACTACCAAGCTTACTGCCATTTACCAAGGTCATATAAATGATAAATACGATAGGATAAAAATAAAAAGCTAATGAAGCTTTCCACAGACAATGTTATTTTATGAGAAACTTCACCTATAGAGGACAAATTCCCGACCTAAAAATAATGTTACTGAACTTCAATTTCAACACTCTATACATTGAAAATGTCAACAGTCCAACTTGCTATATGTTGAAAATGTCAACGGTCCCAAAATAAGGGTACTATGTCCATCCCTCTTAATAATATAAACATTTACAATAGAATAAAAGTTGTTAAAGGAAAATTTTATTCGAGACCCTGATAGTATTAAAAATTATCTTAATTTAACTATCGATAAAAATACAAGAAAAGAGAAGGCATGGGTAATGGCTCATGGTGTCTGTTATAGATGTCTACCTATAATGTCTATTAAATTGGAAGGTTATGGCCATCTAACTTGGAAATTTTCTTGAAACAGGTTCCCCTCTACAATGAACAGATTCTTTGATTTTATTCATGATTCTTTGATTTTATTCTTGAGTATGATTACCCAACAAGTGAAAAAACGAGACTCCTAATGAAAATATGGATAACTTACATCAGCTTAAAAGATAGCATGAAGTTATAGCTTTCAAACTCTCACCAGTCCTTGCACAAAATCTGGCCCCTAATCTCACTAATTATGCACTCGTTGGAAAGTTCTCTTGTCGCTAGCCAACTCAACCCTTATATATTGATGGAACTTGATCTCATTTGGATAAGGATTTATGTCTTCCTTCTGAGTCTGTAGAAGAGAATTTCATATTACTTTATTTGCTCACAAAGAGGATTGAGACCAAAATTTTGAAAGGGAGCCTTGGTTTAGACTCAAGGCACCTAATAAATCTGCAATCAAAAGTCAGCAAGACGGATGATGAAATCACCTACATAAGATCGATGCTAGATGGGCTCTCTCTCAAAGTCAACCAAAAGGTGTCTAAAACCAATTCTACTTTTCCATTTTGTCTTAGTTATCTAATTCATACAGATATAAAGGAAGTTTTCCCTGATGAACAACATGTCTCCCACTATGAGGGCGTTAAATAAAATGTATTGTCCATGTTTTTTAAGTGTCAGTTTGTCTTTTTTGGAGGATCTACAAGATAGTGACTTTAGAACACTATAACACCCTTGTGCCTACTCCAGGGCATAAATTTGGTTCATAGTTTAGAATTTTGTAGCTTAACACGATGTTGATTAATTTGGACTAGCAAGAAATACCTGTAAAGGTTATAAATTGTTCCCCAACACATATTTTATGAAATATGAATATATTTTCAGTTCGTATTTAAAAAAATATAATTTTCTTACCAATGTCTAATTTTTGACATGACATCAGAGCATGTTTGTTGAAACCTTCCAATAACCCTTGTTTGGACAATAGGACTTCTACTTGGGATAGGAAGTTGTACGAAGGTTTCAATGGTGGGATGCCTAAGATGCATGCTTCAGAAAAGTACTATGGACCTATGATAGTTTTTCTTTAGGTATTTTATCTAATTTTTCTAATAGTATAATCCAAGAGTAATAATTTGACTACATTCAATCTCAGATACAAAAACAGATTATGAGGTCCCTCCAACTTCATACCATGAAAGTGAAAATATAGATGTTATTAGACAATAATTTCCTCTATCATTTTGTAAAGACAAAGGTTGAATGACATACCAATCTATAAAATTGGTAAAAAATAAAAGGAATATAGCCAAAACAAAGCAAGTCATCGTGGACTCCATGAAGGATCCCTCACATCATCAGTAAGACCATCAATAAGGAGATGTTTGATGTTATCTTCAATATTTATCGGGGTGAGAACATAAATTGAAATATGCTTCTAAGGAACAATCTTAGAGCCGCTCAAATGAACAAAATAGATAACGCAGCCAGATAAAACTAAATAAACTCCATGATCAATTTGAAACAACACAAAAAGAGCTCAAGAATGAAGATTTAGTAAAATAGCTTTGAATGGGTTTTCATCTTCTTGGCAACCTTTTTTCTAAGGTGTCTATGCCCAAGAAATCAATATATCTAACGGCCCACTTGGTAGCAAGGTGTTGAGGAAAATTGTCCCATGGTGGAAGTAGCATATCCCTCATAGTTAGTAAGCCTTGAAGAAAAAAAGGAATGCCAATCAAGAGATTTGGATAAATTTGAAGAAATGTGTGATGCTATCCTCAACCTACACAAGGGAGGATGAGCAAAGTGAATCATTGGATCAAATTGAATATGGAAGGGAAATCGACCCTTCTAAACTTCTGAATAATGAGAATCAATCAGAATTGGATGCCAATCAAAAGAGATTTGGACGAAGTTGAAGCAAGATTTGATGGTATCCTATGCCCCCGAAAGGGAGGATAAGCAAGATGAATCATTGGATTAAATTAAAGAGAGGAGGGAAATGGACCCTTCTAAACTCCTGAACGATGAGAATAAATATGACTCAGTTAAAGATATAATTAAAATAGATGACAAGGAATGGGTCGGAGTAAAAAATGGAGAGGAAAATAAAAACAACAATCAAGTAAAATTGTTTGCACAAGACACATATTCCATCCCCATACCATGGGGTATGCAATATCGGTGCAGTTAATTGTTTTTCTATCTTGTGATATCTAATAGTTAATTGATCCTAAGGCGTTGGTCATGTGCACTGTATAATTACATATGTAATGAAACTGAACAACTGAACTAATCTAATATTTCAGAAAAAAAATGGAATTACCTTATGAATTGGAGAGCTTTATTGAATTCACAACAACTGTGTGTCCCTACCCCCTCACTTCTTTATATATAGTGGGAAGCACTTTACCTAATAATGATTGGAACAGGACTCAAATAATTCAATGCCATTGAACTTGGCTTATCAATTGTCTCAAAGCTTGACCGATCTATCATTTCTTCTCCGCCCAATAGAGAGAGATCAGGATATGACTCATTTCGTTGCTTCCATACTAGCCTCCAACCAACCGTAATCCCACGAAGACACTTGGGATCATAATGTGACCAACAAGAGCACCTCCTATACTCCTATGGATAGCTTATATACTGATGCTCCTCCTCTTCGCGTTACCAAGACATGCCCTTGATGAAAAAAGAAAAAATTACCTAGGCAGCTTCATTGGTGCCAGTTCTGGTCCACAAGGCAATATTTACTTGTCTAGCTCTCACAATAGCCACAACACCACAAATTTCATCGCCTTCATTAAATTTTTCACTGATCATGACCAACAGTTGAAATCAGATAACAAAATCTATATGACAGAATTGAATCTACACAAAAATTCCTATACGCGCACCTATATGTATGATAGTTTGGGTTTTAAAGTGTTAAGCCATAGTTGATCCAATCCATATTTTCCACCTCGGGTGTTAGTGGCAGTCCACTTTCCTCCATGGGAACATGTAAGGTCTTCCCACTTGGGCTTTATACCCACTTTAAAGTAGTGGAAATCTATTGTTGAGAGCAGCTTGTTTGGAAAAAACACTTTTTTTTTTTATAAACTGCACAGCGTGATTAGGGGGATACAAGACATGAGAAAATGGTAGAGAAAACCCCGATCAACCACATATTTTTCACTCTCAAGATTTGAAAACACTTACCAGCAGAAATATTCAACCGTCTTGAAGGTATAAACTAAACGAAGGGAGATGCCCCATGCTGCCGACTTGGATTTCCCTGAAGAGTTGTCAAACTAGAAATTCCATGCATTCCCCAATACATGCTTCTTCCCACCATCGATAGGCCTCTCTATCAATTTAACTTCACCGTTCTAGATTTTTACCGTGCCATTCTTGTCACACCTTGAAATAAAGCCATTGTAGTATTATAATTACTAATACAAAGTGCATTTTTCCCATGGACGAGCCCTATTTATATACCGCGACTTCGCCCCTTCCACAAATAAAACACTATGCATTTAAGCACCGGAAACCCCAACGTTAGATTTGAAGTCTTTTTGAGAATTTTAGGTTTTCACTTCCGTATATTTATTTTTATCTCTACTCCTTTTTTAGATTTGAATTTTTGAAATCTCACAAAGAAGTACATTTCATTAACTGTTAGGGTCATTCAAGTTGTTTTCATCACTTTTAAGGTATGGTTGATAACTTTATATGTTATACACGTTTTTGACATAATTTTTATAAAGGTGGTAGTAGTGAATTTACATCCCCTACTTTACACTAGGTATCATTCTTGGCACAAAGAAAATTTCACAAGAGTTTCCCAAATAAGCAATCATATGATTAAAATTTGAATAATATTTGTTTAAACTTATCCTAGCTTTGTATTTAAATAATGAGAGGTACTTGGTACAACCTAATATGAGAGAGATGTGTAAGGAACCATAACAATTATATGGCATGTGTTACAATAGTTTATTCAATTGACTGTGTCCCAATTGATTGGGAGGTTTTAATGATAACCTCCCTACCCAGGTTCAAGTCTCATTGACATGACTATGTATGTATGGTTATCCTAAAATATGTTCTACTATCCACCTCTTCATTGAATTAAGCGGGAAGAGGGAAATCTAATTTTACAACAAAAAAATGTTACAATAGTTTTAAAAAATGAATTAATAAAAGTGCATTATATATGTTAATATCAATACAAATAGTCCAGGGGTTTAAACTAACTAATTGTCAACAATTTCATTAGACATTAGGCTATTTCCATGAAAACAATTACATTTCTTGAATTTTTTTGGTGATGGAATAAATCTCAAAACTTAGAAAGAAAGAAACTAGCTTACTTATTCATTCTTGGCAAGGACGATGTACTTAAACACTGATAATGCTATTGGGACCTTACTGTCACCAGGTTATCCCTTGACATGATCCACGCACCTCTTCTTTCCATGAATTGTTGTTGATAAAGGAAAATTATTCTATTAGTTGAAAATAATCATTACAAAAAAAAAGAAAACACTCTTGCATCAATGTAAAGATAATTATGAAATCAAATTGCATGAAGAAAAATAAAACAAAAGGCCACTATGTTCTAATGAAGTGAGCTCCGTCTCCAAAAAATCAAGGAAGAAAATTACACTATAATAGCATAAAGTTAAATCAAGACGTGTTATATTTATAATTGTAAAATTACAGGATATACAAGATAAAATCTCAAGAATTTTTATTATATTTCATCGTAATATGGAATATGCTCTAAGAGTCCTCATTTAGAATGAAGAGGGCACCCTTATTTATATATAAACTTACTTTGAAACTAAAATACCAAATATTAAATGCAGATTCACAAGTTCTTCATTTGGTTATTATAACATCCAATCTCGACTCGTCATTTAATTTGTAAAATTGTAATTAACTATGTTGATGACATTGTATTAGTTGTGTCAGCATTAATGTGTCGTTAGTGCAACAAAAATGAAGTAGATAAAACAAGGAACAATGTATATGTAATATAAATGCTTGATTAATTAATATGATGACACAACTAACTTGGAACATATGAGCACTAATATGAGCTATGATACCATGAGTGTAAAAAAATGAGTCTGTTGCAGGGAATTGTCTTGCTAAAGCCTTTCCATTAATTTCAAATTTGAATCTAAGCCTTTTTCATCTTTCCCAATAACCAATTGATTTTGAATGATTAGATAGTTGGAACAATCATCCTCATAAATATTTGACATTGGGTGGCAACTACAATAGTTCCTAAAATTTTAATGGAAGGAATGAGATGAGTGCAACCCTTGGATTTTGAAGTTGACCCATGGATTTCCTGGGAGACTAAGATAAATGTGGGACTATATTATGGAAAAATATGGAAAGTAGCAGAGACCCGTGAAGGAAAAAGGTGGTCTAAGACATTCATAGATAAATAAATTTGTCCATTCATGCATAAAGGGATACATGCATAAGGAACAACGGCACACAAGTTCTTAAGTAGTGAAATTCACAAGTGGAATGAATGATGAAGCATTCTGGGTGATTAAACTTCATTTTGAGTGCCCATCTATGCCAACAAATGTGTCAATCGCAAAAGGGAATGACGTTGGTGTGTTATCGGCTCCCTAAAAATGAATGTTGCTTGTAAACACTAGCAAAAAGAGTTATGGACTCTAGTTGGGCATAATAGGTTGTGATTTGTTTCGAGGAATGATGTGCTACAATTGTGTAGGAAATTCTCCAATGGGTAAGACTCAGAGCCAAAAGAATTCCTTGTTTTTCAAACTGCCGAGGAATTTAGAGATCGTGGAGGCCTATATTCAATTGGGAAAGGAGATCCATAACTTTAATTTATGTTTCAAAGAGAGTTTTTTTCACATAGTTAGATACTAGTGAGTTATTAGTTTTCCCCTTGTGGTATCATGTCCTAGATAAGGGGTGGCTAGTTTTAGAAATTTGATGTGTAGTTGCGCTTATGGTTGGGTGGAAAAGACTCATTCCCAGATCAGTTTACAACTTGAAAAAATTTGTATCTAACTTATGTTTGAGATTGATCTATCTTGAGGGAATAAATTGATGTTTGAAGTGGACAAATTAAACTCCATAATCCTCTTTCCTATTCATGTGAAAATTCTTGCTTAGATTTTGGTGGGTAGTAACCTCAGGTAAGTTTGCATGTGTACATTTTACTCTTATCTACTTATATACTAAGGAATGATAAATTATTTTGGGCGGTAACTTTGGCAAGTATGCTCATTTTCATGTCACTCCTACCTATTTTGGTGCAAATACTTCTTAAGAGAAATGTCTACATAAACTTAGGGTTAGTGAACTTTCCATAAATGAAGAAGAAGAGAATTTTGGGCAATATTTTTACCCAAACAATGATCATTTGGAGGTTAATGCTCTTTGTAAATTTTATTTATTTCCCTTGATAGAGATAATCATCTCTAATGTTTAATGTAAATTCTTAGATTTGATGCAGGACGTGCAAAACCTTCACTATCAACAAAATGTGCAAAGCTTTCAAAGTTAAAGTCCTTGATTTTTACACATGTAAATTTGGTTGATTCCCTCAATAGATATAATCCTTTCTAATGTTTAATGAAAATTATTAGATTTGTTGCATGAAGTGAAAAACCTTAAATAGCCACTGAATGTCCAAATTTTTCAAAGGTAAACTCCTTGATTTTTACCTACTATCATTGTTTGTGGAACTCATCGATGGCATCGACAATCGAGGAATGAATTAAGGGTTTCAAATGGTAAAAGTATTAAATTTCACCCATAGGCGGTAATTTCATGGGGGATCAACGAGCTTGGATTAACGTTTCCATAATGTAAAGTGTTGAATTTCATCGATGGCCAATAAGTTCATCAGCCACGAGTGACATTGGACATAATTTTTCAAAGGGTAACATATTAAATTTCAATTATGGCTAATGAATGCATCTGTTTTCAAGGAAGTTTGGGTTTGACCTCATAGACAGTTGGTAAAACGTTTTTGGTTGACCTCATAGACAGTTGGTAAAAAAATTTGGGGTTCTAACTTAGGGGTTGACCTCATCAACAGTCAATGAAAAGCTTGAAGTTTACTCCATTGGAAAGGAAATGTGTTGGGTTGTACTATCAGCAACTTGTCGTATTTTTTGGAAGAAACCTTTGACACTTTGGAAATATACATGTGGATTATGTTTACACATGAGTTTTATTTGCACTTGGGGTTTAATTAATATTTAAATAGGGTGAAATATAAATATTTACGTGGAATTGATGGATTAAATTTTTAGTTACTATCCCAATTATGTAAATGCATGTAAAGTAAATTAATTGGAGTTAGTAAAAGACATGGTAAGTGAGATTGCCCTAATGCTCACTCAACACTCCAATTTTTGTGACATGTGGACTAAGATCCAATTTCATCTACCATGTGGCAGTTGTTCATTAGAATTAACATGGCACTAAGGGTAAAAATCTTCAGATGATTATATCTTAATGATTCAAACTTGAATTTTAATAAAGTTTGGAAAGCTCTTAATGAGGAGAATGTGGCGGTGATATCATAACAAAGTGTAGAAGTGAATTAGAAAAAACAAAAAAAAATGATACATATACCCTCAACAAGGTACAAAGGGGTTTGGCTATGTTACAGAGTGGTATCGGAACAAGGTTCAAACAATGGACATGGATGGCCAAGAAATATACCAAAGAGAGTTAAAATGTAGAAATGATATAAGCTTGAGAATGATAATTAAATATGGAAAGTTAAGTAATTGATTGTGAGAATTGCACCAATAAATGCATCAAGAGAATTCCTAATAGAGTGCATGCAAATTTACTCAAGCATGTCAGATATTAAATGATGATTTAAAAATATTGAGGCATGTGATTTTTTATTGGACCATTAAGATTATATAATTGTGAGTTTGCTATGTGTTTAGGAATGATTGAACATGATGATGATATCAATTAGCTATGTGCATTCATAAGTAAGAATACAAATAGTGTGATCTCATCAAAGCGTAACAGTAATAATAAGCAATAACTAGACACATAACGCAGAGCTTTCGCCAAACTGTTCCTTCAATTAATCCTTCAAATTTGTCAATACATCATCTTTTCCTTTAGAAACCCTTACAAAACCCTTACTATCCCTTCCGTGCACACTGCCAGCACGAGCATTTTACCCAACCCTAACCTGACTAGACTCTTACAAACTACTTGCGATCCAAAAGCATAAAAATATTTGTCACCATTATGAAATATTTAGCTTAGATATATTCTATCTATTTATATGCACCTAGCGCACATATATTATGGTCTCAAACCACGATTTGAGGCCCACAATTTACATTTAAGTTCATTTACACAAAAATAGGGGACTTTGACCACACACAAATCTCTTTGAATCCATTTTCGCCACACGCACATACAATATTACCCAAAATGGAGCTTTAAGACTTGTGCCTCATGGGACCCCACTTCAACAAGTGTGAAGAAATATCATCATATGACTTGCATAAAGGATATATGTTGGGGTGATTCGTAAACTATCATGGATATTTCTCATGAACAAAATGTGTTTTTGTTCCAATCCCACTAGATATTGTTGATTAGAATGCATGGCAAAAATTTATAATAATCTTCCATGATGTTGAGTAACTGAGTTTTGAAATTTTCTTCGAAGCATAGATAGGACCGTGAGTCTATCATGTTCAATTTTGCAAGGGTGGTGGTAATGATTTGCACTATGTTGGGACAAGAGATAGATAAGTTTGAATAAATATCATCTTATGAATTGCATAAAGGATAGATGTTGGGGTGATTCATAAACTATCATGGATGTTTCTTGTGAAAAAAATGTGTTGTTGTTCCAATCCCACTAGATATTGCTGATTAGAATGCATGGGAAACCTTTATAATAATATTCCATGATGTTATGTAACTAAGTTTTGAAATTTTCTTCCAAGCTTAGATAAGACCATGAGCCTATCATGTACAAATTTTCAAAGGTGGTGGTGATGACCCGCACTGTGTTGGGAAAAGAGATAAATAAGTGTGAAGAAATATCATCATATGAATTACATAAAGGGTAGATGTTGGGGTGATTCATAAAATATCATGGATATTTCTCATGAACGAAATGTATTGTTCTTCCAATACCACTAGATATTTCTAATTATAGTGCATCAGAAACCTTTATAATAATATTCCATGATTTTATGTAACTAAGTTTTGAAATTTTCTTCCAAGATTAGATAGGGCCATGAGCCTATCATGTTCAAATTTTCAAGGGTGGTGGTTATGACCTGCACTGTGTTGGAACAATAGATAAATAAGTGCGAATAAATATCATCATATGACTTGCATAAAGGATAGATGTTCGGGTGATTCGTAAACTATCATGGATATTTCTCATGAAAAAAATGTGCTTTTGTTCCAAACCCACTAGATATTTCTGATTAGAATGCATGGGAAACCTTTATAATAATCTTCCATCATGTTGTGTAACTAAGTTTTGAAATTTTCTTCCAAACTTAGATAGGAACATGAGCTTATCATGTTCAATTTTGAAAGGGTGGTGGTGATGACTTGCACTGCCTTGGGACAACTAGAGATAAATAAGTGTGAATAAATATCATCATATGACTTGCATAAAGGATAGAAGTTGGGGTGATTCGTAAAATATCATGGATATTCCACTAGACAATTCATCATAACAAACAAGATAAAACTATATTTAAAAATGAATGAATAAGAGTGTGCGACAGGAAGTGTCAGTGATTTTCGGGTGTGCTAAGGAGGGAGTGACTTCAAGGTATGCTAGGCAGTGTTAAGGAATGCTAGAGGCCATGGTAACATGCCAAGATATTCCAGGTTCCAGGGTGTGCCAACGCATGACAGGCTAGAGTGTTTGGGAGTGCCAAGGAAAAACAAGGGAGCACTAGTCTCAAATTCATGGAAATGAATATATAGGAGTGTGTGAGAGGGAGTATCAATGAGTACTAGGTGTGCTAAGGAGGGAGTGAAAATGTATGTTAGGTAGTTCCAAGGAATGCTAGAGAGCGAGGACGACATGCTAAGATGTGCCAAGTGCTAGGGTGTGTCAATGCGTGCTAAGGAGTGCCATGGAAACACAAGGGAGAACTAGTTCAAAATGCATGGAAATGAACAAATAAGAGTGTGTGATAATGAGTGTCAGTGAGTTTCAGGTGTCCTAAGGAGGGAGTAGCAAGGTTATATGCTAAGAATTTACAAGGCATACTAGAGTAACATGGCATGTCATGGAGTGTTAGTGTATGTTAGGGAGGGCCAAATAATGGAAAGGAATGCACAGGATGCTAACACGTTCTAGATAATGCCAAGGCATTATAAGATGTGTCAGGTGATATGGGATGTTAAGATGTAAACTGTATTTCTTATTTTTTTTACTACCACGGTTGGATGTGAGCCTTATTTTGGTAACTTGTTAAGTTAAATGAGTTTATATTGGACATGAGTAGCATAAGATGAGTTATAGGTAGTTCTTAGGTGAACAAAGCATATGTTCAATTTCCAAGACACATGAGAATCTGGGTTTGGTCGTAGAATCTTTGATGCAAACACACTCAAGTGCCACAACACATCTACTTTAATGCACAACTAAATCTACAAAAATCAAGGAATCAACTAGTGCACATGATAATTTTACCTTTTTCAAACCCTTCTTCATTATATTACAAACTATAATACAACAACCTAGAGCTCATGTACCATGGATCATGACCCTTTACAATTACACTGATACAAGGAATACAACTAGGTCTTTGTGTTAATCCTTTTACAACCAATCTATCCTGAACAAGAAAAAAATTGACCTACTTGCTGATGGTGGCCACACACAACCCTTTCAGTCCATAGATTTAATGAGAGCACCATGGGTTTAATGTTTGGAGAACAAGGGGCCACCCCCTTGTCCAACACTTTTTATGGGTACCATGCATCATTATGGCACTCATGGACCCCATCATGCCTCCTAGAAGCCCTAGGACATCATTTGACCTCTTATGAGGCTTATTATTCCATGTATGAGATAGTTTGGTGGGATTTTCACCATAATTTAGGGTTACTTGCATATTATTTTATGTTTAGGGTCACTAGCTCATCACTCAATTAGAACTAGTTAAACTAATTTTAACTCAACTAATTTAGTTAACTAATTCACACCTATACCCCACTAATGCATCAATTACAACTGGACCCCCAAAATATTAGAATCCATCTACATGCCTCATCTTAGACCCTCATGATCCGAACATATGTAGGGACACAATAAAATATAGAAATAAACAGAAACACATAGATGCAGTATGAATAACACTTCATTTCATTAATATCAAATACTGAAAAATTATTATAGAAGGAATGGAAAACAAATGGTATCTTATCTCTGAGAAGAGATGTGGTGGATACATGCCTTTGAACTATGTTATAATAAGGCTCAAGGGAATTTTTGTTATTTTAAAATAAGAGAAAACCCTAACCCAAGGAGATGTAACACCAAGATTTTATGGGCCCTATTGGGGGTAGTTGGGAAACCAACTTCCTGGGATCGTAACTTGGTTATATGATCTTCATTTGACGCACATGATACCTCGTTATAAATATATCTCCTAGGACTACAATTGCTAATGTGACTTATATGAAATTGCCAAACCTTTCATGCCCAAAAAACGTCGTTTGGGGCCTCAAAATGGATCTGGAAGTTTAGGACCTTAAAAAAATGACACAAATAGTAAATTTTGCTATAATTAAGGAAACTGAAAAAAAAAAAGAGAGACAATGGAAAGGGCCCAATTGGAATAGGCGAGTGCCCACCAATATCCACCTCGATCACCTCAACTTGAATTTCTTGAATTAACCCAGTTATCATGACTTAGTTAACTGACACAAGTTGTTATGAGATGAAATTACAATTTATTGTCCAATTTATTTAAGGGAAAAATAAATTAGATGCCTCAAATTCCTCACACTTGGTACATCAAAATTCCTCACCAGTGTGGGTGAATTTTTTTTTCCTTTATGGTTGCCAATTTCATTGTTTCTTGTTGCAAATTTCAACACTCCCTCTCAACAAGAAATGAATTCAATATATCCTGATGTGGTACCTTTAGAATTCTACATGCAACACTTATCTAGTGTTGTTTGAACCTTCAAATCCTCAAACTGAATAGCCTTTGAACAACTAAATGAGTATAATACATTTGTCTTCAAAGTTTTATGACTACAGCTAGCTACTGCACATGCCTATTGGACTCTCTGCGCTATTGCTGACATCTACATCTATGCCCTTTGCACTATTGCCAACTCTGATCCGTGCTCCAGTATCTGACATCTGTCAATGTGATTTCTGCCTTCCTGGATTCTGATTGCATCAATCTATCTGATCCTTCCTAGTACTATTGTATTGTGGACTCCTTGTATCTAAGTTCAATCCATGAGACCCACCATCTCAATGGACCCTGTTTAAATTTCTTATCTTGGGATTATGTATACACATCACCCCACATTTCACCTGGAGGTATGGTTGCATGTGTTCCCTCTTCCCATCCGGCTTGAAATTTCCCCCCCATGGACATCTCTGCTTGAGTGAATGCTTCCACTCGGTCTCCTCTATGCTTCTCCAATTGTGGTTGCTCAACAACCTACTGAAACTACTTCTAAGGCTGCATGTTGAGAGGTAATTTTTACTCCCCCTCAACAGCCAAGTCTCTAACCTCTGCTTTGCTCCTCAAAGCTTTGCATGCATCTGGTACATCAAGTGCATATAGGTTCTTGACTTGCGCACATTGTAATTTTCCCACAGTTACAAAAGTTTATAAAAAAGAGTTGATTTTAAATCAACGATATCTCCCTCATACGATCTCCGAATTGGTTTTCCATTTGGGTAGTTTTTTGCAAGGAATCCAAATATGTTATTTTTTTTTTTGAAAATTTTACACCAAAATCTTCAGATAATCTAAAAACTTGTCGCCCAAAAAATGCTTTCTCTAATACCATGTAGAAAATCTTACCAATGAGATTCAATCTGATCTTGTAATGTACTAAAAAAAGATAATGAATCCTTCCTACACTTTTCGGAAGCAAAACACGATCGCACAATCACATATAAGTAAGAGAATAAATTATCAATTGCACAATCACATATAAGTAAGAGAAATAAATTATCAATCGCACAACACAAGATGTATCTGGGGAAAGAAACTACTCAAAACTACTCTATCTCTATTGTGTATTAATTCAAGGAATTATGAAACAATACAATGCTTAATCTCTCATGAGATTCTCCCACACTCTTCCAATTGTCTCTCACTGATCTATGAAAAATCGGTCTAGTACTTAGACAATTCTCAACCTTCCTTCAGCCTTCCTTGCTCATGCAATTCCTAATGAATTATCTCCCTATTAATTAGGAAAATCATTCTTCCTTGATTTCACAATCCATCATGGCATCCTAATGAATTTATAATTGCACATGGGAAATTTTGTATAAATCCAACTAATGTTTATGTTCCCTTCAACCTCTATCTCAACTAGGTCTTCCTCAGAACTGACATGCATGAAGTTATTAATAGTGAACTATCATTTATATGACTGATCACTCATTATGAATTAAATATAATTTAATTCATTGATCGACCTCTCACTAGCTCATCACTTAGTTATAACTATTTAAACTAATTTTAACTCATTTAATTGAGTTAACTAATTCACACCTACACCCCACTAATGTATCAACTGCAACTCGACCCCAAAAATATTACATTAATCCCTCTACATGCCTCATCTTAAACCCTCAACTCGAATTTCTTGATCTAACTCAGTCATCATGACTTAGTTAACTGACACAAGTTATTATGAGATGAAATTACAATTTATTTTCCAATTTATTTAAGGGAAAAATAAATTAGACGCCCCACATTCCTAACTCTTGATGCATCAAAATTCCTCACCAGTGTGGGTGCATTTTTTTTGTCCTTTCTGGTTTCCAATTTCAATTTTTCTTGTTTCCAATTTCAACATTTCATAATTTGATGCAGCCTTCACAGAAAGACACCATTGAAATCGAATGCCTATATTCTCATGAGCAACCTCTCTTAATCTCAATCTCCCATAAGAGAACCAACAATAGGCAATCATATTTCCTAGCTCAAACCGACCATTAAGGTATACAACATTCTTGTGAACCCTCACATGATGATCTTTCTCTTGGAGGATGATCATGGCCTCCCTTTAACAACCCTTACTCAGCCCTCTTACTCGACCTACTTTAGGACTAAATCTCTCTTCGCCCCCTTAATCAAATGAGCTCCTTCTCACTTGATGTTCTTTCCTTCATCCTAAGGCCTCCTTAAATATTTTTTCCTAGACCTCTTAGGAACCCTCTAGAACTTACTGGTTTATCCACTTAGACCTTAGGAAATATCAATTTTCCTTTTTAATTTTCTTTTAGATTTTAAACCCCATCTTGGGTCCCAAATCCCTTTTCTTGGCTTATTTTCCCACAAATCCTTTTGTAACCAAACTCACACAAACCCATCTCAATAGGTGTGTAGAGTACCCCTGAAGCTACACAATTCAACAACATAGTCTAGTTGTAGTAACCATACCTTGGTCAAGCTCTTGTAGTCAAGCGAGGGTTTGGTTGGGTTCCCAAGTTTCAAATTAAGTAAGGGTAGTTATGAGTCCATGATGGCTAGGGAGGGTCAGGGAATGCACACTAGGAATGAAAACGCATGCTAACACTTGTCAGACAATGTCAATGCATGTTGAAGAGTGTTAGGGAGTGTCGGGGCATATCAAGGGATAACTAGGTCAAAATGCATGGAAAGGAACAAATAAGAGTGTGTGTTAGGGAGTGTTAGTGAATTAAAGTGTGAATTAGGATGAAGTGTGTTAGGAGAAGTTTAGAATAGGATTTACAGGAGGAAAGACGTTGGTTGTGATATGGGTCTCGACATAGAAGTATTAGACAAAGGGAGATCACTTTGTCCTATGCACATCATTGTTTTGCATTTAGCTAAATTTTTTTATATGAGATGTCGCACACTTTGGCTACATGCTCATGTTTTAAAATATTCTAGATAATTTTATATTTTACATTGTTGTGTATACGTTTTGGGGCACTCGACTTGTGTCAGCTTATATCTTGTGTGCCTTGTTCATCTTGTGGTTCTTGCAAACTCTTAGTTAATTTTCTATTTTTATATGAACTGAACATACATGTGAAATATTTTCTATGTAATATGTGTTGCTTAGTTGTTTCATGGCCATGGCTAGATCATGTTATCCTTGTCTTGGTAACTAGTTAAGTGGGACATGTTGAGCTTGGAAATGAGTGGCATAAAATGAGTTATAGGCAATTCTTAGCTAAAAAAGAAAAAATCTACTTGTATTAGGTGCAATTGTTCAAGTTGTTGTAGTTGAAGGAAGCCAATATTGTCACATGAACTGGAGTAGCCAAGGAATTGATTAGGTTCCCAAGTCGTGAAAAAATGTAAGGCTAGATGTCATGAGGACATGAGTGTCAAGGAATTCTAGGGAATGCTAAGATGTGTTAGATAGTGCGAAGGCATTTCAAAATTTCTACGATTTGCCAAGTGATAAGGCATACCAAGATGTGCAAGGATGTGTCAATGCATGCCAGGGACTGTCAAGGAAAAAAATGGAGAAACAAGTTAAACTACAAGGAAATGAACACATAAGATGGTTCATAAGTCATTAATTTACCTTTTCCAAGAGGATCATGCTAGGCACACCAACACTAGGCGCCAATAGGTGCCAAGTGAAAATTCTTAGTGCATTATAAGTGAAATGTCTTCCTTTGTTGATTCTCATCTACTTTCCAAAAATTGATCTCAAATAAATTTAATATTAAACCATGCCAAATCATATCAAGGAACGTCAATGTATTCCATACATGATAAGAATTTCCAATTGCCAACACGTGCCTAGTGCCAATATGTGTCATAGAGTGTTGTGCGTGCTATGAAGTGGAAGGGCATGTTGAAGACTACTAAGGTGTGCTAGAGAGTGCTAATGAATGTTGAGGAGTTTTATGGAGAACTAGGACAAAAAATTTAGTGATCACTCGCTGAAAATTCATGGAAGTTAATGAATATGAGGAATGTGTGTGAGGGACTAGTGTTAATAAGTGCTAGTTGTCATGCCAAGGTGGGAGTGACAAGGTATGCTAAGGGTTGGTAATGCATGCTAGGGAATATCAAGGCATGTCAAGAAGTCTCAAAGTGTGCTTGGGAGTTCTAGGGTGTGATAGTTATATGTGCCAAATACTTTCAAGATATTCCAATACATGCCAGGTGATAAGGATGTATAAGATGCAAGGGTATATCAATATGTTTTTTCAAGGAAACAAAAGGAAGAACTAATAAGAGGGTTAATTATTCAGGACTTTATCTTTATCAAAAGGGGCATGATAGCCACACTAATAATAGGTCCCAATACATGAAAACTGGCATTGTGTGCCAAGTGATAATGTATGTCATTGCATTCAAATAAGGTGTTCTAGGGCATGCTAGGGACTACATGCATGCCAACACATGCTAGGAGAGTTCTATGTTGTGCTAGAGCATGAGACCTTGTGCTTTGGCGTCAGTGCCATGAAAAGATGTTCTAGGCACAA
Source organism: Pinus albicaulis (assembly GCA_034641835.2). NCBI lineage: Eukaryota > Viridiplantae > Streptophyta > Pinopsida > Pinales > Pinaceae > Pinus > Pinus albicaulis. The sequence goes on from CM076572.1 coordinate 847,647,801, forward strand.
ATATTTTCCAAGACATGTGAGGTGTTAAGAAATGTTAGTGTGTGCCAAAGCATTAATTTAAGGTATGCCTAGATCGTTGAAGAGTGTTAGGTCTTTCTCATTAATAAAATTGGTAGAGCTTGATTATGTATTAAATAATATATTTCCTACACACACTAGTGGGACTTTATATAAAGGGAATTTTATTGATAATAAACTTAATATATATGAATCATGTGTTGACTCATAGGAAAAATCGATTAATCGACTAGTCATTAGTTGAGGGAATTAATGATACACACTAATTACTTCTTAAAAAAGTGATTGACTCTAACCACTATGGCCTTGGAGATATTATAAAAAAGACTCCACAATAATGGCATTAAATCATTGTCTTTTCACCAAAAATATATTAACATGCACTTAACGTCATCAAAAACTCATTGGAATGATCAATGATGACAAACATTTTTTTATCGTCACCAAAAGTAACAAAAAAATCATCGGTGAGGTTCATTAAAAGTTTGTCACTAGAAGTGTCACCAAAGAGAGAATTAGTGATGGGCCTTTAACAACCCTCACCAAAAGTGTCATTGAAAATGGCTTTGGTGATGGATCTTAAAGGACCATCACTATATACACTTACAATGACATTTTTTTAAGGACCATCACCATATGTGACATTGGTGATGGACCTTAAAGGTTCGTCACAAGCATGACCCTCACTAATGTCCTTTTTTCTTGTAGTGAATATTTTAATGGATGTATCTACTCTTCTGGTGGATGAATTCTTTTAAATCCTCATTCAAAATCCTCACTAAAAACCCTATACGCAATGATAAATTAAGTATGTTCATGAGTTTACCTACCTGGCATCATCCTTATCTCTGTAATTTCACCTTTGAAATGAGACCTAAACCCTAGACCTATTTCCTTGACTATAATTCCTATCCAACAAAAACTTCAAACAAGAAAAACCCTAATCTACTGAGCATCGTAACTAGCCTAAGATAATTATATATCTATTCATCTCATTGTCTACAAAGTGGCATTGAGAGAGCCCTCTCTAGTTTTGGTAGGGATAGCTACCTAACCAAAAGGTTTGTTTGTGGTTACCTTCCTTCGGTTCTATTCTCAGCCTTGGGAAACAAGGGGGTCATAAAAGATAACACAAATATAACCATCTTCTTCTTGCTCATTTTGTGTTCTTAAAATTTCTACTTGTTCACTTAGTCTAATCATTTTTGTTTTAAATTTATGAATCAAATTTCCAAGTTTAGCTTGACTTACTGATTTTTACGTTGATTTAATTACTCTTTTCCTTCCTCTTGATATGCGCTTTAATGTTCGGAAAATTTCTTCAAATGATAATTTGTATACATCTCATCTACTCATGAGATCAAGGAGATCAATCCACTCATCCCTAATTGTTCTAAGTAAGAGGGTTTTTAGTGTGTAAAATCCTAAATGATGTAATTTTTCCCTCTTAACAGGATACATGAAACTCTCCATTATATACTCAAGGCTCTTATATTCTTTTTGATTCATTCTAAAAATTTCCTCTTTACGATCATGATCTTTATAGTTTTCTAGAAATATCTTTTTCATGTCATTCCATGGTCTTATTGAATAGTACCTAAACTCATGAACCATTTAAGAGTTCTATCCTTCAATGTTGTTGGAAAAAATCTCAATTTTTGAGTGGTTAATAAGTAACAATAAGATCTAAAAATAATTCCAAATTCAAAGAGAAAGGTTTTCGGATCCTCTCACCTCTTACCATGGAAATTGGGAAGGAAATATGCAAGGATGTTTTTCATATGCACACTGATATCAATATCTTTAATGGTAAATCCAAGAGGATCTTCTTCATTATCATCATCTCCAACCATTTATTCTACCTTCTCTGCCACCTATTTTTCATCTACCTACAAAATTGGATGGTGATGTGGTCCTTGCTGCACCATGTGATCAAATGGGGGGGGAGGGGCGGGGGAGGGGGGTTGTGTTGGAGAAGTATTTTATTTTATTTTATTTTTTTTAAATAAGAATGCTAATGTAATTCAATTTTCTGTTTTTGAAATGAAATATTCCTAATGCAAATATTTTTTGTTTTTGCAGAAAGAAAATAAAAGAATCAACGAGGTAAGAAAACAAGCATAGTTTGACACCTCCCCGACAACAGAGCAAAAAAGTGATGAGCATCAATATTGCAACAAGAATGTTGTAACTCCCAAGGCTCCCAACTTCAATTATCAACCCGGGGTTCATACAAACTTAAGATGTATCGACACTATATGTGAAGCATACAATATGTCTTTATTTTTTTGACCTTATTTAATGGATTTAATTTCATGAAATCAAAGCATAAAATAATTTAAGAAATGGAAGCGTTGCTTTGAACAAAAATTAATCCTAGGAAAGAACAACAATTTGTAATTGAAATCATAAGAGCATGAATTCAAATAAATATGCCTAATATAATTTGTAAAAATGTTTGACCTAAGTGGTTTTTATTCTTTCTCAATCATGGATTTATATCTTAGGGGTCATGATTCAAGCCTAAGATACAAAAACCAAGCTTTGGGAGCAAATATGGTCAAGTTTACACGTGCTACAAGAGTGCTACAGGAGGTTCTATTTTTTCTACAGGAAGTCTTATTTAGGAGATAACTCACCGAATGAATAAGTAAATAAAATGAAAATTGTATGGGACAATTTTTTTTATTAATTAGGATTTATCATGTCTCCATTCCAAGTGGAATCACTCCAAAATACCCCTTCTCACATGTGCTAAAAATAACAGAAAATTACTACTCTAAAAACTGGAAATTCCTAAGCTAGTGAGTTAGTTAACCTATCAAATCATTAACCTAATGAACTAAAACTTAAATGGGGTAAATTTTATTATTAACATGAATGATTTTATGAAATAATACAAGTGTAAGCAACTCAAATGAATCTCATTAAACCATTCTAACAAATAGTGGAATATTACTACTAATTCACTACAAGGCATTTCCAGAAATCCTATATTTGTGAACTAGTAACCAAATACAAGTAGCTCAATGATGAATATTACCTTCCAAAGTTATTATAAGGATGAATAATTCTTTTGAATAGGTAAATAACCTTCAAAATAACTCACTTAAATCATTTAAATCAATCCTGCAATAAGAAAAGCATCAATACTAAATACATAAATAGGAAAAACAACAATAAGAGATGCATATGAATAAGAATTGAAAAGAACATAAAGATATTATGAAAGAGAGATATGAAGCTCTTGGGATGGCAAATACCAAGGAGACTCAAATTCCTATGGAAGAAACCAAGCCTTAGAAGCTAAAAATGGCACCAAAATTCATTATTTGAATTAATCCAAGTACATCCCTACAAGAAATGAAAATGGAGCTCCTAAACAACAAGTTTTGCTCCACAAGAAGACTAAAAAATTCATTCCTTTAGAGGCCAATTCGAATTATTACTTATATAAAATGATGAGGAAGAATTATTCTTTAAAGTAATAATCTTTCCCCTCCAAAATCCCTCAAATAGTGGATCGGGTTCCCAAAACTACGAATCTGCATTAAATGACAAGGAGGACATTCCTATATTTTCTCAATCATTGGAGCTCCAGAATTTGTCAATAATTTCAATATATTTTGTTCATTAATTCTCAAACCTTGATCCTCCTGTAGTAGGGATAAATTCCCTAAATTATCTCCTTCTCCAAATCTTGATAATATGCCCAATATTCTCACAATATTCTTCCAAAATAAATAATATTCGGCACAAATATGAAATTACCTCTAAACCTTCCTAAAAACATATTAAATCTTAAAAAAAAACCATTAAGTGTAGAAGGAGAGGTTTAATATATCCTTCATTTTCTTAAAAAAGGTTATATGTGTTGGGTGTGTAGCTTGATTATCTTATTTATGTATCACGGCGTTGGATCCCTATGCTTAGTAGGGCGACAACGCCACCCGTAGTTAATCGTTGTCAGGGGGGTCCAAGGGGGGTTGCCCCTGAAGCTAATAACATATGTAAACTTGCCTTGTATAATATTATAATTTCATAGTCAATTTGGGCTATTCATTAGGCGAATTATCTGATGGTAGAAGTTATGTTTAATTTGGGGTTTTTTTTCCCTAGAAGGAAACCCCATCTGTTTTACGAGGGTATTGTATTGCAGCTGTGTATTGTGTGTATAATATAAGAGAGAAATAGCAAGTGGGACTATGTGAGAGAGTTGAGGATATTACAACGAATCTGTTGTAGGTTGTGTCTCTTCATTTTGTTAGATAATATAAAGGAAGGACTGGATGTTTCTGTGGACGTAGCCCAGGATGGGTGAACCACATATATCTTTGTCTCTCTTGTTTTATATGTTATTTCTATATTTTTGTTTCCGCATATTTTATGTGTTCCATTGCTCAGTAATATATAAATTTCTAACAATATGGGCATTAATTTGTGTCTAATTTGGATTCCCATTAAGTAGCAGGTTCTATCCTCACAATTCCTAATTACCTTTCTATGTATTTAAAAGTAGGAATATAAAATGTCAAAGAGGATAAAATATTATTAAATGGGGAGGAAATCACATGTATCTATATCTAAGAGTCTTGATGTACACATACATTGATTTATATGAAAATTTGTTCCATTAAAACTATATTATATAACACAAGGCACTCATATTTATGTCATTTTTCTCCCTACTCAATGAGGGTCTAAAACTAAACATTGTTTATTTAAATATCATAATTTGTTTTCTACTTCTCTATATGGTCAATCATAGAAATGGTAACTCTTATATATTAGTTGAGTGATTTATTTGAATATATTTGATCTGTAAATTGACATGGATATTCCATTGGAAATTCACAATAACATATCTGTCAAAATAAAATAAAATTTATACTACGAAAGGTTAATGCCTTTTAGATTCCAAATTTGTTGAGAATTGTTTTTGTTTTTTATCATGTAATAGATAATATGAAAAAAATAGATAAAAGCTACATAAAATTAGTCACAAAACCATAATGAGTAAAAATATATCTATTGGTAACGCCTTTGGGAGAAAATCCATCTGGAAGGCGTATCTACTCTACTTACTTTTTCCTAGAATGGAAATGATGCAAGTACAAAGGGGAAGAACTTTCTTTTGAGATTCCTTAAACTTATGGCGAGTGGGAAGGAATGACTTGTAGGGGCCCATTAGAAGCTTCTATCACTTAGTTATGGATCTTAAATCATCACCAAGGCTATGGATTACAACATGTTTGACCTAAGTTTCCCTCTTTTCCTTGGTCTACACCTAGTATTCATTGTGGACCACCTTCGACCATACTTTCCACCATTGTTGGACACATAAAAAATCACAAAGAATATGGAATTGATATAGATTAACCCAAATTCCATTAAACATATCACAACTTATTAAATCATGGACACAAAAATTAAGAGCACCTGCCAACAAAAGATCAAACTATATCAAGTTGGCAAAGCAGGCCAACTCCTGCACCAAGGCAAGTGGTTCACCATGGGCCAAGTTCAGCAAAAATTTTCCCATCTCATGGAGGCACTCAATGCAATGGATTTCATTACTTCCTAAGGGGGGAGGAATTATCTAGGTGGATATTAGTGGCCACTCACCTATTCCACTGGCTCCTAGCATAGTTTTCTATTTTAGCTGTTTTTTGTCTACAATTTCTAGGTACTAAAATTTTAGAGCCGTTTTGAGGCCCTAAACGACGTTTTTTGGGGGAAACAAGCTGAAAGAAATCATATAATCCATTGAAAATTACACAATATACTTCTCGTATAGGCATTTCCAATGGGATATTGTGCTTACCATACAGAGATCATATGTGAAAGTTAGGACCTTGGGAAGTTGACATTCCAGCTTACCCCATTTGGGCCCAAAATTCTTTGGTGCTTCATCTCCTCGGGTTAGTATTTTGGTTGTTTAGGGTTTATTATTGATTCTTTATGACAAAAATTTCTCCCAAACTCATTTTAATATAGTTTGGTGAATGCTTGTATTCGTCATATCTCTTCTCATAATGAAGCTACTAGGATTAGAGCTAGTTTTTTTTCATTATGCATTTTTACAATATCAACATTCTCCATTTATTAAGAGGTCAATTTTCATTGTATATATGTGTTTTTGTTATAAATTTTTATGTTATTTCATTCACTTCTTAAACTCGGATCACCAACCCTTGGTTAGTGAATAATATCAAAATTTCCACACTTCTATGGTTCTTCGACTCTAATACCAACTGTCACTCCCCCAAATCATACACTCAAGTTAAGGCATGTTGATTCCTCTGGACATGCGGCACCAATGTGGTTCCTTGTAATGGAAACTTACAATTACTTCACTCCTAGACGATGCCCCTAGCCCTTACACTTATGTCATGTGTTAGATATATTATGTTTCTAGAATTAACATTCAATCTTAACAAAAGTATAATGTCAAACATTCGTCCATCAACATCATGCCTCATCCACATGTACCATTAGAGGAAATTTTAGCCTAAAAGTGGCCATGAAATGTTCATGTGCATAATATATAAACCAATCAAAATCCTTTAGATTTAAAAACAGATACATGAAAATATTTTAAAGGAAAATTTTAAAATATATATATATATATATCTTAATTTTTTATTTTGATGTATCTCCTTATAGGTTTACTCAAATTCCAAGGGTATTCACTCATTGTATGCAGAATTAAATTCCACATCCAACGAGTGTTGAGATTTTAGGATATTAATTTGGCTAAAATCTCATGGATATGCCAACAATAGGATTTGTTCCATATTCTATCCTATTTTTTTGTGATAGAATTTATTATTCAATTTCTTCTCTACATCTATAAATTGTAAGCCTGTAGAGGCAAATGTGTGTGAGGTGAGAGGAAGAAGAAGTGTAGATGTGCAATCTGTTGTTGTAATCTCCTGTTGAGTAATAAGATTGTCGATACCTTTGTTTGGTGGATGTAGCCTAGATTGGTTGGGTGAACCACGTTAAAATGTTGCATTCATTTTATATGTTGTGTGTGTGATTTATTCATAGTTTTCCGCTGTGTATTCTCTAAAATGAGTACCCATTATGAATATTTCTAAGAATACCCACATTGATAAAAATTGAATATACATTAAAAAATTGTGTTTCGGCACACTTTTTTAAAGTATCTTAAAATTTTATCATTGTGGGTCTTCTCAGAAGTATGCATAATGGGTACTCATTCGATGTGGAATTTAATTCTACATCCAATGAGTTTCTACTAGAAATTTAAGTAAACCAATAGGAGATAAGCCAAAATTAAATAAATAAATAGTTTTCTTCTTTTCCCTCCAAAATTCATAAATCCTATTTATTATTTTTATTTTTCCTTAAGAAACCACTTTTAGGCTGAAATTTCATCTAATGAAGTGTGTTACAATAAAAATTTCGTAACACAATGTCACAATGTTACATATAAACATCCATGTAAAATGTACACCAATAATGTGTGTGGGGTAGGCCAAGCAGGAAGGTCACAACTAGAGGACTACGACTGCACGGTCCATAGCTCAAGGAAAGTTGAGTGAAGTTAGGTTTCTTAGTCAGGATCTTTTTTCGAAAATGGCTAAGTGTAGTATCGATGGGATCGATGATGAAACTTCAACTGTGATAAAACACTTAGAATACTTTAATGATTCAATCAACTTAGATCATCCATGACATACAAACAAATAATTTCTCTTTGGGCGATATATTTATGAATGGCTATGACATGTGTGACACCAAAGGTACACTTTACGATGATCATGAAGACACGTGTGCGACAATGTTCAAAACTTTGGAAATGAGTGTGACATGTACTTACAAGGTTAGAAAAACTTATTTTCGCAAAGGTGACCCATTGGAACCACTAGAGCACAGTCACATACAATGTGACAACCCACATGCCAAAATATGACACTTTTCCCAACTTGTGAAAAGGAAGACAACATTGTAAGAAAACAAATAAAATGAATCTCAAGGTTTGCGAAGATGATAAACACGACCAAGGAAGGCTTCGAAATTTGGTAAAGGCCAAAATTTTTGAGGGGTTTTTAGCAGCAACAACATAAGAATACAATGATGCATATATAAGGGATGAGGACTTCAAGGAGGTGTTTCAATAGTTGTAATTATAGAGTCATGCAGACAATGGAGACAACACAGTTGAATATCATCTCCATAATTGATTATTTTATATACTAGACAAGTTTCTGTGTTTCTAAAGCTAAGTGACTATAGCTAATCAGGGAGACCCACACTTCCAAGGTTGCAGGGAATTTTTTTGTAGGGAAAACAATGGAAAACATACAGAGGTATGTGTATTAGCCCAAAATGAAAGAAGATGTAGTAGGATTCATAAGAGAATGTATGCTTTGTTGTACTATAAAGCCTAATAATAGGAAACAAGGTTTGTACCATCCTTTACTTCTACTCATTCATCCTTAATAAATAATTTCCATGAAATTTGTGGAAGGTTTACCTACAACCAAGAAGAGACGTGACTACCTATTCATGGTAATTGACAGATTCAGCATGATGTGCATTCTCATGCCCTTTCAAAATACCATTACAGGGAAAGAAGGTCGAACAAGCTTGTTCTTTGCACAAGTCTAGGTGCATTTTGGGATACCAAGGAGCATTGGTTTAGACAAGGACACTAGATTTCTCGGTGCATTTTAGACTACATTGTGGGAGAAGATGGACACAAATTTGAATAGGTATACATCATTCCATCCATGGAAAAATAAGTAAATAGAAGTAGTCAACATGACTTTGGTGCAACTTTTTAGGGGTTACGATAAAAAGCATCCAAATACCTAGGATGAAAATATGGTATATATAAAATATATTACAATAGCTAATTCCACACTTCTACCGGTAAGTCCCCATTTGAGACTCTTTTTTGGATATTTTCCACCATCATTGTTATAGGCCATTTTTTCACATCCAATAAAAGTGAGCCTCCTAATTGGATCAACCAACATTCTATTCCCATTGTCTAATCTTGTACAAATCCCTAAGCATGTGCCTTTCATCCTCATAATTTCAACCCTAAATTTCACTATCAGAGACAGTTTAAGTACTAACGTTGCCTGCAAGTCTACTGGGGTGCATTCGCCTACAAATTTCTCCACTATGGCTAGCTCTGGTCACTATTAGGTTTCCCTCCTTTGCATCTGCGTTAGCTCTAGAATTCTAGGAGAATGAGAAGGATTCTGGAAGCTTCAACTTCTAAGAGTTTCCAAAATTCGTTTCAACTACTTACCTCTGATTGACATTCATATCCTATCCTACCCTATCTGGAGTTTTCACCACTTATCTTTTTATCCTATCCCTCCATCAAATGTGGATCTAAAACCCTAGAATGGTAACTAGATAATTATCATATCCCTCTCTCCTCTATATTTACCCTCTCATATGTAAGAGTTAATGGTTGGCTTTGGAGAGTGATTCTTCCCTTACACTCCCACAGTAATTAGTTATCATCTCATGCATTGGGTGACTGGAGGAGCATATTGTGACAAGGAAAGGACGAGTCAAAAACTCGGAGGAGCTCTTCTACAAGATTGATTGCCACTTATGGTTGTAATCACCTTCCATTTATATTAATGAAAATAATTCTTTGTTTTCTTATATGTGATGTCATTATTTCATTTCTTTCAATACCATTTTTATCTATTGAATAAAGTATTTAGATGATACTGCATACATCTTTTAGTTTCTTTCCTTGTGTTATCTGACTGTACATGATCTAATTTTGGCGATCGGAGCTGGAATTGGAGATTCCAAGCTAAAGAAGGAGTGAAGTGAGCGAAATTTTCCAGGTATGCCTCACTCCATCACCTATCTACTTTAAGGAAAAGCATTGGTTTCCTTGTCTCTTTGTTGTTCTAGGCTGACCACCAAACCTAGGGGAGATACCTTTGTCCACAATCGTAAATCACATATAACAATCACCTTTGGATATTGCATATGGAAAGGAAGGAGGAGTTAGGGAGGATATCATAGGGGATTATTTAAGGGAAAAGTACAGGGAGGGTTTTTTTTAGTGGTTTTCCATCTCCTTTGGTTTGACAAATTCCCCAAACACTTTCATGAGGTTGATGGATGGTATCTTATGACTTTTCGCTAATTATTTCATGGATGTATATCTGGATGATCTCCCCATATTCAGTAAGATTTGGTGAGAACACTTACATCATATTTGGTAGGTCCTTAGCTCACTATGATAGCACAAGCTATGTGGTAAATTGCAAAAAATTATCCTTAATCATGGAAAAGATCCAATATCTAGGCTACATTATTGATGAGAATTGTGTGCATGTGGATCTAGCCAATATCCAATTCATTCAAGGTTTTTCAGCCCCAGTTACTATAACAAAGATTCACAACTTATTGTACCTTGCTAACTTCTACCAAATATTCATGTCTGGATTCTCTTATACTTCTTGGTCCTTAAGTCAAGTGACCAATGGTAGAGAAAAATAAAAGTATTTTTGGTTTGAATCATAATAGAAGGCATTCGATGAACTGAAACATCACCTTTTCTTTGAACCATTCCTCACCCTATAGAACCTATAACAACCACTCGAGATTGAGATAGATGCCTCTAATAATGTTAGTGGTGCAGTCCTCATTCAAGAATGACATATGGTGACCTGTAATAGTGAAACACTCTCTGATATTTTCCGAAAATACCCAACCTATGATAAGGATATGTATTCCATCGTGTATGCCTATCAGTAATGAAAGCATAATATTTTTTGGAAGGAGATGATAATCCACATGGATCATAGTCCTGTTCAATTTATGTATACACATGGGAAGTTATAGAATTATTTACATTAGAAATGGTCCACATACCTACAACAATTCCATTTGAACATCAAATACAAGAAGGGTAGCACCAATCATGTCGCAGACTACCTCAATCGGCCCCCAATTGTGGCATTGACCAAAGTTATCAACTCTTGAGGGAACGAAAAATTTGTATAGCCATAGTTATACAACATTGACTTTGAATTTGTTTCCACATACCATATGTTGATGGAACGAAATTAAGTTCCAGAATTCCACCTCCCTGATGCATTTTTGTGCTGCCTGGAACACCTTTATGTTCGTTCAAGCAAGCGTGCAAAGCTAATATGGGAGGCACATTACATTCGATTAGTGGGGAAATTTGGTATGGATAATATAGTGGTAATATTGCAAACGTATTATTATTGAAAAAAACTTCAACATGATGTTGGAAAGTATATTATGCAATGTGTCATCCATGTCATTGCAAAATCAACCATTAAGAATCAAGTTATTTGCACCCCTATGGCTACTCCTAACTAGCCTTGGTAATCCATATCGATGAACTATATGTATGGCCTTCCTTCTATCAAACATGATAATGATTATGTGTTTGTGCTCATTGATATATTTTATAAGATGCCCATATGGCTGCCTGCAAGAAGAGTATCATGGCAAAAGCCATTGTCAATATTTACTTTGAACATGTATGGGTACATTTTGGGATCCTACAAATTGTCATATCCAGTCGAGATAACATGTTCCTAAGTGTATTCTAATCAAGCCTCTAGTCATTTTTTGACACCAATATCACCAAATCAATTTTTTTCTACCCCAAGAACGATGGCCAAACATAGGTCATAAACAGGATGATCATGCACATTTTTCACATACAAATCCAAGCATCCACGCACATGTGATGAGATTCTCCCCTATGTTCAACACCACTACTAAAAATCTCTCTATAGCTCAACTGGCCACAACCCCTTTCAGGTGGGCTGGTATTTCAACCATTACGTACCATTGATGTCACATTACCCCTTTCAGTTACACAAGTATAATATGCACATATTCTATTTGAAGCCAACAAATCTACCAAGTTTATTGAATGAATTTAGGACATTCACTAGAAGTAACATTATATATTTCAAAAATTCAATACTAAGTATGGACAACATCATGATCAACGACAAGTTTCAAGTAGGAGACAACTTTTGGTTGCATTTGTAAATGGAATGCCTTGTATGGGCCCATTCTAAGCTTTTATCACTCTTTTATGGACCTTACATCATCACCAAGGAAATGGGTGATAACACTTTTGATATAAGTATCCCTCCTTTCCTCGGCCTACACCTAGTGTTCAATGTGGACCACCTTCAACCCTATTTTACACCATTGTTGGACACATCAGAATCGCAAGGAAGATGGCACTGGTATATATTAACCCAAATTGCATTAAACATTTCACAATTGATTAAATCATGGACACACAAATTAAGAGAACTCGCCAACAAAATATCAAACGGTATCAAGTTTTCAAAGCATGAAAACTCCTACACCAAGGAAAATGGATCACCAGGGGCCAAGTTCAACCAAAGTTTCCCCAACTCATGGAGGAACTCAATGCAATGGATTTCATTACTTCCTGGGGGGGGGGGGACTTATCTAGGTGGATATTAGTGGCCACCCACCTATTCCACTAGCTCCTAGCATATTTTTCTATTTTAGAAGTTGTTTGTCTACAATTTTGAGATCCTAAACTTTTAGAGTCATTTTTAGGCCCTAAATGATGTATTTTGGGGAAATGGGGTGTGGATAAGATAGTTCAAATATTTCATAATTATTTTTATTAGAAAAAACTTCAACATGATGTTGGTAAGTATATTAGGCCCTGTGTCACCAATGCCATTTCCAAACCAACCATTAAGAAGAAAGTCATGTGCGCCCCTATACCTACTCCTAACCAGTCTTGGGAATCCATATTGATCAACTATATGCATGACCTTCCTTCTTCCAATTATGATCATGATTATGTGTTTATGTTCATCAATATGTTTTCTAAGATGGTCATATGACTCCCTGCAAGAACAGTATCACAATAGAAGCCAATCTCAATATTTTCTTTGAACATGTATGGATACATTTTGGGATCCTGTAAACCATCATATCGAATCCAGATAAAGGTTCTTAACTATATTCTAATTGAGCCTCTAGTCATTGTTGGACATGAATATCACCAAATCAATTGTTTTCCACCCCAAGAATAATGGCCAAACATAGGCCATAAACAAGATGATCATGCACATTTTTCACATATACAACTCCAAGTATCCACACACATGGGATGAAATTTTTCCCTATGTTCAGCAAAACTATAAAAAATCTCGTTATAGCTCAACTGAACACAACCCCTTTCATGTGGGCCTAGGATTTCAACCATTAGTTACCATTGATGTCACATTACCGATTTCAACTACTGTTGTGAATATGCACATTTTCAATCTAAAGCCGACAAATCTACCAAGCTTATTGAATGAATTTAAGACATTGTCTAGCAATAACATTATATATTGTGAAAATTCAATACTGGATGAAAAATGTGATGATCAACAACAAGTTTAAAGTAGGATACAAATTTTTTTTGCATTGGTATAAGGAACGCCTTGTTTGGACCCATTAGAAGCTTCTATCACTCCATTATGGACCTTAGATCATCACGAAGGCTCTGGGTGACAAAAATTTTGAGCTAAGTATCCCTCCTTTCATTGGCCTACACCTAGTGTTTAATGTGGACCTCCTTCGACCATACTTTCCACCATTGTTGGACACATCAGAAATTGAAAGGAAGATGGCACTGATATAGCTTAACCCAAATTTCATTTAAGATGTCACAATTGATTAAATCATAGACACAAAAATTAAGAGCACTTGCCAAAGAAATATCAAAATGTATCGTGTTGTCATAGCAGGATGACTCCTGCACCAAGGTAAGTGGCTCATTAAGGGCCAAGTTCAGAAAACGTTTCCCCATATCATAGAGGCGCTTAATGCAATGAATTTCATTACTTCCGAAGGGGAAAGGACTTATCTAGGTGAATATCAGTGGCCACCCACCTATTCCACTGGATCCTAGCATAGTTTTCTATTTTAACAATTGTTTTTCTACAATTTGTAGGTCCTAAACTTTGAGAGTCGTTTTGAGACCCTAAACAATGTTTTTTTCAGGAAATGGGCTTAATAGAAATCATAAAATTTGTTGAAAATTAGAAAATTTACTTCTCACACAGAACTTTATAATGGGCTATCATGCTTACCAAACATATATCATATGTGAAAGTAGGGCCTCGGGAAGTTGGAATTCTAGCTTACCCCTTTCCGTCCCAAAATTATTTGGTGCTTCATCTCCTAGGGTTATTATTTTAGATGTTTAGGGTTTATTATTGCTTCTTTATGATAAAAAGGCCTCCCAACCTCATTGTAACATAGTTCAGTGAAGGTGTATATTCATCACAGCTATCCTCATAGATAAGCTAGCACTATTCAAGATAGTTTGTTTTCACTATGCATTTTTACAGTTTCAACATTTTCCATTTATTAAAAGAAGTCAATTTTCATTGTATATATGTGTTTTGGTTATAAATTTGTATTTATTTCATTCACTTCATAAATTCAAATCACCAACCCTAGGTTAGTGAATAACATCAAATTTTCCACACTTCTACAATTCTTCGACTTCGATACCAAATTTCATGCCCCCAAAGCATACACTCGAGTTAAGGCATTTTGATTCTTGTGTGTGCACCAATGAGGTTCCTTGTAATGGAAATAACCAACTTACAAGTACTCCACTCCTAGACTATGCCTCTAGTCTTTATACTTTTGTCATGTGTTAGATATGTTATGTTTTTGGAATTAACATTCAATATTAACATGAGTATAATGCCAAGCATTTGTCCATCAACATCATGCCTCATCAACATGTAGCAATAGAGGAAATTTTAGTCTAAAAGTGGCCATGAAATGTTCATGTGCATAATATATAAACCAATCAAAATCCTTTAAATTTAAAAAAAGATACGTGCAAATATTTTAAAGGGAAAATTAAAAATTAAAATAGAAAAACTATTTTTCTTAATTGTATTTTTAACTTATCGCCTTATAGGTTTACTCAAATTTACTTATGAAAAGACCCACATTGATAAAAATTGAGATACATTAAAATAGTGTATTTCAACTCACTTTTTTAATGTATCTTAAATTTTTATCAATGTGGGGCTTCTTAGAAGTATGCATAATGGGTATTTGTTGGATGTGTAATTTAATTTTGCATCCAACGAGTGTCTACACTAGAAATTTGAGTAAACAAAAAAGGAGATAAGCCAAATAAAAAATAAAAAAAATCTTCTTTTCCCTCCAAAATTCATAACTTTTATTTTATTATTTTAATTTTAATTTTGTATTTTTCCTTAGGAAACCACTTTTAGGATGAAATTTCATCTAATGAAGTATGTTACAATAAAAATTTCGTAACACAATGTCACAATGTTACATATAAACATCCATGTAAAATGTACACCAATAATGTGTGTGGGGTGAGACCCTCCCTACCCACCCAAATATATAAATATAAAATATGATATTGCTGCAGTAATACAATGTACAATAATAGCCAAAGCCTCCAAGTATCTTATTTCTAGGCTTCTCATGCCTAACCTCCCAATACAATGTCAAAATACCTCCAAGAATCCCACACACCCTAGGTGATCGCCCTTAGGGTACATCAATGGTTTTTAACCTAGCCCTCTAAAACATCAAACAAAACTCTACTCCTCCTGTATATAGGTGTGACAAGTCTTATCCAACCTTTCACCAAAATTAGTTCTCTAATCGAATAAGAAATCACCCTAAAACAGGTGGTTAGGGTCATTGTCACCCTAATGGGTTGCAAAGTCACCCAACCCCTATTTTGAACCTTTTATTAGACCCGCAATCTGATTTCACTCTACAACACATCAAGCAACCCCTATACACATTTACTTTTCTAGTTCACCAAAATTCCACTCATAAACCCTCCATCCTACTCGGTTCTTCCTTTAACCTACCTCGTGGTTAGGTAGGCTCCCCTACACATATATGGAAGTTCCAACTCTCATTTCAGCCTATCCTATGAAGATAGGAATTGGTTTGAAGTTCCCTCCAAGGTTCTTCTCAAATTTCATCCATTTAAGTGTATTTATATTGGACTTATGGGTAGTAGGGTGTTTAATAGTCATGTCTCTTTACTTTTCAACCCTAGCTGACACATCCAAGAAAACCTATGGGGTGGTGGTTCAAGATGACACTACCACATGACTCCCCTTCCATATTAGATCTAACTCATGTCAACCAAATGCATTCGCAACAAATTTATTGATCAAATGAGAAAATTACCTCGAGTAGCAAAAAAAACACCTGATTTTGAAAAGTGGTGATGCAAAATCACCCCTTTTTTTTATCATAGTTTTGGCACTTTAAATTTTCTTATGATTTTTTTTTTTAATGTCATGATTTTCATGTCGATTTTGGAAAGTGGTGATGTATAATAGTTTTTTTTTTTAGCATATTTTTGAAACTTTAAATTTTCTTTGATTTTTTTTAAAATGTCATGTCGAATTAGAAAAGTGGTGATTTTTTTGGCACTTTAATTTTTTTTATTTATCAAGTATGAACATTTGACTTAAAATGTTAGTGATTTTCATGCTAATTATGAAAAGTGTTGATGCAACATCAATCATTTTTGTTTATAGTGGTGATTTTCATCTTGGTAATAAAACATAATAACAAAATTAAAAAAAATGATATATATATATATATATATATATATATATATATATATATATATATATAATTTAAACAAAAAAATATTTAAAATAAATAGATAAATAAACAAAAAAAAAATTAAAAAAAAAAAACAAAAACACATAATTTAAAGCAAAAAAATAAAAAATAACCCCACAAATAAAATTTGAAAAAAAAATAACATAATAAAAAACATAAAATAAAATAATTAAAATTTAAAATTTAAAAATAATTTTAAAAAAATATTTAAAATAATAAATAATTTAAATTTAAAAAAAATTAAAAAAGAATTTATTTTTATTTTAAGAAGAAGTGTGTCTGTCTGTCTGTCTATATATATATATATATATATGAAAAATACATTTAAAGAAAAAAAACGTCATTTTTTTAATTAAAAAAATTTAAAGAAAATAAAATTAATATATGTTTTAAAAAAAATTTAAAAATAAAACCATTTTTAAAATTAAAATAAAAACAAAAAATAAAAATAAAAAAATAGTCACGCAGCTAGCCCCTCCGCCCGACGGCCCCTGTGACGCCGGACGTCGATTCTTGGAATCGACCTCCACCACCACAAGGGTCGAGGGGCTCGGCTGCTGGGCGAAGGGCGCTGCTAGCTCCCCACCCTGCCCAACGACCGAGCCCTGCGGACCTCGTGGCAGCGGAGCTTGATTCTCAGAATCAACCTCTGCCACCACAAGGGCAGAGGGGCTCGGCTGCCAAGAGGGGGGAAGCTAGCAGCTCCCCCTGGCCCGGCGGCTGAGCCCCGCTAACCCCGTGGCGGTGGAGGTCCATTCCGAGAATCGACCTCTATCGCCACGCGGTCTGCGGGGCTTGGCTGCCGGGAGGGGTTGGGGGAGGGGGGGAAGGTGGGGGGTGGGGGATGAGGTTGTTAACTCCCCCCACTGCCTGGCGACCCTCGTGGCGGCCGAGGTCGATTCTCGGAACCGACCTCCACTGCCACGGGAGTTGCAGGGCTTGGTCGTCAGGCAAGGAGGAGCTCGCTCCTGCCCGCTAATCGAGCCGCGCAGCCCCATGGCGATGGAGGTCAATTTCGAGAATCAACCCGCAGCTCTTGTTGCAGTGGAGGTCGATTTCGAGAGTCAACATCTTCCGCCATGTGGGCCACGAGGCTCGACCGCAGGGCGAGGGGAGAACTGCCAGCTCTTCCCATCGCCCTGCAACCGAGCCTCGTAACCAATTTTATTTATTTTTTTAAATTTAATAAAATTATTTTAAATTTTATTTTTTTAATTTAAATTTATTTTTATTTTTTATGTTTTCTAAATTTAATTTATCTTTTAAATTTTTTTTTATTTTTTTTAATATATATATATATTTTCAAAATGGTTTTTTTTTCTTTTTTTTCTTTTAAATTTAAAGAAAATGAATTTTGTTTATATATATATATATATATATATATATATATATATATATATATATATATATATATATATATATATATAAATTTAAATTTTTATTATTTTAAATTTAAATTTTTGTTTTTATATTTTATTTTTTTTTATCTAAATTTTATTTATTTTTTATTTTAGTATTTTCATTTTTAATTTTTTTTCATTTTAACTATTTTTAATTTTTTTTATTAAATTATTTTATTTTATCATTTTTTTAACTATGTGGTTTTTTTTATTATTATTATTATTATAGCTTAAAAAAAATTGTTTTTGTTTTTTTGTTTTGTTTTGGGTTAATTGTTATTTTTTTCTCTAAATTCTGTTTTTTAGAAAATTTTCCATTTTTTCGCTTTTTCTTTTTGCTACAAGTGATATTTTATCTTTAATACCATGCCTGAAAATAATTGGAATTTTAAGTCTTTTGATATTTTATCTTTAATGTCAGGTTTATCGTTGAAATTTTAATGGTTTTCAGAGTCATGATATTTGATCTTTAATGTCATTATTAAAACTTGTTGACAAATTACCCCATAAAGAAAAAGGCGTTATTCCAACATCAACACTTTTCATTTTCAAGGTGTTTTTGCACACAAAAAATTGTTGACGTTATTCTAGTATCAAAACTTATAGTTTTTAGGTTGTTTTTTGCATTTTTTGCACACAAAAAATTGGCGACGTTATTCCAACATCAACACTTTTCGTTTTCAGGTTGATTTTTGCACACACAAAATTGGCGACGTTATTCCAACATCAACACATTTAATTTTCAAGTTGTCTTTTGTTCACAAAAAAATGGCTTTTACTTCCATTTTTAAAAAATGTTGAAAATTTACCTCGAAAAAAAAAAAAAGTTATTCCAAAATACAACTTCTCGTTTTCAGGTTTTTTTATGGTTTTTCGATTTTTTTTTTGTTAGAGTTATTGTTTTAAGGTAATAGTTCTCGTTTGATTGGTAACTTTGCTCCCCACATCCTCCATCATGCATAACTTCATCCACCCTAAGCAGCCTTGGTCCACCCTACCATCATCAATGCAGCTTTCTTCCAAAAGGGTGAATATGTCAAGTGATGAAATGACATGTGTAGCTCGAGGGATAGTAGGGCACACATGAAACAAGTTCCAAAGGCATCTCCAAGGTGATACCACATCCAATCTCGCCCACCAAATGCGTCCACGTTGCAAATATCATCACGACCATTTGTCATACACAAAGTGAAATCTCTCTCTAATATTTCTTGTGTTCTCCCTCTAAGACGCAAGATGATGGCACATGCCTCCATATTGCAGAGGCCTAACAATGTTGCTCACACCAACTATAATCACAATATTCACATAAATCCAAACACTTCATTTACTTTAGTGATACCAAAATCCTAGTTATAGAACCCTTCTATTCCACTATGATCATTTGAGAAGTTTTTGAAATTAAAAAAAAAAACCCAAATAATTTTAACCTTGAAGATGGTTATAAACTCAACCATTCTTGAAAATCTACCATTCACCACCTCAACTTCTTATTTTCCTCCTCGGGTTGTTCTCCTTCCTGCTCCATTTATTCTCTCTCCCTATTTAGTTCCTTCCTCTCCTTCAGCGACTCCCTCCCCCTACGTTTTTGTTAAACATCCTCCTTCACCCTTTCGTTTGCCAAACTATCCCTTTCCCCTATTCCATTCCTTATCTTCTATTCATTTTCTTTCTTACCCCTGCACCCCTCCCCCTTCCCTCTTTGTTCTCTATTTCATTAATTTTAGGTCCTTATCGTTCTTATTTTTCTTCCCATTTTTTCTCCTTATGTCAATTTAACATCTTTTTCAAATTAATCATGTTTTCTTACATAGGTAAAATTCTATCTTTAATTTATTAATTTTTTTATTTTAAATAATTTTATCTTTAATTTATTAATTATTTTTTATTTTAAATTCTTTCTCAATGGGCTATCTATCCTAATATATTTATTCCCGTTCCCAACACTCTCTTATATATGTTTTTAGCTTCTTTGTCCCTAATGATGGTTGGAGTATCCACCAGAAATATTGAACATTGCTTTCACTCACACACAATTTACATCCAAAATCAATATCCACATGTTGTGGTTGGATGATATAGCATGTGATAAAATATTTAGAGGCTGGGCACTTAAAGACATCAAATGTTTTGGTTGGGCTCTGCTTATTAAAATATTTTGGCATGCAACCATGGGAAAGGGATTATGGAATAATATTATTAATAAGAAATATATGAAGAGTCTTGTGATCATTGATTGGTTTCAAGCTCAACACACTATTACAACTCATGGATCATACATCTAGACACTTTTCTCAAAATTAGTTCATGGTTGTTTAAGAACCTAAAATTGACATTTTCATTTAGTGCCCATATTCTCATTGGCATAGATCTTATTATGGGAATGAATATGTATGATGTGCTTGTGGATATTCACAATACTTTACATGCACTTGCAAAAATTTTCTTATCACAATTCATTGAGGATTCATCGAACATTTTCTCTGGATCCACTTGGAAATTTCCAGAGGGCATCGAGCTTCAAGGCTCTAGGGCAGATGTCTGGGAGAAATATACTTTAGAGTTGAGGTTGTAAGGCTTGTCGAAAAAAAATGGTGAAGATCATCTTTGTTGGAATGGTAATATTAAAAATGAAAATTTGATTGTATATGATATATGCGTAGTCTACCGAGGCCGCGTTTTGACCCAGAATCCGGTAACGATTTCCAGAAAATCCGGCAAATATTTGCCCAGAAACTTGTTTACAGTTGTTAAATATTAGTATTTTGAGTGCCCCAGGGGTTTTTGATAGTGCTGAATCCATTTCCACTATCAAAAATGGATTCCAAGCACTGCAACTACCTGATTTTTTAAAATTTAGTTGACCGAATTCCGGCAGATTTTTGTCGTTCGGGCCAAAACGCGGCCTCGGTAGACAACTCCTATGATATATAAGCTTACTTATATTTGGAATTACATTTGGAGTGCACTGATAGTTGGTATGTCAATGTTTGGCATCTGACTACTCCTTTGAAGCTCATATTCTTTGGATGGATCTCTTGGAAGAATAGAATATTAAAAATTGATAATATTAAAAATCGCGACTCTCTTGGTCCAAATTATTGTATTTTTTGTAGGTCCGTGACTGAATCTATTGTCCATAAGTTTTTAAAATGTTTGTTATCCATGGAAATATGGCATGAGGTTGTTCAAAACTTCAAATTTCATTCCCTAGTGGTTTCAATTCCATCAAATAATGTTTCAGATAGTGGATGAAAATATCTCAGTCCTAGAGATCCCTTCCTTGGTTTTTCATATGCGGGATCTAAAATGCACGGACTGGAATGAATGTTTATGGAATACCTCTTGAAATCGTCACGATTGTGGCACTAATTTGTGCCCATTTTAGTGAATAGTTTCAGAAGACATGTATTACTAAGTCTAGTAGGAATTTGGATTGTCTTCCACAGTTGACCTTCCCTACTAGTTCTTTTGATGAGGCATCCCAAAATGACAGATGTGGATGTGGTGTTGTTTTTTATCTATCTACAGACCAACAGGTATAGCTTTTCTAATTTGGAGGTCTTGGATCCAACACCCATGCAAATATTATAGCTCTTTCGGGTCTTTTATTCTTTTATATAAGATTAGATTTGGATCATATTAACATATTGGGTTATGCAAAAGCGGTCATTGATTGGATGAATAGTAATGCCAATTTGGAAGTTCCCAATCTGCTGCATTGGATGTATCATATCGGTGGAATCCAGAGCTCCTTCTCATATATATCCCATTGTCACATCTTCATAAAATTCTATACCACTGCAAATGACCTCTTCAAAAAAGGGATTGTTGCTTCGCTAGGCACATTTTTTTTCAAAGTTCTTATCAATGGTGTATACGTGGTAGAGGGGATATTGAAACTTTTTTTGCATAGATATTTTTGTGTTTTTTCCTCACTATATTATGATATTGATACATTTTTCCCTTGCACATTTTTAATATTTGAAAGTACGAGTTGTTGGTCATTATTTTGGAGGTTTATAGTATATTAGAATTAGCTATGGATACATATGAATTGATATTTATGTTTTTTGTTTCCTGGATAGTTGAGAACATTAAGGACATTACGATTCAAATTTTGTGGAGTTTGATTCCATGATGATTATAAGTCACGACCATGTATTTTTTTTCATTTTAATGAAATTCAACATTTTTTTCTTTTTGAAAAAAAAAAAAACTCTGAAAACTTACATCTACAAATTTAATATCTCTTTATAATATTTAATAAGTAGGAACTATTCCTAGAATGTTAGGGGATAAATTAATTTGTTATGTATTTTTATATTAAAAAGAGGGAAATTAATTTAATAGGGTTAGGTTCGAAATGGCTCTACCGTTCGATTCATCGTGACTGAGTTCACAGCAGGGCTTCGGGTAAGGGTTTTCTGGTGAAGGATCTGGATGTCGTCGTCATCGGTAGGGATGGGCACTCGGTTTTAGTATTCATTAGAACCTTAGGGATGCGCTAAGGTTTATGCGGGGAAAGTGTCAGGAGAACTTATAGACTTACCAGTTATTTATGTGGTTTCAAGACTTGCCTGGAGGTCCGTTTTGGGTAACTTATCTTGAAGTGCGGTTATCTCAATATTTTTTGTGGATTTTTCTTTTAGTGACAGAGAGGATATTCGTCATGATGGATGAATATATTGTTTATTACTCAGCATATCCCTTCAAAGACGTATTCATATAGGAGGAGTCTCCACTTAAACACCAAGAATTGGACATGGGTTGACATCTGGCTCCCCGTATTCTGGTTATTATTCATCCCTCCCTAATTTATTTAAGGTTTCGCAGTTTTACCCTAGTCAGGGTCCTGAGGCAGTGGTTAACAATCAATTTTTTTAGGAGAAGTGGATATTTAGGAGATTTTTGCGCAAGGATGGCCAGTCCCTTCGGAGGAAAATGTCAGTGTGGTCAGAGTCTCTTTAGAGATTCTTAGTTTTGCGGAGAACTACATATACCCTCATTACCAGAATCAATTTTGGACAAACCATTCATTAGGGTTTCCTTCTCTGGGGACATATGGGTTTTCTGAAGCCATACTTTACCAGAATAATTTTTCGGTGGCTTCTTTCGGGCCAGGTGTATGTTTTTCTGGAGCAAATCATGGTCATTTGGAGGTAAGAAATGCAACTAATGGTTCAATTTATAATGAGGGTTTCTCTAGACCGATTGACGATGTGAACGCCCAGTAAATTTTTCTTTCAACCATGGCATGTAGACCGAGGGAGTATCACTCGGTCTCACAGATTCACTGTCTGCTACCCCTCTTGAAGGAACAATTGGAGGTGGAGGTTTGAAGAACCATTGAAGGTGGAGGTTTGAAGAAGAAGGGTAGGAAATAAAAATGCAAAAAGGTGAAAGAAAGAGATCGTCCATTAGTCCTTGGGGATGGGCTCATATTTGATGACATTATGAATACGGGAGAAAGGGTATTGGTTGGGAGAGTAAGGGGAAGAAATTAAACTTCCTCGCTCCTCATAAAATGGGCACAAGAAGAATGGGGTCGTGTGTTGGATGTTCTATGAATACGGGAGAAAGGGTATTGGTTGGGAGAGTAAGGGGAAGAAATTAAACTTCCTCGCGCCTCATAAAATGGGCACAAGAAGAATGGGGTCGTGTGTGGGATGTTCTTGCAGAGGTATGCACATTGTCAAGGGGTTGGTTCCCCCTTAAGTTCGGTAAAGAAGAACATGCATGTTGGGTGTTTTCAAGTTATTGGAATATTGGACAGACCCCCATTTATCTAAGAGATGGTCTCTTCTTGTTTACCCAGCTAGGGAGAAACTAGGTGCAAGACTGATTTGGCTTAGACATTCAGGGTTGTTGCTTCATCTATGGACAGAAGATATATTTCAGACAATAGGGGATGATTTGGGGAAGTATTTGGATTATGATAGGTCATATATGGAGATTGGTAAATGTAATATGCTAGGGTTTTGGTTCACCTTGATAGAAGAGAGGGTCTAGTGGCCAATCTTATTCTACATTGCAAAGGATTCATTCACCACTAGAATTTGGATTATGAAGGAGTGTCATTCCATTTTCGACATTGTCATGAGGTTGGACATATTTTTAGAGATTTCCTTTTGGTCCTAGAAAATAGGGTCGAAATTTATAGTGGTGGTGAGGATAGACTACAAAACAGAAGATATGAAAGTGGGAATTCTTCGAATGTATCTCATAAGCACGATATGGTAATTCATAAAAGGGCCGGGTCTGCGAGTAAAGC
This sequence comes from Pinus albicaulis, assembly GCA_034641835.2. NCBI lineage: Eukaryota > Viridiplantae > Streptophyta > Pinopsida > Pinales > Pinaceae > Pinus > Pinus albicaulis. The sequence continues at coordinate 847,672,194 of CM076572.1, forward strand.
CCTAGTTTTTCGTTCATCTCATATCGAAGGAATGATCGCCAAGTATTTGCAGTCTATTCATGATGAACACACCACTATTTAGGGTACAATTTCCCCTTCCTCCCCCTCTTGTATTATTTTATCTCTTAGCACTTTGAATATGGTCGTGTCAGTGATTCCATATGTTATGGGGTTTAGAGATGCTTGTATGTCCTTGGGAATGGTCTCTTGTCTAGTCGATTTCATTCCTATATGTTGTCCGATCCCCATACCATCCTTCCCATCTTCGAATGATGACTCATATGAAATTAGTGGGAGATCCCGATATAACCTGTGATCCCAATCTAAGACATCTATTAAAGGCTCTCTCCAATATAACTCTGGAATATGCTTGGGTCCCCTTTCAAAACTCCCAATATTCCTCGAGGGCGTCAATCACATATCTCAAAAGCTATTATCTAGACTAGCCATGAAATTTTTTCCAGTAGATAGTTATCATTAGATGGGGTTCTTAGAGAAAGGAATACCTCAACCTCTGATCCCTAACGAAGTGGCTCTCATTTAATTAAATAGGGTTAGCTAGTCCCTCTGAAAAACTAGCCTTGAGGCACATGATTGTTTCAAATAATATTGACATCATTTTTCTACAAGAGACATTAGAATCTAGTGATGATATAGTAATGTCTTTGGAAGGTATGCTTAATGGATGGAATTTTTTGCCAATTAATGCCCATGGTAGATCCAGGGGATTGACTCTCGGCATTAATTTTAGATTTGTTAAGATTTTAATGTGTGGGGGTGTGAAGGAGTGGTAACATGATACATTTTCGTCGAAGAACTTCATATGGAAATAAAAGCAGATAGTGCATATGGGCCTTGTCAGGGTAGGTTTGATTTTTGGAATATTTTGATGGAGAAATCATTTATGAAGGCAAACTAATAATTTTAGGGGGTGACCTAAAATTCACTATGGGGATGTTGGAAATTTAGGGAAGTCATGCTCACATCAGTGCATTGTCTGAGTTTTTTCCCATATGTTTGATACTCACAAATTAGTTGATGTTGATATGGATAAATTTAAGTTGACGTGGAGGAACAAAAGAGTCGATGATCATATTATAGCTAGGATATTATCGATTCCTAATTCGTGATGCCCTATTGGTCAAAATTTCGCTTTTCAAACAATGGGTTGGCTCTGGGGGGATATCTAATCATCATCTTATTTATTTGGAATTGCCTAAAAATTTTAGGAGTCATAAATCCCCAATCAAATTTAACGTGTCATGGCTAAAAGAAGAATAATTTAAAATTATTATCCATGAGATATGGAGACCTTATAGCTTAGATGAGAATCGCTCAGCCGCAAGCGAATTTGTGGAAAAATTGAAATTTTTGAAGGAAAAAACTATTGAATGGATGAAGCTAAAGTGAAAGAGAGACGATGAGGTCCTGAAACTGATTGATACTGAGTTGGAGTAGCCTGGTGGGGAGAGATATGAATCCACTGAAGCAAAAATGCATATCAGTCGATTGGAATCAAACAAAATAAGATTGCTAAAGGAAAGAGAAGAAGCCTGGAGACTTAAAAGTAGGGCAATATGGTTACAATTTGAGGATGATAATACCAAATTCTTCCAGCCATATACAAAGGGAAGGAGAGACATAAACACCATCTAGTCATTGGAGAATGATTACGAATACAGGGCTTCAAATTTTAGGGACCTTGCAATGGTGGGTGCAAAAAACTTTCAAGTCCTTTTTTCAACTCCTAGATATGTTTCCTTGCCTAAGATTATTCAGATTGCTCGTTTATACCCCAGATTCATTGATGAGGATACGAACAAGGATATGATGGCCCTGGTTTCTCCTAGTGAAGTTAAATCGATCTTGCATTGGTTTAGAAAGGCTAAAAGCTTGGGGATTGATGGATGGTCGATAGAATTTTTTCTCAAATTTTATGATCTTATTGGGTCTTACGTGCTAAAGGTGATTGAAGAGTGCAGATCATCTGGTAGGTTGTATGAGGAATTTAATTCTACATTCATTGCACTCGTTCCAAATTCTAACAATATAAAGACATTTAATGGCTATCGATCAATTTCGATTTGTAATTGTATTTACAATATCATAGAAAAATCATTGCAAATAGAATCAAACCAATATTATTGCAACTGATATTTCTAAGGAGAAATTTGCATTTTTGGAGGATCTCCATATTCATGAAGCCATTGGAGTAGCATAATAAGAATTGCACAGCTTGAAGACAAGGAAATTAAAAGGTATGGTTCTCAAGATTGATTTATCAAAATCATATGATAGAGCCAATTGGCTTTCTATCAGAATGTTTCTAACTCATTTGGGCTTTCATATTAGTTTCATTAATTAGATAATGTGCTCCATATCTTCCACATTATTTTTTTTAATTAATGGCTCAACATTTCAATTTTTTTCATGCTGAGAGGGGGTTACATCAAGGATGTCCCTTATCACCTTTTCTCTTCTTGTTAATCATGGAAGGCCTCAGTAGATTGAACAATGAAACAATGAAACATGAACTATAAACTCAAAACGAGAACTCTAGCAAAAAATCCCCAAAAAACATGAAAAAGACAACTCGAAAATGAAAAGGGAGTAGTCTACTCAGGCAACGTTTTAACCCGGAAACGCTGCCCATCAAAAAAACATCTCCTGCCCGTAGCCGATTCCGCCTGGGATCACCACATCACTACTCTGTCAGAGTTGTCAGAGTAGGTGTCTTTGGCGATTAGTTAATGAATTTGGCGGGTAGGTGGGTGACATCATTGGCTATCTTTCCAAAATGGAAACAGAGCGCAGTTTCACAGAGCCATTGCACAGTGGAATAGAGCGTGGAACAGAGCACAGTAGCTACGCAGAAGAAGAAAAAAACAAAAGTTTGCAGACACTCTTGCACCCAACAAGTAAGTTTTCTTCCTTTTCAATCCTATCCACTCTTAAAATTATGAATTTGCTTGTGTCTGCTCTCAATTGAAGTTTTCATCGTGGTTTTCGGCCCCTGACAACCCTGTTAGTTCGGCAACTTCCTTTTTATTTTTACTTTCCCACGTCGATTTAGTGATCTTCTCCCGATCAATTTTCCAGTGAAAGTAATTCTGGACACGACAATTCCAAAAACCGCAGTACCTAATGATCCAGCTCCAGGATAGCCTACACCCAACTGCAAATCAGCCCACAAATCATCTCCCCCAATGAAAAAAATCTTCTAAAATGGGTGGATCCTCGCCTGAAACCAATAGCGATCAACAGAATCGATCGAAAAGTGGAATACCCAATGCAGTATTCACTCGATTCTGACGACCCAATACCCCAACTTCGATGAAATCCACCGCAAGTCCTGGGCACCAAGGGTGAACTCCGGCAACTTGAATTTGTGTAGCACATTTGGCGACAAATTCATGGAATAGATATGCACACATGTGTGATGAAAGAGGGTTCAACTAAAATTATAGCTCATAAGCTAATCACAATGCAACAGAAAGATGAAAAGTGAGAAAAACAAGCCCAAAAGACTAACATATTCACACCACAATGGAAAAAATTTTGCAAAACAATACAAAAGAACTCAACTGAATTTTTTTTCAGTAACTGTTGCCTCACACAGTTTTTTCTCTCTGAAACTGGAAATTTTTTACCAACCATTTTTTTTTTTTGTATCTTTCCCTAAATGAGATAAATTTGGATTTACAATTTAGGAGAACATAAGCAAACTATCAAATCTGAGAAAAGACGTCTGCCTTTCGTGCAGGGCTTCAAACAAACATTGCAGGGCTATCAAAGCTATGAAGTTTCCAGGTTTCTCTGTTAAATCTAGGACTGAATTTTCTGAAATTAACATACTCTGTTTTCAGTCGAAATATTGTTACAAATTTTTTGTTGTAATCACTTCCTTTACTATTAATAGAAAGAGATTTTTTTAATTGAAAAGAGTTTTAAGTTTTAACCATTATGTAGAGGGATCAATGTCTTGAATTCATTCTTATTATGATTGAATTTTTTTTCTGAGAGGTAATTTGATATCAGAAAAGAGTAGTTTCACAATATGCTAGTCATATATTTTGTTCTAATCTCTGTCTTATTGTCTATATATGATAGGTTTTCTCCATATAATTAGGATCTTTGAAGCAATCTGCAAAATTTTTTGGAACAGGTATAAAGGTCTCTCAGGTCACTGACGAAGATGAGATTAAATACCAAACAACAAGCTTCTAGGGCTGAGAGGGAACACAAGAAAATCCCATTGTCCTTGAGGAGAACCTGACACCTTACATGTCTAAATAAGGTGAACAGTGGGAGCAAAAGGAACCAATGGAGCAGCCTAATGATCCCAAGGACTTGTCACCCATAATTTGAAGCCTGGTTTATCTTTTTTTTTTCTAGTAGTTTCCATGCATAGATATGGGATGGTCTTTTAGAATGTTGTTTTTTTATGTTTATCAGCAGATAGGATAGTTTGTATAGACTCCTTGGACAAACAATTTGGTCCACTTGGTGGAGGACTTGGTTTCCTCAAAGGCAGACCTCCACCAGATACTATTGTAATATATATATATATATATATATATATATATATATAAAGTGAATTAGTTTTGGTATGTTTTTAAACCAGAAAAAATAAAAATAATAATATATTTTGTTATAAAGAAGATTTGATTATTTATATTGATAGAAAATTTAGATGTAAATTGAGATTTTAATATTTTAGATTATATTCTTTCAAATTTGATTAGAGCTATACTCTAAATTTAAAAATCTCTTAAAATGCCCTCAAACAGTCCAGCATCAACCATGACAGGATCTAACGAAGGAATATCTCCATCTTCAATTAACTCCAAAACTGCGCCATTTAAAATCATTGTTTGACTATGGAGGTCTCAATCTTTTGGTGTTAAGTGGTATTCCATTCTATAATCTGTCACCTCTGATGTTTTGCTTCCAACCCAAGCTAAGAATTTCTTAATATTATGTATTAAATAATCTTTTTCATTCAGGCTTCTCTTGTGCATGGTAGAATTTGGATAAGAAGAAACAAGAATATCAACATTTGTGTCATTACTTAGGTTGATCGCAAGTAAAGTTATTCCAGTCCGCAGAAAGAAATAAACAAGAGTGAGATACTGATCCACAAAAACAGTCAATCTAAAGTTCACACATTAGTTTTGAAAATACAATCAGGAATGCAGAAATTTGAGGGATGTAATAAATGCAGATGTAAAGAATGTTGTTGTTCTTAGTGTTGTATTTCTTCCTCTCCAAAATCAAAGGGGAAATACATTTTAACAACTACCCATTGTTCTTGATACAATGTTAAATCCTATTTCATTAAAATTTCTGAGTCTCATTCAACTTTCAAAAGTCCAAGAACAAACAACAACAAGATGTTATATGTCTACACATTAATTTGTCATAAAAAAAGAATGAAACGAATATTACATGATACTTACATCATTCTTTGCACAATGAGCATATGTGCACAGTCAAAACCCATTTAGTGCTTTATCACATGTGATCTATACCTTAAATCCAAATCCATACCTCTAATAATTTTGAGTGTGTTTTATGTTAAATCGATTTAACACTGAATTTGTTTGTGGTTACATCGATCAAAACGTAGGGGATTATTTTTGTAGATTCTAACTAGAATCAATCTATAGAAATATATGTATTTTGAGTACAATAAGTTGAACAAGAAACCAGAGCCATTTATCTGGATAAAAAAAAGTTCTAAATGTTATTTGATGATACAAAATGATAACAGAAAAAAATGAAACTGGATATGAATGTGTCTCCATAAAGACTACTGAAGACTACTATGAGAATTTACACCAGTATCATAAATCTAAGATAGACATTTCCGACAATACAAACAGCATAGACGTAACCAAAAGGTAGAAATTTCCTGCAATACAAAAGGCATAGATATAACCAAAAGCAACTTCATGATGTCCAAAGCTTCAGTTATGGAGCCATCACAAGTTTCCTGAATCCCAATAACTGTATGTTCCAAGAGAGAGCTCGGATAGCTTATCCCGGACCCCAGTGTGTTAAGTTCGTTTAAAATGTGTTTAAAGGACAGCCAATCAAAACAGAGCATAAATTCCTGAATTATTTATAAAATAAGGCTAATTCAAATGCTTTCAATAATGATTTTGACTGTTAGCCTATTTAGTTACTAGTTGAGAGTCACCAAAAATCTAGACTTCCCTCGTTTTTATTTTTTCGCTTCGCTACCTCGAGTAGTGACCAAAGACCCAAAATTTCCACACTAATGTTAGTTCATCTGCCATGAAGATCTCTAACCTGGATTAAATGAATTTTTCTTTAAAAAGGGACGTCACCTATGCCACAAAGATGATCCCCTTAACAAGCATGATCGAAGTGCTACATGAAACAACAAAATCTATATTAAGGATAATAAGTAATCTAGACTTTCTATATCTCAGAGTTAATAAGCAATCTGATCGTTTTGGCCAACTTCACTTCATGTTCCTCAGTCTTATTGCAAAACGAATTGTTATTTATAGCAATAAATATTATTTATAGCTATAAATATTAACGATTAGATTCTTTTCTATTTTTCAAAATTAATATTTTATCTATTGGTTTTAGAACAAATTCTTATTTTTTAATAATGTAAATTAGAATGTGGAAGATATTTATATATCATAAAAGGAAGATATTTATAATTAAGTGTTAAAAAAAATAAAAAATAAAGCTCACATTTGAAATTTGAAGTGCCAGAGCACTTTCTTATTGTATTTGATATATTTGGTTTAAATGTAAAATAATGATAATAATTTGAAAATTAAACAATAAAAATTAAGTTAAATGAAGTTTTTTTTTTTTTAAATATATATGAGTATAGTTATAATAATTAAATGGCTAACAAATATTAACAAGTATCATGATAAGCATCTAAATATTTGATATATTTTTTGTAGTTAAAATTAAAACTAGTATAAATTCATTTTAACTATATATTTAGTAAATGTTAAAAATGATCAAATCTCATGAAGTACAAACCCCTTTTACAATACAAAATTTGAAAAAATATTTTAGCCTTTGAGAAATTTATAAATGGATTCAAAACTTTGCAAATTTTATTGGTCATTTGGATTGTGTAGAGTATACAATTTAAACACATAATTTTAATAAATATTTGTTGGATTTCACACAAAAGTGGCATGACCTAGGATCACAATGTAGAACACTGAGTTATAAAATATTCTTACCATAACTCCTTCATATTAGTGAACAATAAGTTGAACAAGAAACCAGAGCCATTTATCTGGATAAAAAAAGTCCTAAATGTTATTTGATGATACAAAATGATAACAGAAAAAAACCAGAGCTCCAATATTAATATTAATATTAATATTGAAATGCTCCAAGAAGAAAACTTGGTTACTTGGCCAATTGAGAAAATATCATACCCATTTACAGCTAAACTGAAGTTAACTGAACAGTTAGGGTTTTGTTTTTCATCGTAACAATATCAAAAATTTGTGAATAACTTACTGTTTATATGGTAACAGATCAAATGGATCGTTTGACACTTCTCAAAGGAAAAGGCATGCCATCGCTTTTCTCATGGTCATGCAAAAGGTGCTCTCGCAGATCTATCGCTAGAGTAGTTACACGTGATTTCTCAATATAAGAAGAAACTAAATGGACAACTTCTGTAAAATTCCAAGGGACAGGTCACTTTCTCATCTTAAAATGCTTTCTGTATTGCATGCAGGAGCTATAAAAATGGTTATGTCTAGAACGATTTATCTAAGGACGATGTAGTCTGCCCAACTCGTGGAGTTGAATATGTTCTCAAGGGTTCAGAGTTGTTTAAGGGTTGTTCAGGTAGCTATTTTTTATTTTATTTTTTATTAGAACAAAAATAAAGGGAGAAACAAAAGATAGGAGAACATAAAATCTGGGAGTACCGATAAAAATCTTCACTTGTAACTATTTTTTAGCAAGGAGAACATAAATCCTTCCCATCTATCACATAAAGCATCTTATCTTTAAAATTAAAACATCATTTTACTCTTAACGAAATCACAAAGTAAATCCTTGCAAACACATCGTTTTAATATTTAGAATCACTCAATCCAGATTAGCCCAGCAAAATAAGAAAGATTTAAATATAAATGAGAACAGAAATCCTTCCCATCTATCACATAAAGCATGTTATCATTAAAGAGTAAAGCATCATTTTACTCTTAACGAAATCGCAAAGTAAATCTTTGCAAACACATCGTTTTAGTCTTTAGAAAAACTCAATCCAGATTAGCCTAACAAAATAAGAAAAATTTAAATATAAAGTGCACTATAAATTTGGTTGAATTGCAACTCGAATACATACCAAGTAACTAATAATATAAACATATGGCGGCACAAAACCCATAAATCTACTCATTGCAACTGCAATTTCATGGCAGCTATGATCTTAAACTTCACATAGCTGCTCTTACGTGCCTAAAGTGATTACAAAATACAAGTACCTAAGCTTTAAGCAGCGGTTGCGATCTCAAATGCCCAAATAACTGCTCTCTAAATGCCCAAATGCCCAAAAGTGAAGACTGATCACAAATATAATTACATTTTCATCATACTTAGCCAAATAGCTGCACTTAAATGTTGTTCAAAAGTGGAAAGCTTTTGCAGCATGGTTGTCAATGGGCGCAGAAGGTGATGAGATAGTCAACCCCAGAGCATGTAACCAAGCTGCTCGGATTGTCATAGGCATAACTGTAAGCTCTGGGAAACACATTCTTAAATAGACGAGAGAAACTAATGGGTTTGCAAGTCTATGGATTTCCATATGAACCAGTGCAACAATACTGAGGCGTGCTAAGGCACTCTTACAAGCCATGACACAGCCCTGAAGTGAAGGCGAGAATTTGAGGTTCAAGTCACTGATGCATCCCGCATCTGTGCATTTCCCAGAGCCTCTGCAGGGAGCTATGTGCGTTTGAATTTCAGCTGTGTGTGCGCGGCCGATGTATCATTTTGGAAACCAACAGACCAAATGCCTGAAATCCTTAATCCTTAATACTTTTCTCCACCCAATGGGCAAACCGATCCAATTTCCACCACCCAGAACCAAATCTGATCGAATTCCAAAATGGGCGGATCCTCGCCTGAAACCGATAGCGATTGACAAAATTGATCAAAAAGCCGAATACCCAACGCAGTGTTCGCTCAATTCTGACGACCCAATACCCCAACTTCGATGAAATCCACCGCAAGTGCTGGGTACCAAGGGCGAACTCCGTCAACTTGAAAAACTTGAAAACCAGAATGGCAACATAAAAATTTGAATTTCATTTAGGCGCGCGCAAGCGATGTATCATTTTGGAGCAAGGGTTTCCTAAGGGTTAATGGCAGCGGCTGGTCTGACAATGTGATGAATGCGGTTATCTTTTCAACTATAACAGGGTCATGCGATGAACCCCAAGCACAATTAGCAACGTCTCTGCGGCCGAGTAGGAGATGTTTTCCGATGGGCAGCGTTTCCGGGATAAAACGTTGCCTGGGTAGACTACTCCAATGAAAAGTGTTGAAGTTGGAATATAATATTTTTTTTTGGGTAAATTTTCAGCATGTTTTAAAAATGGCAGTGAAAACCAATTTTTTTTGTGTGAAAAACACCATGAAAAAGAAAAGTGTTGATGCTAGAATACCGTTTTCTTTTTTTTTTCAAGATAAATTTTCAATATTTTGAAATAATGTCGTAAAAGAGAAAATAACATGACTCTGAAAAACATTAAAATTTCAAAAGAAAAATGAAAACAAAAAATAAAACAATGAATAATAATAATAATAATAATAATAAGTAACTAAAAATATATATTAGAAAAAAAAAAAAACATAAAATAAAAAATGGCAAAGAAAATCAAATATATAAAAAGACAAAAAAAATCCAAACATAAAAATGTAAAAAGAAACAGAAGACTAGATAAAAACTAAAAAATAAAATTAAAAAATATAAATATAAAAAAATATTTTCAAAAAACATAATTAAGGGAAAAAAAAAATAACCAAAAAAATAAAAAGAAATAAATATTACTTTATCAAGTAATTAAATAAAAAACAAAACATGAAAATAAATCAGTGAATAATACATTAAAAAAAACTTATAAAAAATATCAATAACATATAACTTTTAAAAATTAATTAAAAAAAAAATTAAAAAAAAAAAAATTAAACAACTTTAAAATAATTAAAAAAAAAAAAAAAAAAAAACATAATAAAAATATTTAAAAAAAAAAAACTTTAAAATAATTATAAAAAAAACAATTATAGAAACTAGTTAAGTAAATAAATAAAATTAAAATAAAAACATTAAAAATAAATAAATTTAAAAAATTAAAAGAAATTAAAAATGTTTAAAAAATAAACATAAAACGAATTAAAATTAAAAAAATTAAAATTAAAATTAATTTGGCCCCTCGGGCCCCTGGCAGGCAGAGCTGCACAAATCTGCCAGCCCAGGGCGAAGGCCCCTCTAGCAAGAGGGGTCACCGCCTTGGTCGGGCAAAGCTGCACAGTTTCGCTAGCCCGGGGCGGAGGCACATCTGGCCACCCGATGGCCTGAAGCCGATTCTCAGAATCATTCAAGGAGGTTGTCACCCTGAGTGGGCGAAGCTTCACACCGAGTGGCTAGAGGGGCCTCCGCCTTGGGTTGGTGGAGCTATGCAGCTCCGCCCGACCAGGGCAGCGACCCTTCAGGGCCTTGGGCGAGCTCAAGCCGATACTCAAAATCAGCTTGAGCCTGCCCAGGGGCATGAGGGACCTAATTTTATTATTATTATTATTATTATTATTATCGTCCTAAGATATCTGGTTTTCAAGTGTTTTCCAATTTTTGGTTTTTTGTGTTTCTTTACAATGTTTTTTTATCATGAAAGTTTTAATTTTTTTTCCAAAGTTTAAAAAAATTAATAAAATTAATATCTTGAGGCTATGATTTCTTTTATATTTTTAAAAACTCGACAACAAATATACATTTTTAATAATGATATAATTAAAAAAAATATGTATTTAGGACAATTAAACTAAAAATAACACGTTCAATATTTTATTTTATTTTGTAAGTCAACACCCACGTGGAGATTAGAACCGGTGACCTATCTCATGGAGTGCCTTAACAGTGCACCCTTCACCGTCGAACCAAAGCCCGTGGGCTAACACGTTAAATAAATTAAAATTATGCAAAATTTGAATAAAAAAATTAGAAAAATAACAAATTTTATGATTTTTTTTATAAAAAAATTAGGACATTCGAAAAATTAAAATTCAAAAAAAGTGATCCACATAAAATGTAATTAAAAAATATAAAAATATAAAATAAACATATAATTTAAAAAAATAATAAAATACATAAACATAAAAAAAAAAAAAAAAAAAATACAATTAATATTTAAAAAAACATTAAAACATAAATAATAATAATAATAATAGACCATTGAAAAAAAAAAATTAAACAATGAAAATCAATAAAAATAAGAATGAATATATATATATATATATATATATATATATATATATATATATATTAAAAAATTAAAATTAAAAAAAAATCTGGGCCCTCGAGCTACCCAATGAGATGAACCCGATTCTTAGAATTGCCTTTTGCTGAAGGCGATTTTTAGAATCGCCTCCGATTCTAAGAATCACCTTCAGTTGGAGACGATTCTGAGAATCACCTCCAGCGTCTCCAAGAAGGTGAGGAAATTCTAAGAATTTCCCCCACGAACCTCCAGCTAAAGGTGATTCTCAAAATCGCCTCAGGGTGGAGAATCACCTCCAGCTTAAGGTAATTCTCAAAATCCCCTTAGGGTGGAGGTGATTCTCAGAATTGCCTTCAGCTGAAGGAGATTCTTAGAATCGCCTCGGGGTGGATGCAATTCTCCGAATCGCCTCTGGGTTGTGGCAATTCTAAGAATCGCCTTCAGTCGAAGGTGATTCTGAGAATCGCCTTCAGCCGAAGGCAATTTTGAGAATCGCCTCCACATGGAGGGAAGGCGATTCTCAGAATAACCTCCAGTTGAAGGTGATTCTAAGAATTGCCTCTCGCTAAAGGAGATTATGAGAATCGCTCTCAGCTGGAGGCGATCTTGAGAATCCCCTCTAGCTCCCGGCGATGATTCTAATAATCGCCTTCATCTAGAGGGGATTCTGAGAATCGCCTCCACGTGAAGGCAATTATCAGAATCGCCTCCGAATGGAGGCGATTATCAAAATGATTCTTAGAATTTCCTTCAACTGAAGGAAATTCTCAGAATCTCCACCAGGTGGCCCAACAGCGGAGCCCCCTCGGGTCACCGAGTCATGGCCTTCATCTTGTTAAGTGGCCCGAGGACCCTACGCTCTGGGGTAGTGAAGCTATGCAACTTCGCCAGCCCAGGGTGGAGGCCCCTCGAGCGACCTGACGGGCTGAAATCCAATTCTGAAAAACGGGTTTCAGCCCATGGGGTGGCCCATGGGGCTTGCACCCTCGGCTGGTGGGCTAAAAGTTGACTTTGAGAATCAGCTTCCATCTCATCGGATGGCTGGAGGGGCCTCCACCTTGGGCTAGCAAAGCTCTGCCAACCTAGGGTAGAGGCCCCTCAAGCCACCTGATGGGTTGAAAGTCGTTTCTCATATTCGAATTTCAGCCCGCCTAGTAACCCTAGGGGCATAAAAAAAAAATTTATTTAATTTTATATTTAATAATTTAAAATAAATATATATATATATATATATATATGAAATTGATTTATTTTTAAATAATTTTTATTTCTTTTTATTTCTTCATTCTTATTTTATTGTTTTTCATTTTTTAAATTTAATGTTTTCAGCGCATATATATATATATATATATATATTCTTTTTTTTTTAAATTAATTATATATTTCGTTTTTAAAAAAATCTATGTTTATAATTTATTTATTTTTTTTTTACTTAAATTTTTATGTGAATCTTTTTTTTTCAAATGTCATCATTTTTATATTAATTTCATAAATTTGTTATTTTTTCAATTTTTTTAATTCAAAATTTCCATAAATTTATTTTGTTTAACATATTATTTTTAGTGAAAATGTCCTAAAATACATATTTTTCTAATTATATGTATACGCAAAATGTATATTTTTTTTGTTGAGTTTTTAAAATTCTTATTTTTTAGTGACAGTTATTTTATGTGTATTGAAATATTAATTAACGATATATAGATATAAAAGAAATCATAACATCAATATATTAGTTTTACTATTTTTTTATATTATGAAAAAAAATTAAAATTTTCATTATAAAAAACTATTGCAAAGGAAAATAAAAACCAAAAAATTGGACAACTTGAAAAATGGTTAAATAATCAACATTAAAAAGAAAATTATGTTTACTTAGGAAATAAGAAAATTTAAACTGTTAAAAATATGCCTTAAAAAAAGTTTGTTGATGCTTTTCAAAATCTACATGAAAATCACCAACATTTAAAAACAAAATCCACACTTCATACATTAGAAAATTTAAAGTGTCAAAAATAAGCCCTCTACAAAAAGGGGTTGATGTTGCATCAATTTTTTTCAAAATCTACATGAAAATCACCAACATTTAAAAACAAAATCCACACTTCATACATTAGAAAATTTAAAGTGTCAAAAATATGTTATAAAAAAATGTGTATTTTGAAACAATACTTTTCAAAATCAAATGATTTTTTGCTACCTCAAAACAAAAAAGTGTATTCCAAATCAACACTTTTCAAAATCAGATGATTTTTTGCTACCTAAAAAAAAAAGTGTATTTTGAATCAACACTGTTCAAAATCAGATAATTTTTTGCTACCTCAAAAAAGCGGGTATTCATTTCAGTTCCCATTTCAAAGTTTACATTGTTATTGATTAGAGAAGAAAAGAAAAGAGAAAATCTGAAATGTGTTCTCATGGAAAAGGATATTTTTTTTACTCATCTATTATTCGTAGATATTGTTCTCATATTTCTCGATGGTTCTTGTAGAGATGTTGCAACATTCAAATAGGTTTTCAATCTTTTTTTCAAAGCTACAAGTATGGAAACAAATCATTAGAAGTCCACCCTATCTGTGACGGGTTGTTTTATGGATGAGATGAATTATGCTCTCGGTCAGTTATATTTCCAATCAATAAATTTTGACGATGGTCTAAAGTATTTGGGTTTCCATCTCAAGTGGAATGATTACAAAAAAACAGACTCGTTGTGGTTGCTAGAAAAAATTGAAAAAAGGCTTAATGTTTGGAGTCACAGGTGGTTATCTCATGTTGGTAGGTTAGTTATGGTAAAATCTATTAGTGAAGCCATTCCAGTTTTCTGGATGGCCTTATCATGGATTCCTAATGGTATTTTGAGCCTTATACAGAAAATTTGTTGTGGTTACTTATGGTGGGGATTGAAAGAAGGAAGAATTGTTGCATGGGTTAGATGGAATCAGATTGCTTTACCTAAGAAATCTGGAGGATTGGGAATAAAAAAATTATTATTTTTCTCACAGATGGTGGTTAATCACTACTAACAGTCATTGGACATAGGTGGTAACTATGAAGTATATTTCCCCACTCACGCCGGAAGAATGGATCTGATTACATACCAACAGCAGAGTACACATATGGACGATCCGGAAAGTAGTGGTGGAATCCTTCAACATCATTGGATCTGGTCTTACATGGAGAATTAGTTCAGGTGAGCAGTTGTGGATAGCGGTCGACCCATGGTATGGATGTGGTTACATGCATTTCCTTCCTCCTGATTTGGTGACATTTTTAACAGAGCAAGCTAATAAAACATTAAATCAAGTATCTATCGGTTCTGGAAAAATTCTCCATATGGGTTCAGGGTTGGTTATTTGGTTAGACTTTAAACTTACCTGCTCACTGGCACCAAATTTGGAATGACTACATAACTGCTTTATCAAGCTCACATGTCAAAATTCTGGATAGAGAGGATGAGCTCCTATGGATTCATTCGAAAAAAGGGGATTTATAATACAAAGGAAGGTTACTTATATGTTTATGCTTCTAAGGAGCCTGAGGAGCTATTATCGTGGTGGACACACATTTGGAAATTGAAGAGTAGACCAAAAGAAAAATTGTTATTGTGGTGCACCCTCTCAAATAAAATTCCTATAAGATAAAATCTTAAAAGAAGAGCTCTTCAGGGCCCTTTATGGTGTGCATTATGAAAAAATGACGACGAATCGATTAAACATATATTTATATGTGTCCTGTTGTTTCTCATATTTGGAACCTGATCTATCATGTTCTTGGCATTCACATGAGGCGGCAGGGTGGATCCTTTAATGAAGCATGGAAGAATTGGTGGTCTGAGGCCAATCCAAACAAACTATGAAACATCTCTTTGTTCACGTGTTGGGGTATTTTGATTGGAAGAAATCAGAATAACTTATGGGATAAAAAAATTCTCTAGATCGGATCGGTGCACAGATTTTAGCAATATATGACCTCCTACCTCAAGAAGAATAATGATCCAGTTCCCGTGTTATTTCCACAGAATTCGTTGACTAGTCCAATCCATGGGCTTACTTTGATGTTTTGTCAAAAAGTGGAAGGTGTGGTGGGTGTGCAGTACTCTACCTGAGCAATTCTCACTATTTCAAGATGATGTCAAGATTGGGTTTTGGCACAAATAATTTTTCTCAACTTTATAGTCTGAAGTTACTTCTTCTTTTTGCATTAGAAAAAGATTCCTCACAACTAAAAGTCTTTGGTGGTTCCAAAATGATTATAGATTAGTTCAACAAGATTTCTATATGTCACTCTCACACAATCTCACACAATCATGAATTTATTGCATGAAATTTTGAAGTTAAAAGTAAAATTTGATAACTTTTTTTTTGTCAAAACATTTACAGGGAAAGGAATACACTTTCCAATCACCTATCCAAGGAAAGTGTGCAGCGGGACCGTGGTACTTAGCTGATAGCATAACATAATGGACCAGGGCATTATTAGTATTCTCACCATCCTTTTGTTGACCATATATAGAAGAATGGTGATATGAAATGACTTTTTTGTTTATATTAATGGGATATGAACATATACAACTGATGATTTTATGATAGCACAATTATAGACTGGACTCTTTTTACAGTAAGATTTTGTATATATTTAGATATGAGATAGACTTTACTCTTTTTACAGTAAGATTTTATTGTATATATTTAGATATGAGATAGACTGATACATAAGTTTTTGATGGTTTTGGATTCAGATGATTATATAATATTTCAACAATCAAACTTTTTTTAATATGCTTTACAACATCTATAACATATAAATTTCACTCTTTATTAATAAAAATTATAAATTTTCATAAAAATATATATATATATATATATATATATATATATTATTTTATTTTTTATATTATTTTCACTTTTTGTGTAATTATTTATGTTTTATTATTATAATATACATCACCGATGATATATAATAACATCTCCTTTATACTAAATTAAAACGGCCCAGTGTCTCACTACTCAATCGAAATAATTATTAAAATCTTCATACACATCATGAATGATAATATTTTTTGGTCCTACTTTTCCGTTTTGCTCTTTTGAACTATTAAAGGCTTCAGACTAATCTAACTGGGTGAAACCACATGACCGCACTACTTGACACCCTTTTTTATGGGTCACTTTCGAATTATGTCACTACAATTTTTTCTTTAATACTGCAACGTTTCCCATTACCATATTTCCTGTAGCATTTTCATTTTTATTTGCCGTGTGTGACCTCATGTTGACAACATATACACAGTTTCAACAACCAAACAAAAGAGCTGACATTTAATTAACTACTACATGTATAATTAATCGACAAAATCATTTTCATAGAATTATCATCTCGTTCCACGTGGCACTTCTGCGACCGGTGATTTTTTTGGCATGTAGTGGTTTGCACTTGGTACGTACGTGGCAATGCCCATTTTGGCAAGAAGTGGTTTAAACTTTGTATGTGGGGTTGCTCGTTCAAACCTTCTTGCATCTTCGTCTCGTTTCTCTCCTGTAAAGAGTTTGCCTTTGGCTATACAGTTTGTGGCCGGAAAGCATTTGCCCATTGTGAGCTCATCTGATCTTTTCTGCAACTAAATATTCCATCTGCCTGTTCGATAAATGAAGGAGATTCGCCTTATTGAGTTGGAGAGCATTTTAGAATTGTAAAGTGATACGAACGAATTAGCATTACATAAGGTAATCTTCCGGGAAAATTCCTCAGTTATCAGGGTTTAAATCAATTTCTTATAAACTCCCAATTTTATTTTTAGGCTTCCTCAAATAAGGATGAAATATATTCGCATATGTTATTTGCAACTTTACATATTTTGCGCAGGAGTCTGGAGAAAATCCTCTAGTTATTTAAAGGCCGTTATTATGGACATCAGTCTGGAATTAAGGCATTTTTAATGTTAAAGTTTGCAAATCGAACAATTTATTTTAGAAATATCTCTGGCAAATATTTATTTTGTTATAGGCCGCGTTCATTGTAAAGTCGGCACAATTTTGTGCAGGTGAATGAACAAGAGAGTTTCTCTCAAATTCAGCTATACAAACGTTGAAAAGTTTCCAATAATTTGCACTTAATATGTTTCTGGTTGAGGAAGAATGTCCTTAAATGCATTGTTAGATTTAATAGGCGATGTTTATTGTGCAAGAAGATTTGTTTTTATTCAACTGTCCTTGTTCAAATATCTAAAATGAAGCTTTCACTTTAGTTTGTTTATATGTTTGAGAATGACGAGATTCTTCAGTTATTGCAGGATGATATTGAAGCCGAGAATTTACAATATTCGTAACAACAGAAGTCATAACTCTTGATATACTGGAGGAAGTTTCCAGGGAAACAAAAAGCCAGCAGACAATACACTCCAAAGAAAGGTAACTTCTTAATTTTCCATGGCAACCAAGCCTGGAATTTCAACTTTTTTCAGCCTGTCCAGGCAAAATTTCATTCCGCTACTTGTTTTTCCGGTTTATCATTTTAAGTTAAGTTTTATCTAGATTTATGAGTGTCATTTTAAGTTTTATGCAGATGTATGAGTGTTAAATTTTTTCATTTTTCTATATGCAAGTTACAGATAAAGGCATCCCATACTTCAAATTTTCAAAGTTCCAACTCAACAACATTAAGAAATTTAGATCGATAAATAGAAAAGCTTTGTCATTAATATCCAAGAAAGAAAATACTCCTTACTACATCAGGAAAAGCAATACTTTAAAGTTTACTTCCCTGAAGAGGGGATTGCTTTATCCAGGATCAAGGGATTAAACCTACATATTTACAATCAGATATTTATATGATAGTTAACTTAAATGTCTACACATCAAATTTAGTGTTTCGTTTAGTTTTACCTGTCCTTATTGAAGTAAAATATTTATGGACTCTGAAATACTTCTAGATAGCGGAAAAACTAAAAAAATTATTAAAATTATGAAACATCAAATTTCAAGCCTGATGGCAACATATACATATATTTCTGGATGTCCATCAAAACATGCTCTGTTACGATTGCAACCACAAAAGTGCAGCTTATAATAAAAACTCATTTACCGGGTCATGGATGAGGGGTACTCAATTTTTTTTAATTTGACCTATTCTACAAGAATATGGGAAAATTCAGTCCTGAAAACAACTTGGGGCGCACGCCTTCGTCATAAAGAGACTCCCAGAAAATAATCCAAAATCTCCACAACAAGAATAGTTGCCACACTTCAGCTTGACTTGTCCAACAGACAGACCGTGGCCATTAGAAACCACCTGAACACATGAAACAATTATCCGGTATAAAGACCTTTTACTCGAGCATCTGCCACACGGAGTGATAGGAACAACGATACTGTCACTTCAGCTTCCAACATGGGCTTTGGCTGCTGGTAACATGCAAAATTATTTGGAAGTTTTATATTTTTTCGGGTGGAAAATTTATTTTTAAATCGTAATTATTTATTGAGTGGAGCGATTTATTCTACAGCCCAGTATGAGAATAGAGGTTGTCTAAGTTTGCCAGTCAGTTTGTGCCTTTGGGATGTATAAGTATGTCCCTTCTAAGGGATGTAAAAGTATGTCTTTTCTGTGTCTATTTAAAATAAAATTAAAAGTTAGAAATTATGTTTTAAATATAAAAATATTGTCCATTATAATTAAAATAAAATGAATATGCTCTAAAGTAAATAGAAGTCAAAAAATTGTATGAATAGGATGTTTAAATCTTATATTTTTCTAAAATATTTTAATAAAAAAATTAAAAAAACAATTTGAAGATCTATGTTAACTAATTTATGTCAATATCAACTTCATATATATTTATATATAGGAAAAAAATTATTTAAATATTTATGTTAATTAATTTATGTCGATATCAATTTTATATATATTCATATATAGAAAAAAATTAAATTTTTATGATAAAAAATTTTATTTGGTCAAATATATTCTATTTAATATTCAAAAATATAATTTAAATAATCAAAAATAACACATTGTATTCCATTCTCTAAAAAAGGTTTAGACATTTAAAAAAAAAGTTGGATCTGGTTTAAAAAATAAAACGTTTATGAAAAACTTCCAAATAAAATGATGACCCTAACTTAAAACACATTTTAAAAAGGTGATAAGGGTTAATTTTTTAAAAAGGTGATGAAGGGCAATTTGTTTAGCTTGTCTTCTAGGTTAGGTTGGTGGCCAATTAAGTTCACCATTATTTTTAGAGTTATAATATTGAATGTTTATTGAGAAGTCTTAAGATCTCTTGGAATAATTTTTATCGTGATTGAAATTATTTAAGATAAATTATTATATTTTGATTTTTTTTAATATTATTTAAAATGGTATGTTTATTATATTTCTATCTTGTTTGAAATTATGTAAGAAAAAATACATTATATTTTTAAAATTATATGTTTATATAGTTTTTAAATTGTTTTATCTTTTCAAGTAATATTGTAATTCTTTGTTATTTTGAATGCATAAATGTGTTCATCGTCTTAAAAGAAATTGTGGTACTTTAATTTTTGTAGATTAAACAACTTAAATTAAAAGTCTATAAAAATCTGTCATATTTTAGTTAAAATTGACCATAAAAAATGTCTAGAAAACCGATTAGTTAGACTATGCTAATCATGTTTCACATAAAGTTAAGAGGTCTTAACAATGGCTTAACATGTTCACACTGATAGATGTGTTTATTTGGGAATAGGTCTATTTTTGAAAAAGTTTCCAAAAAATTGATTTAATTATGGATATTTATTAGGTGGTTAGTAAGGATTTATTGTTCACATAATATTCACAAAATCATTTTAGAAATAGTTAGAGCTAGAGGGTTGAGATGTATCTCAAAGGTAGTTATGTCATTTTTGCTTTCCAATTGCTTTTAATTTAATTAATAAAAAATTATTGTTATTTTTAGCATGTTTTTTAAATGTATATATGTTTAACTCAAATATTAATTCTTCTTATAATCAATACTAATGTTAGTAATAATAATAATAATAATAATAAAATTATAATTTAGTTATTTTTTATTATTGTATTTTTAATCTTTGGCAATGTGGCATGTATCACGATGTAAGTGTCTTAATGTCTACTAAGAATTGATGCATATTGGAGTTTACCAACCATTTAATTTATATGGCTCCTCTAGTAGTCATAAAACTTGTATATGGTTAAAAAGGATAATGCTCCTTCTACAACCTCATACTAAACCCAATTAACAATATTATCCAAATTATTATAAAAATAAACATCACTCAATAATCAAAATTATTTTTTCCTTCTTATGTTCATCTCTATGTCCTCAAGGGATTAATCATCATGCCCTCAAAGGAGAGGCTTGGGAATATTCGTTGTGCTTCTAAGGGATTGGATTAGGTGCTCCCAAGCCAATAAATCTCTCTATGCAATCTTGTTTTCCATGCATAGTGCATGTTTGCAGATGAGGTTGCCTATAACAACCCCCTTTTCCTTTACTTACCATGTTAAGTTTCTCTTGGTGTATCTAACTAGTGCGAGCTACCAAGGTTTTTAGTGTACCTAGTTTATGAGGAAGGGAATGTGACATGTCTATTGTGTGCCTTTATAATTTGTCAGGGCACCCAAAACCAAGTCTTCTCATCAAACTCTTATCATATATATTCATCTAGGTTAATAACCACTAAGGTGAACATGGGGTGGTGGTACCAAAATCCATCTAAGGCTAGTGCCTTATGATGAAGTGATGTAGTAGTTTGTTAACTTCAAAAGATATGGGTTGCACCAATGTCTATCAAGTGTGCCACTCATGGTTTCATCCACAAAATAAATACCATCCATATCTCCATATTTTTGTAGAAATTATTATGTAGATCTAAAACTTCTCATGTAATTTAATAAAACACAATACTCAAATATACTCTACTCAATTGCAAAATTTAATTCACGATCAAGAATACGAATCATAAACAATTACGAATATGTATCACACATACACAAATATTTAACTAGGGGGAAGCAACTGCTCAAAAACCCTTCCTATATGTATTGCATTAATCAAATAATAGAGATGAAATACAATGCTTGCTCAAGCCTGAGCACAACATGCAACTGTATTGTCTATCCCTTTCCCTCACTGATTGAATCTGGCCAACACTTAACTAGTTTTCAAGCCCTCCAAGCTCGTATTTCCTTGCGTTATTCCTTGAGTAATTAGGCCCCCATTAATTAGGAAATTCCTCAATTGGAATTGTGCAATACATCTAGAGTCATCCTCTGACTACATGCACCACTTGTACAACTTGGAAGAGTCTAAAATTGATAGTACACTGTCCTTGAACCTCTATCTCAACTAAATAACACAAGTTCTCTACATGCATCAATTATTTTGGGTGGATTGATAAGTTAATTAAATGATCACTGATTGCGACTGAAGTCGCACCCCACTACTTTACCTTTCACTAGTTCCTCTAATAGTTAAAACTAGTTTAACTGACAATAACTCAATTTAACTGAAATAGATTGCTATAAATTAGAACTAAATCATACTGAATTGAAATGAAGATTCTCCAACTCGAAATAACTGAGTTAACTGAGTGACAAGTTCCATGTATCCTCAGTTAACTACCTTCAAGATTTTTGTTGAAATAGAAATTTGAATTCTCTCTAGTTTGACCAAGACAAAGTCAAACTGAGATTTTCTTGTTGCATTTTCAACACTCGCTCTCAACAAGAAATGGATTATCAGTTACCATGATCCTGTCTCTATGGAACTCAAATTTTCCTCTTGACAACGCCTTTGTCAGGATGTCTGCATCTTGTCCCTCTGTAGGAATGTATTCCAGCAACATAATATGCCTCTGCACACAATCTTGTAGATGGTGATATTGGATATCTATATTCTTGGATCAATCATGAAATATAGGATTTTTAGAGATTTTGGTACAACCATGATTATCACAGTAAATCATAATAGGATCCATCATTTGACCAAATAGTCCCACAATAATATTTCTCATCCAGATCGCCTCACATGCTGCTTGAATGACATCCATGTATCCTGCTTTTGTTGAGTTGAGTGCCATTGATCTTTGCTTACTGTTGTACCAGGAAACTACTACAAACCCAACACTAAAAATTACTCCTGATGCACTCTTCTAGTCTAATGGACTCCCTGCACAATCTACATATGTGAAGTCGTGAAGCTTCACTGCCTCTGTCCATTTGTACTATAGTCCAAATTGGGTGGTGCATCTGAGGTACCAAAGAACATGCATAGTTTCCTTCCAATAGATTTTGGTTTGCCTAAACATAGCTTGACTAAGTCTGTTGACTGCATAGCACATGTCTGGTCGTGCATTCACAAGATACATTAGTGAACCCACAAGATGTCGATAAATGGTAGCTTCCACTTCCTCACCTAAAGTGGCATCTTCTTTCCTCCAATTCCCTGCTAGAGGAATCTTCATGGGCTTGTTACTCTCCATGTGGAACTTCTTCAGTATCTCATTGGTATAATTTCCTTGAGATACAAATTGTTCCCCATCACCTTGTCATATTTCTAATCCGAGGAAGTAGTGCATTAGTCCCATGTCCTTCATTTCAAATTCTCTTGTAAGATCCTCCTTGCAAGATCTGATCAAATTATCATCACTAGCAAAAATCAAATCATCAACATATAACACAATAATCAATAATTTACCTTCTACCATAATATGATAAAGGTTTTCATATGCTAAAATTTTGGTGAAGCCCAACCCGCTGAGATAGTTGTCGATTCTAGTGTATCAAGAACAAGGTGCTTGCTTGAGTCCATACAATGCTCGCTTAATTTTGAATAGATGTGACTCTCTGTTAATGTTTTAAAAACCTTTTGGCTACTCAATGTACACCTCCTCCTCAATAATTCCATTGAGGAATGTTGTCTTCATATTCATCTGGTGGATTTTCCACCCCATATGTGCAACCAATACTAGAATTGATTTGATGGATGAGTACCTTGATACTAGAACAAAGGTCTCCTCATAGTCAATTCCATTAACTTGAGAGAACCCTTTTCCACAAATATCTCCTTGTATTTCTCTTTTCTTCTGTCTACTACATGCTTCACCTTGAAGATCCATCTCGAACCCACCACTAATTTATATGTTGATCTTGGGACCACTTCCTAAACATTGTTTATGAAAATGGAATCATATTCCTCTACCATAGCATCAACTCATACAGGTTTGTCTACTACTTCCTCGAAAGAGTATGGCTCGGTCTCTACAAGCTCAGTCATCAGAGCCATGTAGCCAATGTACTAATCGAGGGACCTCCTATGCCTATACTTTGAAGTGAGCGCTCCCAATTTCTATGTAGCATCATGCAATAATCTTTCACCATCCCTGGTTCATTTCCTTCCTTCTTTGGATGTCTCTACTTGAGTGGTTGTCTCCACTCTCTTCTCCTATGCTTGTGGCTACTCCACAACTTCTTGAGGTTCTTTCCTTGGAGCCAAAAGCTCCTGATCAGTTTGCAACTAAAGCTCCCTCTCAAGAGAACATCTAATTTCCTTCTCCTCAGCAAACTTCACATCCCTTTATACAAATTTCATTCTGAGGGATGGAATTTACACACGGTAGTTGTGAGGAGTTTCTATGTACCCCACAAATATTCCCAACTCTATTGTCGAATCTAAATTATTCCTTGATTCTTTGGAGACATGGCAATAAACTGATGCTCCAAAAATCCTAAAGTGCAACACATCCAACTTCCTCCCCGAGAAAGTTTCCTCTGGTGTACTCATGCCAAGAATCCGATGAGGACTCATGTTCTAAAAATAGATTGTTGTGTTGCATGCTTAAGCCGACTAGTGCAATTATAGGCCTTGTTCATGCAACATCACCCTTGTTGCTCCCAAAATACTTTTGTTCTTCCTCTCAGCCACGACATTCCATTGTGGGTTGTGGGGTGTTGTCAACTCCCGTTGAGTGCCTTCCTTTGCACATAAATGTTTAAACTCATTCGACACGTACTCAAATCTATTATCGCTTTTGAGTGCCTTAAACTTCTTACCATTTTATTTTTCAACAAGTGCCTTGAATTCAACAAAATTGGAGAATGTATGATCTTTCTTCTGCATGAAGAAGATCCATCACTTACATGAGAAATCATCTACAAAGTATCATAATACCTATGCTTGGTAGTGTATGTTTTCAAGAAAGGTAAATAGACATGAGAGTGGATCCTTTCAAGGACTGCATGCACCTTGTTGTCCCGATCATTGAAAGTGGCTTTTGTGTACTTCCCCAAGATACACCCTTTGCATGTATCCTGGTTCTTTAGTGCTCCTTTGGGGAGGCATGTGGTAATCTTCTGCATAATATTCAACCCATGATGCAAATGGTCAAGTCTTATATGCCATATTTCTCTGACCTCTCGACTTTGTACCTTCTCCACCTTTGTGCTCAACGCAGCACATTTTTCCACATCCATCTTGTAAAGGTTCTTCACACGAACCCTAATCTGCTTCACTTGTCCCATGGGTATGTGTCTTAGGAATGCTTTCACTTTTTTGAAGATCACATCATAACCACGGTCTTCCAACACTGCAACAAATATTAGATTCTTCTTTAGACCTGGTACAAACATCACCTCCTTGAGCCTGAGAGGGGAGCCCAAATCCCTCTGAAAGGTGACTGTACCAATACTGATCGCATTGTACCTTCCATCATCTCCCATCTCGATGTGCATCTAGAGATATTTCTCCTCCAAGTCACTACAAATTTCTTTGTTCCTCATCACATGGAATGAGGCACCACTATCTAGGTACCACACACCCCCCATCCTTATGCTTTCCATGCATGTGATGAGAGTGAAATCAAGCTCAAACTGTGAAGCCAAAGTTTTCCTTCTTGTGTGGAAACTTCATGGCATAGTGCCCAAGTTCATTATAGTGAAAGCACTTGATTTTGGACAAGTCTTTATTCTTTCTCCCTTGACTAGAATCTCCTTTAGATTGGCATTTCTTCCCTTTCCCCTTCTTTTCCTTTCCATCCAAGGTACAATTGTATTCATCCTCACACTTGAAGTCCCATCTCTAGTATTCTTCCTTATTTCCTCCTGTGCCAAATAATACCATAGGCATTCCCAATTTGGTAGTTTCTCCCTCCCATTAACGGAATATTAGTATTTGTGCCATATCTTGGGAAGGCCTAGAAGGGGTAGGCTTAACATACCATCTTCTACAACAGTAACCCCAAAACTACCGAGTTCATCACAACATTGTGTGAACCTACTCAGGTACTCCGGGATCGTGTCACTCTTCTACATCTTGATATTTCAAAGCTTGTCCTTGACTGCAAACTTCCTATAGTCACTACTATTTTGGAACAAATCTATCAATGTTTTCCACATTGCATACATATTCTCTTTCCTGTGGATATTTGAGATAATATGATATCATACTCCCTCCAATATGATCCTCCTCACCTTGGCTACACACTTCTTTCATTATGCTATATTATGAGTATCAGCTACTACTGGTTTCTAGATATCAGTATCAAAAAATCCCTTCAACCCATTATCTTCTAAAACTGCCTCCATGTGGTCCTTCCAATAAACATAATTTGAGCTTCCCTCAAGGGAATAATCAAGTCTTAGTCCATATAAAGGCATCATTTTAGTTGTGAAGAACTGATCCTATAAATTCAATCCTCTTGTAATAACAATTTCGAAATCTTTTCTCTACTTTGAATCCTTCTCTCATACCATGTAGAAATTATTGTGTATATATGAAACTGCTCATGTAATTTACTAAAATAAAACAATCGAATCTACTCTACTCAACTGTGGAAGTTAACTCATGATCGAGAATAAAAATCATAAACATGCACGAATATTTATCACACATACACATAGATTTATCTAAGGGAAATCAACTACTCAAAACACCTTCCTATATGTATTGCATTAATCAAAGAATAGAGATGAAATACAATGCTTGCTCAAGCTTGAGCACAACCTACAACTGTATAGTTTATCCCTCTTCCTGACTGATTGACTCTGGCCAACACTTAGCCAATTTTGAATCCCCTCAAGCTCATATTTCCTTGTTTTTTTCCTTGAGTAATTAGGCCCCTATTACTTAGGAAATTTCTCAATTGGAATTGTGCAATCCATCTATTCTCATCCTCTAATTGCATGCACCACCTCTACAACTTACAATAGTCTACAACCGATAGTACACTTCCATTGAACCTCTATCTCAACTGGGTAACTCGAGTTCTCTGCATGCATCAATTATTTTGGGTTGATTGATCAGTTAATTGAATGATCAATTATTGTAACTGAAGTCACACCCCACTACTTGACCTTTCACTATTTCCTTTTACAATTAGAACTAGTTTAAATGAAAATAACTCAATTTAACTCAAATAGATTGTTATAAATTAGCAATCAGTCATACTGAAATAAACTCAAGCTTCTCCAACTTTAATTAATTGAGTTAACCGAGTGAAAATTTCCATGTCACCTTAGTTAACTACCTCCAAGATTTCTGTTGAAATATAAATTTGAATTCTCTCTAGTTTGACCAAAGAAAAGTCAAACTGAGATTTTCTTGCTGCATTTTCAACACTTGTAAGCCATTTTCATGACCTCCTTCCATGAATTTACCTAAACCTACTATCAACTAATGCAAAATATCAAAATTTTCCTTTCAATTTTGTTGCATTGGGGATCCTCCCAAGATTGTTGGCTTCATCTTCAAGGTTGGTTGCACTTGGACTTCTTCTAAGTCTTATACCTTTTTTTTCAAAACAAAATTTATGGAGAATTTTTTCTAGTGACAAAGGAGACAATCAACATTCTTACTTCTAGACTTTGGAAATTTTAGCTTCTTAATTGTTGTAATATTTTTTTCATCTTAGGCATCCTCCCTCTTAGATAAACTCAAAATAGGTGACCCAAGCCTCTATTTGGTTTATCAAATTCTGTAACTTATGAACCTAAGTTTCATCCCATGCACTAATCTACTCTTTTTTCATGTGACATATCCATGTGAGCCCCTATTTATTAAATTGAAGTTATTATGATAATTTTTATTTTAATTATGGAATGGAAAATTAATTACGATGATGTGATATACAAACACGTTAATATTGTAAACATTGTATTCTCAGACTAATAATAAAATTCCAACGAATGACTAAGGCACAAGCATCTATAAGGGCCATGATATACCATAACTGGGGAATAATAAGGAGACCAATAATGGAGTGTAACATGTCTATGGAACCCTACCACCTTTTCCAAATGATTTTATGGTGTCAAGGTAATTTTTGTTAAATATTTGCCATCTCCTTGTTGACTTGATAAATCAATCATTGAATGTAGTTAGTGGAAGGATCGTTTTCTGTAATTATGAGAGGAATGGCCTAAGTTCCTAGAGAATGTGATTTTTCTAGTTAAGATACCTCTAGAAACTTCACCCTATATCTTGGAAACCATGTCATAACTTAAGAAGAAAGTTGTGTGTATAGGGAAATCATTCGAGTGATGAGACGAAATTTTGCATGGAGAATCGAGGGGAAATGAACCAATATCTAGATGTAAGCATGGTTTTTACTAGGTCAAACAATGACAATACATGAAAATTTCAAGCTATGAATTTTTATGAGAAGCTTCTAGCTCTTTTGGAACTCAATACAATTAATTTGAGGGTTTTTTGGGTCCACTACAAGAAATGGAGGAGTATTTCCCTAAGGGACTATGTCACAATCAAGAGGAATCTCACTCTTGGGCTATGTTAAGATAGTAGTAGAGGACACCAAGAATTTGTGGGAGATTTTTTAGCCCTGAAGAGTTTTCCCTATGAAAATTTCTCATGGAGAGTTTATCTCTTTTACATAATTTGTTGAGAGACACCCAATCTCACTCTAGTGGCATCATGGTCTAGATAGGGGGTGGCAAGATATAGAAAGACAAAGTGCATTTGTGCCTATGGTTGGTTGGATAATTTCTCACACTTAGTTATTTTATTGGGTAGTTCATTTAAGCATTTAACATCAAAATTATGTGTTATTATTTTATGCTTCGTTCTTATTAACTAAAAGAATTGAAAGGAATGTTTCTTGTGCATCTCTGAAAACAATGATTTTCTTACTAGTTATAAATGTATGAATAGATGCTAAGTTTTTCTTTATGCACACTATATGAGATGTGTCTCAAGTGTAATGTTTGAATGATTCTATTGGTTAAATGTAGGGATATAGAGGCTACATGATACATATTTGAGACTTGTCCCTCTGCACATCTTTATTTTTTGCATATCTTAACTAGTTATATGATTAGGAATAACTACCACTCGAACTTATTTGAAATTCATAATTTGAGTTTCATGAATGGCCATGTTTGACTTATGGAATATATAAGACATTTGCAATTGTATTTCACAATTGATCTACTTTCAAGGATGTAAACAATATTATACTCTTATGAAGAGTTGTATAAAAGTGGAACTAAGTACATATTTAATGTTTTCTAGGTTTGTATAAGGAACCTAAAGAAAGTTTTTGTGTTTTCCTTCTGAAGCTTGACACTTATCATTTTTATTTGGCATAGTATTTTTTGATCAACTAGTTAACATCATATTATTGTTGAAATTATTAAAGGAATGTATGTAAATCTAAGCATATGAAGTGAATTTCTATTCACTGCCTTGAGGAATTTAAATTGAGATCCTAAGTATAAATATCATGAAGTTTTAGATTAAATCAAGGCTTTAATATGATTTTATGATAATCATAAGCATAGATGGTGACCTTGATGAAATATTGAAGGTTATGAGTTCAATCACTATTATACTCCAACTTAAGATTATTTGGTCTTCCGAAAGTGAAAGTCATGTATTTATTCCAAATATTTGTATGAGGATCTCATCACATTCCTTTGATGTATCTTTTGTTTAAAGTGAATGTAAAGGACTAAGCATGCACTCTAGCTTGTTTTCGTAAAAAAGCACTATAGCTAGTTTCACATAATGTGAAGTTAAAGGATGAATGACCATTGTTCCCTTTCATGAATGTGAAAATGAATTGAACACCTATTGGTGCTCTTTGATATATAAGGGGATTTAGAACATAATAGACTCTCCATTCCAAAAATATATGGTTGTAAAGCAAGGATGATGTATACCAAAATTACTTTATATTTTATATTACCAGCTGAGGGACATAAATGTGCATGGAAGTTTCCAAGTTTTTTTACCTTTGGTAACCTATGTGCATATTGGAATTCATGATCACTCCCTCAAAGAAATATCTATCTTGATATAATTATGGTTTTTTTTTCTTTCATTTTATATACAAGAGTGTATGCTTTGGAATTTTTGGCAAGTAGTATACTATAGGGCTTCAAGACTATTTATTTCCTTATCGAGGGCTTAGAGATCCTTAGATAATAGCTTTCTCTCTAAGGAAACACTTAGAAAACTCAATAGTTTAGACTTATTATTAAAGTCGAGGATATGGTATGAAGTTTGTCTTCAAGTGATATAGTGCATATCACATGAACAAAAAATCATGAGAAACAACAAAAGCATCGAAAGAAGTCGAACATGTGGTATTCCTATAGTGGGATAATTGTTGGACAACATGACACGTTGCATCAAAAAGTTCTACATCACATTATATGACTGAAGGGAAAGTCTTTGGTCACACAATAGACTTGTCAACAACAAAAATATTTATGTACATGACATATCACACCACAAAAATTTTGGGCATAATACATCACCAAATATATATTTTCCATATGATGTGACAATGGTAAAGGTAAGGAAAGTACTTGTCATAAGAACAAAATTTTCATGATGTGATACACTCAACACAAGCTTGCATGTTTTAGTCTGTGCAACACATTGCAACCAAACTTGTATTTGTGTGATACATTATATGATAAAAAAAATTTATGAACATGAAATTAAATAACAACATCCCAGAGAGAAAATATATGTGGATGCATCATACATATCACACAAAAAAATGCTTAAATGAACTGACACAAGGTATGTGTTATATGTGATAGTGTATCACAATGGATGAACATTTTTATGGAGGCAATACATAGATAGCAATAAATCTTAGAGTCCCACCCTTTTCGCATGAATATTATGTGGCTGTGACATAGTATTCCCCCAAATATTTTTGGCACAATACATTGCAATCGCAAAATATTTCAAACTTATGATGTGATACCCCCATTGCATACCCAAAAGTTTTAATGTATGTGTAATATCCCCATATTGACCTCTGAGCCCATTTGTAATTAAATGTAATTAACTATGTTGTTGACATTGTATTTATTGTGTCAGCATGGAGGTGTCGCGATAAAAATGATGAATCTGATAAAAATGCATATGTACTATAAATTCTTGGTTAATAAATAGGTTAATTCCACTAACTGGGAACATAGGAGCACTAATATAGGTTATGAAACGGTGAGTGGAAAAAGACGAGGGAATTGCAAGATTTTTATTTCCAAAACATTTCCATGAGATTCGAATTTAATCTTATCCATTTCCCTTTTTCCCAAGAACAAATTGATTGCGAATAAATGGGTAATTAGAATAGTCACCCTCATAAATATAGAATTTGGGTTGGAAACTACAATAGTGATTCATAATTTAATCGAAGGGATGGAGTGAGTACATTCCTTGGGCTTTGAGTTTTACCTATGGATTTCTTAGGAGATGGAGGAAAGTGTGGAACTGTATTATAGTGGGTTGCATTGATTATGGAAAATTGTATAAGGGGGTAGAGACCCATGAGGGAAAAGGGGTCTGCGATATTCATGGACAAATGAATTTAGTCATACATGCATAAAGAGACAAACCCATAGATATTAGAGACACATGGGTGCTTAAGCAATGAAATGCGCCAATAAAATGCTACCATTCTTGATTCAAGTGATGGATAAAGCATTTTGGGTTCCCAAATATTCCCAAAAAATTAAAATCATGGATTAGAATGATGCTAGTATGTTTTGGGATCCCTAAAAATGATTTTTTCTTATCAAGAACTTACAAAATAGATTTGGACTCTAGTTGGGTAGAGTGGGTTGTGATTTTATCTATGTTGGTTGAGAAATTCAAGAAAGAGGTGGGGAAATCACCAAGGGACTATATAGAAATGAAGGTATTTCCATATTTTCTTTGCTAACCAAGAGAAGATGAATTTGGAAATTGTAAAGACCTAGAATCAAATGGGAATGGAGATTCGTCACTCTATGAAGGTATTTTTTTCGTCTGGCCCTATTATCAGTGAGTTATTAGTTTCCCCTTGTGGTATCATGGCCTAGCTAGAGGGTGTTAAGTGATGCACCCTAGTATTGCAACATGAATATTGAAACTCATAAGGATACCAACTTTAACTATCAACCATGTGTTCATAAAAACTTAAGAGGTGATAGTGTTGTATGCATGGTAGGATAAGTTATACTCAAGTTACTCTAAGTAAATGGACCAAGCTAAGGTATACAGAGACCACTTTATCAATTGAGCCTAGATTTGCAAGATAAATAAATTGCATAAAAGGAAAGTTATAATCTACTTGTAGGAATGGAAATGTTAATATATTTGCATAAATGAAAATGTTACTCTACTTTCCAGAAATGTAAAGGTTAACCTACTTGCATTAATGTAAATTTTATTCTATTTCCATATATGGGAAGGCTACTCTACTTTCAAAATGAAAAATTGATCTACTTGCAGCATGTAAACATTGAATCAAAGGGAAACCTAATCTATGCATAAGAAATAACAGTGCATGAAATGGAAACCCTAGCTTAAGAAGCATAAAACAAAGAAAGAAAACCTAATCTAATTTGGATAAAGTAAAAAGCATGAAATAAACATTCAATCACTGCATTCAACTAGATTATATCCTAGTAATAGAGTTCATTAGGTATTAATTTTAATCATCAATGTTTCATTCAATTTATGAACCTATTCACTAACCCTAATTACATAAATGAATTCACAATGGTTGAAAGGAAAGGGGCCTAAGTGGTCTCTAATATTCCTCAATCATGGCTTGAGAGCCTAAAGGGAATTATTAAGGGCTAGGAGGAAAAATCAAGTTTTAAGGAAAATTATGGTCAATTTTGGAGAGCTTTTACACAATGCTACAAGATGCTACAATATAGCTACATGATGGTACAAGATTTCCCTATTTTGCTACAGGATAGAATATGTGAGCATTATGATGGATAAAAAGGTGATATGAAGGTGGGAAATGATAGTGGTATCTATAAGAATTTTGTATGAGGTCCTTTCCAAGCTTAGTACCCCTCAGGAGTCCATCTTACACGAGGAAAAATGTAGACGATGGCGTCCAACAAACTAGAAATGAACTATCGATGAAGAATATTTTTGAAGAAGTTTTGTGGGAGTAAGGAAGGATCTCATGGTATGATGTAGAGTGTGAATTATAGTGTTATACCCTAAAATATAATAGTAGGACCTACACGCCACAAAATTTACTCGATCTTGTTAAACATCTAGATCATGCTAATAGTACAAATTGTAGAAAAATTGAAATAAAAAGGAAGGATGAGTTGAATTTTATTCAAGATATGACTATTGCATTAAAAGGAAATATATCTTATAGTTTTCACATGACCTACAACCACAAGAGATTATTCTTCCTATGCTTGAAATAAACTTCTAAACAAACTATCAATCTGTAAAGAACAAATATATAAAAAGAAGGCTAATTAGAGATCTAACTATTGTCGAAGAGAAGAAATATATATTATTGGCTTGCCAACGTAATATCTCCAACCACACTACCTACAAGAGAGGTTATTGAGAGACCTACACAAGCAATTTTATCATAAACAAATTCTACTAGCAAGTAAAGGTAATATTGCTAGCTAGATATAGGAAAGAAAATGCATGAATAAAATACACAAAGGAGATAGAATATAGCCTATGGGTTTGGGATCTAACCCAATGGGACTCAGACCTCTAAAGAAAACTTAGATTTGAGATAACATAAGGCTTCTCATTAATATAAAACAATGCTCAAGTACATGTTAAAAGGAATGAAAATGACAAGTACAAGATCCTAGCTCTTAGCAGTCTATATCTTCTCGAAAATTTTGAATCCTATTGAGCCGTTGGGATTCCTTATTTATACAAAAATGATTGAGGGGTAGCCTCCATAGAAAGAGGGTTGATTCCCTCTAAAATCCCTAAAAAGGTGGATCTAGCTCGTTGAGATCCTCGCATTCTTTGACCACAACTTCTAATAGATCCTCGAACTATGGGTGATTAAATACAAGGATAAATTCAAGTTTTATTTGAATGCATGCAATGGAAAAGCCTCCTACATCTTATCTCTCTTCCTCCAATATATTTCTGTATAATAAATGCACTATTTTCCTGCAAATTAATGAGTTTAGGCCACAAGATATGATAAACATCCTTTATTATTCCTAAGAATCACATTGTAGTAAAAAATGTGTTATCAAATGTGAGGAAAGAGGTAAATATATGCTAAAGGATGGTCAAATGGGCCTTCTTATATACCTATTAATGAGGTCGATCATCACCCTCACCTATTGAAGGTGTTGTTCACCCTCTAAGTATTTCACCCACATAATTCCATCTCATGCATAGCCCTAGTGGCTACCCTAACATCCCAAGGTATATATGAAGGAGTGCCCTCTTGAGGGTGAAACCCTGCATTTTTCTATATCTCTTCCCACTCGTCTTGCTCTTCCATATGCTCTTTTCTTTCTTGTAGCCCTAGCAACAAAGGAGGGTTGAACTTTAGCCCAATCCAGTTGGCCTTTAATATTTGAACTATCTTCTTGTATAAGGGTGTCTTCCCAAAGGAATTCCTTAGTCTATCTAGAGAGAGATATTCTTTGATCTGCAAGCTATGTGATAATGATTTTCATATCCTCTAACAAGCCTACAAGCTCTTGGTCCCTAGTATTCTGAAAATGTCTTCAAAATGAGGATGGATTGCTCATGCTTCTCTATGTAGAGTGGTGCTAGTTTGGGTTCCTCATAGATGACCCTATGGTTGTTGATGATAAGGTGAGGCGCCCTAAACTCTGCTCTGGCCCATATGGGCTCATTACTTTCTCTGGATATGACACTTTTTGTCTCTTCATATCTTGCCTCCTCATGGGTCACCCAAGAGGCCAATGCCATCGGTTGTACCTCCCTCATCCAAGAATTTGTATCCTATAATTTCATATTAGCCAAGATGGGCTTGTGCATGTATAATTTTTCCATCTAAGATTTATCCTCCACACTAGATTTTTGAAAAAATTCAATGATTTGTTTGTAGTTTTGGAAGGGTACTGAACCATATTGTGCTAGAGTTTTTATTTTAAACTAAAGGCACCGCTATTTGAGGAACATGGAATATGTTTTTGATCGATGTCTGCATTGGGTGGCCTCCATAGCCAAGATTTCCATGGTGGAAAGTTTCCCTTATTTCTCTTGCAGCTGCTCTTTTAATATCTTGTTCTCCATTTGCAATTTTTCCCTCATAGTTGACTCTCTCGGCCTCAAATAAACCATCTCTTCACCATATTCTTCATTTTCTCTTCAATCATGCCCACATCCTCTGCTCCCTTAGATTTTTCAATTTGCATCCATCGGTGGGTTCAACCTCTTTTCTCTTTCTAGCACAAGAAATATTGGGACTACAAATTTGGTGGGTATCATTTGTCCCTACTCATAAAATTTGTAGTAGTACCCAAGATTTGGCTAAGGATTGGCCTCTTATAGCTCATGTGGACTTTCTTCTTCCTCTTGAGGTTGTGCATCACTTTCCTATAGCACCTCCTTACTTTCATGTAGCACATTTCCCTCTTCTTGTAACACTAACCTAATTTCCTGTAGCAACTAGTGTTCAACCTTGTAGCTTCTTTGTGGCATCCTATGGGACCCCTGATGTAGCTAACTCAAATCTCGACAATGGCATTGGGCCTTTCTAACCATGTTTTGAATGAGACTTTTTGTATTAATGAGGCTCCCGCTCTTCATTCCTTTTGTTGTTTGGTGGCGGTCTCAGCATGTTGTGTTAGCTAGCACCCACCTACCACATTCGTACTTCTTCATACACATATTGGCCCAATCCTTATAATTATCACCCTTTAACTTTTTTCATTTTCTCCACACTGGATGAGAGAGAAAGATAACTTCACTTAACTGTTTCAGGGTGGTTCAGACTATTGGATACCTTTAGCCTACAAAAAACTCATTCCTCGAGAATTCAAAACATTTTCAAACAATTATTTGCTAAAAGGAAGAAGTGGGAGTCTCTCATACATGTACCTACCCTATATTCTTTGATTATGTGTTAAACACTCGATGTTTTCATGTTGTTTCTGAACGGAGGCAATGGTTGATTTTATTTATTCTTGAGGTATCATCTTCTCATGTTCATTGCACTATGCATTGGCTTTGCCATAAAAAAAAATGTTATTTTCTCTTTAAATGTCCCTGGCTTATTGAAGATTAACAATATAGGTTCTACAATAGGTGGATCAAATGTTGTTGTTGAAGGTGAACAGTAATCTTGTAGCTACCCAAAGTCAAAGAAATGACTCTCCAATGCCTTCATGATGGTTAGTTCTTCATTCTAGTGCCCTTAGTTGTGGTCATGTAGGGTTTGTGCATACTCCTATATGAATGTGTATCTTCTTGTAGAAGTCACATAAACCCATATATTATCACAATTTCCTTAAGAAAATTCTTCCAAAAATAATCATAATTTATGACCAATCTGTGGATAAGGGCCAAAGGAATTTTTTGTGGTGGAAAGGATGGAAGAAGGGGTGAAAATGACTATTTTTTATGGACATAAGTGGAAATTTGGGTGGAGGATAGGGAAAATGGTGTGGAGAAGGTATGATGAGGGTGTGGTGGACCCATGTTGTTGTTCCTAAATGAAAAACACAAAAATTGAACCCTTTTTCTATATTGATAACAACCTTGGAGCAAATATGGAAAATCTTGTAATAATACAGGACAATCCTAGGCAGAACATAGTGACATGGGTGACTTGGAAATGGAGGAACTTAGGGAGATCAATGAAATCATGGAGGACATGTAGAGACTTGGCTTGGTGGATGGAAGAGTGGAGTTTTGAAGTTGTCCCTTTGTCACTTGTCCTCTTCAGGCTGTCACTGGAACCTTGTAAAAAAAAATTTGATAGAAACAATGATGTAAGTGATCCCTTCCTTTTCCTTTGTTCTTTTTTTCTTTTTATTTTTATTTTCTCTCTCTTTTATTTTTTATACTTGCAAGCTACCTCAAAGGAGGTTTTAAACCTACAGGACTGCCCCAAGTTCTTCAAAGCAGGTTTTCACCCAGGAGTCTTTCTTATATTTTTTTTTTTCATTTTTTCAGACTCTTGGACTACCTCAGGGAGGTTTTAAGTCCCATAGATTTCCTATGGTGCCTCATGTTGGTTTTCACCTAGGCTTTTTTATTTTCTCTTTTTTCTCTTTTTTTTGTTTTTTCTGCTGATCAGAGGATGGATGGATTGGGATTTTTTAGAATCCTAATCACATTCATGTCCTTACTTATTGAATTTTTAAACTCCTCCTTTGAAAAAGGTATCTTGTAGAGTTTCAACCAGTAACCATTCACTAAAAGTGGGATTCCTTCTTTATCAATTGTCCTGATCTAGAAAGAGCCATTCTCATGACACTTTTCCACCAAATAAGGACCAAACCATCTTGTCATTATTTTTCCCTTGAATTCCTTGAATCTGGAGTCATATAGCATGGCCCAATAACCCTCTTGGAAGGTCATTTCTCTGATGTTTTTATCATGCCAAATATTCCTCTACAATTGGACCATTGCATTATGCATGAGGGCCTGCAATCTAAGTTTATCCACAAAATTGAGTTGTTTCAGCCTATCTTGCTGAGAATTAGTGATGTAGGTCCAATTGTGCTTCCATTCTTCGGGTGTTGTACTCGAACTCAATGGACAACAATGTCTTCTTTCCATAAACCATCTCAAAGGGATTGAACCCAATGGTGGTTTTCCAGGTGGTATTATGATATGGACTTATACATGAATGAAATATAATACAAATATAAAAACAAACATAGATATGCAGCAGAAATAAAACTTCATTTCATTAATAATCAAAGAACTGACATATGATTACATACAGAATGGAAATAAACTAGCTTAGGCAATGGTATCTTATCATTGAGAAGAGATGTGGTGGGTACATGCCTTTGAATTGTGTTACAATGGGTCTCAAAGGCTTATTTTTTATTGAGAAATAATGGAAAACCCTAAACATCCAAAAACCTAACCCTAGGTGATAAATCGCCAAAACTCTGGGGCCCATTGGGGCAAATTGGTACATCAACTTCCCGAGGGCATAACTTTGACATACGATCTCTATTTGATGCACGAAATACCTCGTTAGAAATATCTATCCGAGGACTAAAAAATTAGACTATAAATTTCATTCAATGACTCATACTTTGTCATTTTCCAAAAAAAACGTCATTTAGGGCCTAAAAATGGCTCTGGAAGTTCAAGACCCTAAAAACTGCCAAAAATAGTAAATTGTGCTACAATTAAGAAAACTAAAAAACTGAAAGAAACAATGGTAGGGGTCTGATTGGAATTGGTGTGGCCACTAATATCCTGTTAGGTCCCTATATTACTACTGTAGTCCCTTATTATTGTTAGTGTAACCCCCTTATTTTTATTGTTGTACCCGGGTAACCCCCATATTGTTATTATTGTGCCCTTACATTATTATTTTTAGGTTGGCTAGGATTATATTGTGAACCCATGGACTCCTATATATAGAAAGGAGGTTTTTTCATTTGTATCATCCAAGAATTTTTCATTTATGTAATGTAAAGGAGGTTTCCCCCTCGAAGTGTCTTATTTCTAAGGTGTTGATCTCTCTTTTCTTCTATTTTTGGAGTTGTTTTCATAACATTTGGTATTAGAGCTTTGGATTCTAGGGTTTCACTTGTCCAAACGGGTCATCGTGGAATTTTCGATATAACGTTTTTTCTATGAAGTTTCAGAACCTGGAATTTTTACCATGAGAATCTGAAATCCTAAGGAACCTAGAGTAAAAATTTCAGATCTTGGTTCGCAATATTTTAGATGATATGATCTGTGGAAGTTAGGGTTTTTTCAGGCTCTCGAATTTCATCTCAAAGAGGTGATGTCATACCTCTCTCTCTGTGCATCGGATTGGAATTTTGTAAAACATGGCCGAAATTACACAGACTTTAGTTTCTTATGTATCAATTTCAGAGCCTCAGGAGGAAATAGTGACACATGGTACGTCGTACAAATTCTCTCTACTGAATTAAGCCAAAATAGGGCATTGTGGGAGATTGGACATAACTTTTCCTTGAAGAATCCAAGTCAAGCCAAACCTATGGCATTTGAAATAAGACTCAGAAGGCTACTGCAGGACCGAATTTCATATATTGAAGATACGAAGCACATAGATAATTCGGTTTCAATATCGAGCTCCTAAAAAGCAAGAAAAAGGTGTGTATTTTTTTCAAATTGCATAAGTATTGTTTGAAAAATCAGTTTGAAGTGATTCCAAGGTTATATTCAAGCATAGATATCAGTATTGGGTACTAATATGCCCCCTAAAAATAATTCAACACTAATTAAGCCCTTAAGCTCTACTATGACTCATGAAGTGAAAGAAGTGCAACATGATATACCAAAATTACAAGAGCAAGTGCATCAAATTTTTCTCTCGCAAAGAGAAACAAAAAATGAAATGGAATTTTTGAAGAAATGTGTGGAAGCTAATATGGATAGTTTGAAGAAAGGCATGGAAGCTAATATGGATGGGTTGAAGAAGGGCGTGGAAGCTAATATGTATGGT
Source organism: Pinus albicaulis (assembly GCA_034641835.2). Taxonomy (NCBI): domain Eukaryota; kingdom Viridiplantae; phylum Streptophyta; class Pinopsida; order Pinales; family Pinaceae; genus Pinus; species Pinus albicaulis. The sequence continues at coordinate 847,711,621 of CM076572.1, forward strand.
TTAAAGAAAGACGTGGAAGCTAAGATGGATGGTTTGAAGAATGGCACGGAATCTAAGATGGATGGCATGGAAGCTAAGATGGATGACATGGAAGCTAACATGGAAGACATGAAGAATGATTTAAAAGCAGACATGGAAGGTTTGAAGGAACGTTTGACAAATTTGATACAATATATTATTCCTAATTGCTATAAGAAACTCATGATGAGAAATGTAGATTTACTCCTATATGAGGAAGAACCACCATATTCCAAAGATGGATATGAGGAATTTTGATGGAAAGGATCTCGTAACATGGATACTAGAGATGGAGCAATATTTTGATCTCAATAATGTGCAAAACACACAAAAGGTACGCATTGCAACTTTACATTTAGAAAAAAATACATTTATATGGTATCGATGACTTTGATCCCGTGAAAATTTTGTCACTTGGTCAATTTTTATGGAGGAAATGATATGAAATTATAAGGATACAAAGAGCAACACCTTCTTTAGCCAATTGATAAATCTCAAACAGAAGGGTTTAGTGGTGGATCACATTGAGTACTTCCAAAAATTGAATATAAGGGTAACTGGTATTCCAGAGGAACACATGATTGATTTCTTTATAGGGACTTTAAAGGATAACATCCAACATGACGTTTGCCTTTGGGAACTTGATTCATTGGAGAAGGAATTCAGGTTGGGAATAAAAATTGAATTTAAAATTATGGTGACAAGGAAGCCTACCACTCACATCTATAAATATGGAAGTGTTGCTACTCCTAGACTTCCACAACCTACAAGGTTGACACCACAACAATTGGAAGAAAAAAGAGAAAAATGGCTTTTCTACAGTTGTGATCGCAAAAAAACTAAAGGTCATAAGTGTGCTGAGAAGAAATTATTTTCAATAGATTGTGAAGAAGAGGAATAAAATGAACAAGAAACTTCAAAAGAAGAGGATATAAACCAAGAACCAACCCTAGAGAAAGACGAAATGAGTCTAACCATATTGTGTAATGAATTGGTAGGAATTACCACTCCTCAAACTCTCAAGATAGAAGGACATATCAAGAAGAAAAAGGTAATAGTGTTGATTGATTCAGGTAGTACCCATAATTTTATTCATTGTAAGGTAGCCAAGGAATTGAATTGCTTCCTATACCCAACACGAGAATGTCAAGTGATGGTTGCAAATGGAGGAACTATAAATTTCTCTGCAAAATGCCATAATATCAAGCTAACCATGGGGGAATATGTATCTAATATTCCAATGCTTTCCATTCCAAGGGGAGGTGTTGATGTTGTACTAAGAGTACAATGGTTACAATCTTTGGGGACAGTAGCTTTTAATTTTCAAGAACTTTTCTTGAATTTTTTTTTGTAAGGAAAGGAAGTTGAATTACGGGGTATCTTAGGGAAGTCAGGAAAGATAATAAGCTCTAATGTCATGAAAAAACCTCTAAAGAAATAACAATGAGGCATAATTGCACAATTATGCTCACTAGAAGTTCCAAAATCAAAATCATCTATTTCTCCAGATGTCCAAAAATTCTTGGACAATCATTCCAAGGTGTTTGAAACTCCCACAGGACTCCCACCTATTCATGATCATGATCATGCTATTCATACAATTCCAGGAAGTGTTCCTCCAAACATCATGCCTTACAAATATCCTTATGTCCAAAAGAGCGAAAATGAACGTATGATTGTAGAAATGTTAGAGGCCGGTATAATTCAACCTAGTCAAAGTTCTTTCTCTACTCGATTATTATTGGTGCACAAGAAGGATGGATCATGGCGCATGTGTCTGGATTATAGGGAGCTCAATAAGCTCATTATTAAAGATAAATTTCCCATTCCTGTGATTGATGAATTATTGGATGAATTACATGGAGCAATTTATTTTACCAAGTTGGATATTCATTTAGGATATCATCAAATTAGAATGAAGACTAAAGATATTCCGAAAAAATTATTTCGAACTCATGAGGGTCATTATGAATTTTTGGTCATGCCTTTTGGCCTTACCAATGCACCTTCTACATTTCAAGGGTTGATGAATTCTATTTTCAAACCCTTCCTTAGAAAATTTTTGTTAGTATTTTTTTATGATATACTAATCTACAGCAGGTCTTGGAAGGATCATGTTCAACATGTTGAAAAGGTGCTCAAACTATTGAAGGAGAAACAATTATATGCAAAAACCTCCAAATGTTTCTTTGGGTACAAGAGGTGGAATATTTGGGTCATATTGTATCTCATGAGGGTGTTAAGGTAAACCCTAAAAAAATTAAAGCCATTAAGGAATGGAAAGTCCCCACAACCATAAAGAAGTTGCGAGGATTTCTCGGGTCAACAGGGTATTATCGCAAGTTTGTTAAGGATTATGGGAGAATAGAAGAACCTATAAAAAATTTAATTAAGAAATACGCATTTTCATGGAATCCTGAAGCAAATAAGGCCTTTGAACATCTTAAAGAGGCAATGTGCTTAGCACTGGTCTTAGCTATGCCAAACTTCACAAAAACCTTTATTGTGGAATGTGATGCCTCCGGAAATGGAATTGACGTTGTTTTAATGCAAGAAGGAAGGCCCATTGCTTTTGAAAGTCGTCCAATCAAAGGAAATTATTTACAAAAAGATATTTATGAGAAGTAAATGTTGGCAATACTACATGCACTAAAGAAATCGCAACCTTACCTAATAGGAAGACACTTCAAGGTAAAAATTGATCATGATAGTCTTAAATATTTTTTGGAACAAAGACAATCTTCACAAGAGCAGCAAAAATGGGTCACAAAGATGTTGGGTTATGACTTTTAAATCATCTACAAAAAAGGGAAGTTAAATGTTGTTGCATATGCACTTTGAAGAAAGGATGAAGAGGTGGAAGCATTGATTTGTGCCATTTCTATTATCCAACCAGATTGGATAACTTAAGAAAGGGATGAATGGAATAAGGACGAAGAAGTGTGGAAACTCATTCAAAATTTGTAGCAAGATCCTAGTACATCTGATACATTTAGATGGAAAAATGATTCCTTATGGTACAAATATCGCTTATATATTTGTAATAATTCCCAACTAAAACAAAATATTATTTTGGAATTGCACACTTCTCCCTTAGGAGGACACTCGAGATTTTTAAAAACTTACCACAGGGTGAAGAAAGAATTTATTTGGGATGGCCTTAAATCTGATATTAAAAATTTTGTAGCGGAATGTTTGGTTTGCCAACAAAATAAAGTGGAGACAATTAAGAACAAGGGTATTTTACAACCTTTATCCATTCCAAGTCAACGTTGGGAGGATATTTCAATGGATTTTATCACAGGTTTACCTAAGTTTGAAGGAAAGAGTGTCATCATGGTGGTAGTTGATAGTCTTACCAAGTATGCACATTTTTGTGCATTATCTCATCCATTTAAAGCAAGTACATTTGCTGCTGCATTTATGGAAACAATTCAAAAGGTACCTGGAAACCCAAAGATTATTGTAAGCGACAGAGATCCCATTGTTACTGGAAAGTTTTGGATGGAATTATTTTCTTGTTTGGTTACTCAACTAGCTCATAGCACATCTTATCATCCTCAATCCGATGGGAAAACTGAGATAGTGAAAAAAATGTTTAGAAGGATATATTCGTTGTTTTGTATATGAAAAATAAACACAATAGGTCAAGTGGTTATCTCTGGCTGAATGGTGGTATAACACTTCCTTCCATACTGCAGCAAAAATGACCCCATTTATGGCACTTTATGGGTATCATCCACCATCCATCACATCATCTTTATGATAAAATTCTAAGGTTCAAGAAGTGGAAGATCACATCGAGCATCAACAACAAGTTCTCCAACTCTTAAATGATAGCCTAAATTTGGCCCAAAATCGAATGAAACAACATGAAAATCAACATCGCAGCGAGAGAAGTTTTGATGTAGGAGACTGGGTATTTTTACGGCTACAACCATGCAAAAAAATGTCCCTCAAGCAAGCTAAGAAGGATAATAAATTATCGCTAAAGTACTATGTTCCTTACAAGGTGTTGAAAAATATTGGTACTATGGCATACAAATTGGAGCTTCCTGCTTCTTCTCAAGTGCATCCATTTTTCCATGTTTCATGGTTAAAGAAGCTTATAGGTGAGAAAATTCTAGTTCAAACAATATTTCCAGAACTTAATGAGGAAGGAAAAATCATATTGGAACCTGAAACAGTCACGGAAAGAAGAACTCGATCAATTTCATAGTATCTCATTAAGTAGAAGAACTTACCCACTAAAGATTCTACATGGGACGATGATAATTTTATATAAAAACATCCAGAGCTACTCAAGCATTGAGGACAACACTTTTTTGAAGGAGAGGGGCATGTTAGGTCCCTATATTACTAGTGTAGTCCTTTATTATTGTTAGTGTAGCCCCATTATTTTTATTGTCGTACCCGTGTAACCCCCATATTGTTATTATTGTGCCCTTACATTATTATTTTTAGGTCAGCTAGGATTATATTGTAACCGCATGGACTCCTATATATAGAAAGGAGTTTTTTTCATTTGTATCGTCCAAGAATTTTTCATTTATGTAATGTAAAGTAGGTTTCCCCCTCGAAGTGGCTTATTTCTAAGGCGTTGATCTCTCTTTTCTTCTATTTTTGGATTTGGTTTAATAACATATCCACCTGGATCAGTCCTCCACTCTTAAGAAGCAATGGTATCTATTGCGTTGAGTGCCTCCATGAGATCAGCATACTTCTACTGAAGTTGGTCCCTGGTGAGCCATTTTCCTTGGTGAAGTAGTTGGTCAGCTTTGACAACCTGATAAAGTTGGATATTTTGTTGGCGACTGCTCTTGATATGCATGTCCATGATCTGATTAGTTATGGTTTGTTCCATGCAAATAGGGTTTAGCTCTATTGGTGTGAGTTTTTCTACAATATCTGATGTGTCTAGTAATGGTGGAAATTATGGTCAAAGGTGGTCCACATTGAACACTAGGTGCAGGGAAATGAATCGAGGAACATTGAGCTCAAAATAATTGTCTCCTATAGCCTTGGTGATGGCTTAATGCCCGTATCGGAGCAGTCTAAGCTTCCAATGGGCTCCAATAAGGCGTCATTTCTGTAAATGCAACCAACCTTTGTCTCTCGATGTTGATCATGTCGCTGCTTGTACTTGGAATTTGACTTATCCAAGATGTCATGAACCTACTGGAGGATGTGTTGGATGTGTTCAATAAATTTGGTTTCTTTATCAGCCTTAGACATTACATGTGTGGATTTTGTTTTTGTAGTCGCATGAGGTATGGCAACATCAATCGGACATAATGGGTGAAATCCTAGACCCACTTGAAAGGGACTGCGACCAGTCGAGCTATGAAGAGATCTATTATAACTGTGTTGCACATAGGGAAAGCTCTCATCCCAAGTTCGTGGATTCTTGGAGTTGTACATGCAGAGTATGTGCACAATCATCATGTTGATGACCTCAATCTAGTCATCAATTTGGGAATGGAATGCAGGCGACTTGGTGAGCTTGGTGTCCAATAGTGTCCAGAGGCTTGACCATAATGTGATCAAGAACCTGCTATCTTGATCTGATATAATTTTATATGGGATCCAAAAATGTACCCACACTCATTCAAAGAAGAGTTTGGAAGTGTCATATGTTTTGATACTCTTCTTACAAGCCGCCAATATAGCCATCTTAGAAAATATGTGCACAACCACAAATACACAGTCATTATCATTCTTGGTAGAAGGGAGGCCATACATATAGTCCATGGATATGGATTCCCAAGGTTGGCTGGGATTAGGCAGAGGAATTTACAGGACTTGCTTCTTGATGGTTAGTTGGGCGATGGCACAGAAAGTGCAGGATCCGATATATTTCCCAACTTCCTGTTGGAGTTTTGGCCAATAATTAATTTTGTAGTACGACCATAGTTTTCTCCACACCAAAGTGTCCTGTGAACCAACTATAATGTGCCTCCCAAATAATCTTGCCACACTCACTTGAAGGAAAACAAAGATGGCCCAAGTAGCATAATAATGCATCCTGGAGGTGGAAATCAGGAACTTTCTTTCCATATACTAGCATCTGGTATGTCGAGGAAAACTATGCATCATTTTTCGTATAGTTTCATCCATCGAGAGGTCTCATGGCCATAAGAGTTGAGAACAAAAATCAGTGGTGCAACTGGGTGCTAGCTTAGGAAGTCTGCAACATGATTGGTACTTCCCTTTTCATATTTAATTTTCAAGTGGAATTGTTGTAGATATGTAGACCACTTCTAATGGTGATGATCCAGGTGGATATTGGTGGCCACCCACCTATTCCACATGGGGCCCCACCATTGTCTCTTTCAGTTTTTCACAACTTACTATTTTTAGCATTTTTTCGGGTCCTGAACTTCCGGAGCCGTTTTGAGGCCCCAAACGGAGATAGTATGCCGAAGTTACGTCCCGGGGAAGTTGAAAAACCCAAAAGAACCCATATTTTTGGAACTTCATCTCCTAGGGTTAGGTTTTTGGACGTTTAGAGTTCTCCATTGTTTCTCCATAATAAATAGGCCCTCGAGCCTCATTGTAAGACAATTCAGAGGTCTATAACTGCCACATCTCTTCTCAGAGATTTGCTACCAGCACCCTAGCTATTTTATTTCCATCATGTTTGTAAGCATATTTCTGTGATTTGATATTAACGAAATGAAGCCTTATTTCGGTTGTATTTCTATGTTTATGGTTATTTCTGTATTCTGTTGCGTTTCTGCATAAATCCATATCAGTGGTATCAGAACAGTCTTCTTTTTCTCGATCCTTCTTTGCATGTCCCCAACGAGGTCGGGGTATAAGGAGTAAGGGCTCGATCTGGTGGAACCTTTGCAAGATCAGCCTCGCAATCCCTGACGGATGCCCATGGAGGATGAAAAGAAAGATGAGGGAGCAGGAGATCCTATCAAAATATTGCTCGAGGAGGCCCTCGAAAAACAAAGGAACGCGATGATAGATAAATTTGCCCAGATCCTTCAACGACTGCCCACCGGTGGCGCATCTGCATCTAGCAGCCACTCTGGAGGTGCGACTCCCTTTAAGGTACAAGTAAACTTTGACATTCCCATATTTGAGGCTCAAATAGATGCAGATGCCCTAGATATATGGTTGAATCTATTAGAAGGATATTTCTCGGTTCATGACTTTTCCAACCAGGAGAAGATTATTTTTGCACTCCTCAAAGCTACCCCCCATGTCAAGGACTAGTGGGAAACCTACTATGAGAAAAATGACGAGACAGAACCCTCTCTATTCTCAGTCGTACCCACTTGGAATTCTTTCCGAGATTCCATCAAGGAACAATAATATCCCATGGGGAGCTATGAGGACAAGTACATACAATGGACCACGCTACGGCAACAAAGGGATCAAGATGTGCATGACAAATGGAGTTCTTAGACATCTCCTCGCTTGGTACGGCATATCGGTATGCTGCAAAGATTGAGCAAAAATTCAAACAGAAGAAGCGAGACTTTGGATCTGTGAATCAAAAGCAAGGGAAAGGTGCTTCCAAACCACAGGACAAAGGAAAAATCCAAGGCATGGCAGCCCAGGACAACCTGCCAAAGCCACAGGCAAAGAAAAACACCGTGAAGCCAAAGAAGGACACAGGAAAGTGGTGTGAGTTCCATAGGAGCTCCACTCACAACACAAGTGAGTTTCGGGCCAAGCAGTCGCTAGTGGCTAAGATGAGGGCTTATGAATTAGATACATGCTTTGACTCTAAATCAGAACCTGACAAGGGGAATGACAAAGGGAAGCATATTATTGATGTGGAGCCCAACGCCACTATTGCCACTATGAAGATCCAAAAGGAGGAACCAAAAGATCCAGAGGAGGCAGAGCGTCTCTTCCACTCCCAAATGTGGGTAAAGGTTTCCCCGCTACGATTCATTGTCGAAAATGGGAGCCAAAAGAACCTCATTTCAGCATATGTCATGAAGTGGTTGGGCTTTCCGACCACAGCGCACCCACAACCATACACCATCGAGTGGCTTCACCAAGGACAGGATCTCCGCGTCAGCCAGCAGTTCCACCTTCCCTATAGCATAAAGCCCTTCACGGATGCGGTATTGTGTGAAATTTCTCCTATTGATGTTTCTGATGTATTATTAGGCCAACCATACTTATGGAAGCAACATGTTGTGTATGAGTCCCAACCTCGCGCTGTTATTGTTACTTTGGGAAATAAGTTTTACAGGATACCAGAGGTACCACCTCCTCCCACTATCTCTTTGGTTACTACAAAACAATGCATTAAGCTCATTTCCCAAACCAAGAAATTTGTTTTCTTGATGATCCACCCCCAAGGAAAGAAGAAGACTGTGGCCATGACCTCTGGACATGACTCCTCTGCACGACAACAACAAATGGACAAGGTTGTGGAGGAGTACGGGGACATCTTCACCTCACCCACAGGGGTGCCTCTACACTGTCAAGTCAAGCACCCCATTGACCTAACCCCAGGTGCACCGCTACCCAATGGACCGATATATAGGTGCTCTGTTCTGGAGAATGATGAAATCAAGAGGTAGATTCAGGAATTGTTGCAGAAAGGTCACATCTGGCCAAGTTCATCGCCCTGTGGGAGCCCGATCGTGTTGGTACAGAAGAAGGATGGGACTTGGAGACTCTATATTGACTATCGGGTGCTGAACAAGATCACTGTCCGGAATAGGTACCCGATCCCACGGATTTATGACTTTCTCGACCAACTCAAAGGGGAAAAATATTTCAGAAAGATCGACTTGAAGTCTGGGTATCACCAGGTACCAATCGAACCCTCTGATATGTGGAAGACTGCCTTCAAAGCAAAGGAGGGCCTTTTCGAATGGCTCGTCATGCCTTTCAGATTGATAAATGCTCTCGTAACCTTCATGAGTTTGATGGATGACATCTTACGTCCATTCACCAACTCATTTGTAGTGGTATACTTGGATGACATTCTGATCTTCAGCCAAACTTGGGAAGAGCACCTCCACCACATCCGAGAAGTCCTCAAAACACTGCAGCAACACAAGTTATGTGCCAAATTGGAGAAGTGCACTTTTGGCATGACTCAGGTTCAATATCTGGGATACATTATTGATGAAAGGGGGGTGCATGTGGATCCAGCCAAGATCCAAGTCATTCAGGATTGGCCAGCCCCAACCACCCTAACAGAGCTTCACAGCTTTCTGGGTCTTGCTAATTTCTACATATCACTTGTCCCTTGAGTCAAGTCACCAAGGGAGGAGTGAAAGAAAAATTATTTTGATCGGAATCTCAACAAAAAGCATTCGTAGAATTGAAACATCGCCTCTATTTTTCCCCAGTGCTCACATTACCAGACTTGCAACAACCATTTGAGATTGAGACAAATGCCTCTAACTATGCTATTGGGGCAATTCTTACTCAACAGGGGCATCCAGTGGCATATCACAGTGAGACATTGTCTGACACAGTTTGAAAGTATCCCATTTATGATAAACAAATGTATTCCATTTTGCAGGCTTGTCGACAATGGAAGCATTACATTTTGGGGAAGGAGACAATCATCCACATAGAACACCGACCCCTGCAGTTCATACAGACACAAGGGAAGTTGTAGAACGATCGCCATCAGAAGTGGTCCACATATCTACAAAAATTTCATTTGAACATCAAGTACAAGAAGGGTAGCACCGATAATGTTGCAGACTACCTCAGCCGACCACCGATCGTGGCCATAACCACCGTTCTCAACTCTTGTGGGCATGAGACTTCTAATTGGCTGCTTCTCTACAAGAGCGATCCAGAATTCAACTACACATACAAGGCACTCTTGGGGGGTATGCAAGTTCCAAATTTTCACCTCCAAGATGCACTATTATGTCACCTGGGACACCTTTCTGTTCCTTCAAGCGAGTGTGCCAAGATGCACTATTATGTCACCTGGGACACCTTTGTGTTCCTTCAAGCGAGAGTGCCAAGATGATATGGGAAGCGCACTATAGTCGAGTCACTGGGAATTTTGGGGTCGAGAAAACAGTGGCACTACTGCAGAAGTATTTCTATTGATCGAACCTTCGACGGGATGTCGGGAAGTACATTATATCCTGCACTGCTTGCGCCATTTCCAAACCGACCATCAAGAAGCAAGGGCTATATACTCCGCTACCTACCCCTAGTCGACCTTGGGAATCCATCTCCATGGATTACATGTCCAGCCTTCCTTCTACTAAGCATGGAAACGACTGTGTTTTCATGGTCGTCAACAGATTCTCAAAGATGGCCATTATGGCGGCTTGCAAGAAGAATATCATAGCAGAAGCCACTGCTAAACTCTTCCTTGAATGAGTGTGCGTGCACTTTGGGATCCCACAATCTATCATATCAGATTGCGACAGCAGGTTCCTCAGCACATTTTGGTCCAGCCTCTAGTCAATGTTGGACACCAAGCTCACCAATTCCACAACTTTCCATCCCCAAACTGATGGCCAGACAGAGGTCGTCAACAAGATGATTGTACACATTCTGCACATGTACAATTCAAAGCATCCACGCACTTGGGATGAGAGCCTTCCATATGTACAACACAGTTATAACTGGGCTCTCCATAGCTTAGCCTGACACAGCCCCTTTCAGGTGGGCTTGGGATTCCAGCCACTATGTCCCATTGACGTAGCCATGCCATTTGCAGCTACTCAGGCCGATTCGGCTCATGTCCAGTCTGAAGCTGACAAAGAAAACAACTTCATCGAGTGCATTCAGCACATCCACCAACAGGTTCATGACATATTGGACAGAGTCAATGCTAAATACAAGAAACGACATGATCAACATTGGGTGCCACACAACTTCCAAGTGGGCGAAAAAGTGTGGCTACATTTGCAGAAGAAGCGCCTAACTGGACCCCACCGCAAGCTTCGCCCACTCCGATATGGGTCGTACACCATCACCAAGGCTATAGGGAACAATGCCTTCGAGCTCTGTATTCCACCATTCCTTGGTATGCACCTAGTATTCAATGTAGACTGCCTTCATCCCTACTTCCCACCTCTATTGGACACCTCTGACATTACAGAAGAACTCACACCAAAAGAGTTAAACCCAGACTGCATGGAATAGGCCACCATAGGTTGTATCATGGACACACAAATCAAGAACACTCACCGACAAAAGATCCAACTGTATCAGGTTGTCAAAGCTGGCCAACTCCTGCACCAAGGCAAGTGGTTCACCAGGGACCAAGTTCAATAGAAGTTTCTTCATCTCATGGAGGAACTCAACACAATGGGTACCATTGCTTCCCAAGGGGGGAGGAATGATCCAGGTGGATATTGGTGGCCACCCACCTATTCCACTTGGGGCCCCATCATTGTCTCTTTCAGTTTTTCACAAGGTACTATTTTTAGCAGTTTTTCGGGTCCTAAACTTTTGGATCCGTTTTGAGGCCCCAAACGGAGATAGTATGCCGAAGTTACGTCCCCGGGAAGTTGAAACACCAATTTACCCAAACGGGGCCCATAGTTTTGGCGCTTCATCTCCTAGGGTTATGTTTTTGGATGTTTAGAGTTCTCCATTGTTTCTCCATAATAAATAGGCCCTTGAGCCTCATTGTAACACAGTTCAGAGGTATATAGCTGCCACATCTCTTCTCAGAGATTCGCTACTAGCACCCTAGCTATTTTATTTCATCCATGTTTGTAAGCATATTTCTGTGATTTGATATTAATGAAATGAAGCCTTATTTCCACTGTATTTCTACGTTTACGGTTATTTTTGTATTCTGTTGCGTTCCTGCATAAAGCCGGATCAGGTGATCATTTTGCAACTTCCCTTGTGTCTGTATAAACTAGATAGGTCAGTGATTGGTGTGGATGGAAATATTTTTCCCCAAAACGTAATGCTTCCATTGTCAGTAGGCCTGCACGATGGAATAAATATCTTTATCATAGTTGGGGTACTTCTGAATTGTATCGGAAAGTGTCTAACTATGATAGGCCACTGGATTCCTATGTTGGGTGAGGAATGCACCAAAAGCATATTCAGAGGTGTTTGTCTCAATTTAAAATGGCTTCTGAAGGTCTGGAAATTTGAGTATTGGTGCATAGAAGAGGCGGTGCTTCAACTCAGTGAACGCGTTCTGTTGGGACTCGGACCAGGAAAAAATTTCTTTTGCTCCTCCATTGGTGATATCAATCAAAGGCCAAGTTATATGGGAGAATCCAAACATGAACCTCCGATAAAAAATTTCAAGGCCCAAAAAGCTGCGAAGCTCTGTTAAAGTGGTTAGGGCTGGCCAATCACTATAAAATTTGGCACAATTTCCAACACCACTTCGTCGCTATTTCGACACATAGTCGTCGCAAGAGTGACAGTTAGAGGTTGGAAAAAACATGGTTAGCCATTACGTCGCAATTCCGACACTTTGCCAAAGTGTCACAATACCGACACTATTTTCGACATTTCCAAACAACCGTCGCTCTTCGGCCGTTTTCCAAAGTGTTTCAATACCGACGCTTTCAAAGCGTCGCAATACCGATGCTTACAAAGTGTTGCAATACCGATGCTATAGAAGCGTCGCAATACTCTATGGCTAACCACGTTTTTAAGGTGTCACAATACTGACGCTTTCAAAGCGTCGCAAGACTGACGTTTTTGCTAACCACGCTTTTAAGGTGTCGCAATACCGACGCTTTCAAAGCGTCGCAAGACCGAAGTTTTTGTCGCAAGGCATCGCAAGACTGATGTTTCTAGGACGTCGCAAGACCGACGTTTGCTAACCACGCTTTTAAGGTGTCGCAATACCGACGCTTTCAAAGTGTCGCAAGACCGACGTTTTTGTCACAAGGCATCACAAGACCGACATTTCTAGGACGTCGCAAGACCGACGCTTTGTCGCAAGGTGTCGCAAGACCGACACTTATAAAGTGTCAGTATACCGACGGATAGTTAAATTTTTTTTTTTTTAAATGAAAATTTCTGTGTGGATTGTTTTACCGACAGCTATATCTGGTTTAATATTTTTTCGTGTTTGGAATAAAGCCATGAATACTTATATACCAAGGCCAAAAATTACTCCATATTTTGAGCATCAGTTACTGGTTCGTTTTCATGTTTGGTTCAATGTAAATAATATCAGCTTCACAAATATGATTCTCGGACAACCTTTATCAACAAGCTCTTGGATAAAACTACTTAGTGTTGGGCCGTTAATATGACATTATTATTATCACTTGTGAACGCTTATTCCACCCATTTCTACCATTCTTCATCACGTCATTTATTATAATTTATTATTTAAATCCATTTTATGATGATTTATGCTTCTATGAATGAATGTTATTTATTCTCCTTTATTTCTAATAAATTGATGATTATGAATTATTTTATCAATGATAGTTTTAATAAGTTGGTTATAACATTATTCACCATTTTTAGCCTCAAAGATAATTTCCAGATTGAAGATTTGATCATTAAAAGTGCCAACTCAGAAATGCGCTGGAATAAGGAGTGACAGTTTTGCGGTTGAGATTCTGAGCAAATGAAGACGAATCTGGAAACTCCGGAACATGGGTTTTGTCCAGAACGGACCCAATTAACTTTATCAAAGAACGGTTTGCCCAAATTCGGCCTGTGTTGAGAGATTCACAGAGTTCTTTAAGCACGATTTTCTCAGTTCTGTTGTTGCGGCCGTCCTCCAAATCTCAGCTACAAAGCCAAATTCGACTTGCTGTTGTTGAAAGATGGATGTAAATCTATTTTCTTGTTGATCAATTGGTTGGAAGAAATCCAATATTGTTATGGAAGATTTTATTTACTATTCAATTTCTCCTCCTTCTGATTATAAAAGGGGGAGAGAGAGACTTTTCTTATTGTAATTTGCAGAATTGTGCATCGGCTCTTGTTAAGAGAGTGTGAGCTGTTTGTAAACATTATTGATGCCTGATTAATAAAAGAGTTCACTGTTGTTCCATTTCTCAAGCGCTGGAGTAAAGCACAACAACGCTTCACCGGTGGTTGAGGGCCCGGCCCTGGTGGAGCGATCTGCTGTTTGTATTTCTATTGGTTTATTTCTGTTGTGTGAAGTTCGTTTATTTATTGAGTTATTGCTAATTGGATCAAATACAGAGTCATTGTTATTACATTCTTTACAAGAAGCATGATTCATGATTCAATTGTTATAAAATGTTGTTTTTCTGTATCTAATTCCAGTTGTTATTCCTTTTGTTTATGAATTACGATAGTTGATTGTTGCGTGGCTGTCGACAGGATTAAAGAGTAGAAATCTAGTTTGCTTGGTTATGAATTGAATTCACTATTTATTTTACGCTGCTATTCAATTCTTGTTCATTGCTTTTAGATTGTTGTTCCTTTCCAGTTTGTGTTTTAGATTTCATTTCCTTTGAGTTGTTTTCACTTGCTTTGAGATCTCTAAACTGTAGAGGGCAGAGCTAATCATTCCAGGTCCCCAGATTTGGTCATCTCACATCGATTTCATGGGGAAAGAGTTATTACTACTGCATCCCTAATCGATGTCTAGCAAGGTTGTTGTAGTGTAGTCTTTACATTTCTGTCATTTGTAATTAGATTTCTTTTCAAGCAGATTTCTTTTCAAGCATTTATTATTTCTGCATTTGTATTTCTATACTACATCTTCACAAACATTACTTTTGAGTAAATAGCCGCCTCAGACTGAGTACACTCTTGAAATAAAAAGTCGTCCCTGGGTTGACAATTAATGTGAGGTAATTAGGAGTTACAAAGACACCTTTTTATCGCTCCACACTTAGTAAATTCGATCAATGCTTTTAAGAAAATATAATGTTAAATTTACCAACCATTTTCTTTGGAAGAGACAAGAATAGGCTAACAAGTAGCAAATCTTACTACAAAAATGCATATTTATATGATAGCATTCACACTTAATGTATGTTCTTTTCTTTTTCATTTGTCATTCAACATGAATGAATCTACAAGAGCAAGGAGCAGGTATTTCTATAACT
Organism: Pinus albicaulis; assembly: GCA_034641835.2. Classification (NCBI taxonomy): domain Eukaryota; kingdom Viridiplantae; phylum Streptophyta; class Pinopsida; order Pinales; family Pinaceae; genus Pinus; species Pinus albicaulis. Next base: position 847,726,629 of record CM076572.1, read on the forward strand.
CCTAGAGCTAAAAGAAATAAATCTGAAGACTTGTTGTCCTATGGAGCTTCACAAACGGATACTTGTCTATTTGACAATTGTAAAATAAAGTTGAAAGTAATTTTTTCCCCATATTTTTCACTCTCTTATACCCTAGTTTCAAACCATTTCAACGAGTATAATCACCAAAGTGAAATTTATATGAATCTATTCCTGAAGTTAGAATTATGTATCATAATAGATTTATATATTTGTATAATATATATATATATATATATATATATATATATATCCATGTGGACTTTTTTGTTAAATACATATGAACCAACCTATTTCTGAAGTTAGAGAGGGGATTTGACTCCATCAGTAATAAAGAATGGACTTCTATATCGATTTATTTCCACATAGAAGAGACCATAATGATTAATTACATAGAAAATCCAATCAACAAACAAATATGGGAATTTGAACAATTAACATGAATATGAATATCAGATAACTCAATGGAAAGATCTGCATTCCCAATCTCCATCAATTTTTCCAAAAAATACATGTGATTTGAATGGAAAGGGTATTGTCGTCGTCATTGTTTCTTTAGGTGAGACATTTCCCAACATGAAAATTGTATTTGGCACCTTCACACCTGTACTTATGGACATACTACCTGTATAAATGCAAACTCTTTAATTTTCCCAGAATGATGAATAAGAACAAAATCTCAACTGAGGGGTTTACACCAATCATGCAACCATTTTCAATAACCTGTTTGATTTTGTCACACTGACACACTGTGGTATGACAAACTACATTTTCTATTTCCATTTCAAGTGCATTCATCTTTGTAAATACTTCGACCCGAAAAGGGTCACCATCAAAACAAAGCCTGCAGGAAAATTACATAGATATGGTAAGCATAGTTTTGTTTCACTGCTCCAGTGAATAAATCTGCGAATTTGATCAATAATGGAAGCACTAACACATGGCTTGCTTAAGAAGGAAAAACTGACTATGTTTGTGACTTATTGGTCACCTCAATGTCAATTTAATTAATGCATTATCTCACTATCAATTCCTTGTGTTCTTTATTCCACATTGACATGCTATCCTGTGAGCTGAGCTTTGGAAACTAATTGTAAGAAAGATGTACAGAATTTTCACTTTACAAATCTGTTCTGTAAAGGCTGATGATACTATAATTCACTTCCATTGAACTATGAGAAGATTACATCATAGGCTCTGCTTCAATACCACATAAGAAGGGGAACTTCAACATATATGTGAAAGTAAGATCTTGTGATCCTTACCTCACCTTAATTTTATAGACTCAAATATGCACATTGACCATATGAAGCATTACAAGATTTGATCATGCTTCCATTGATAGTATTTATGTGAGGAAATAGTAGAGAGTCTGTGATTGCTGAACTACAAACTCACCCCCTAATACAACCTTCCACGGCAACTACTAGCCCCACATTTACAGGGGCATCCCTTGCCAGGTAGTAGCTTGTAACGACAATCATAAGCTAGCTCTTCCCCAAAATCAATCTGACATCAACCCAAAACTTAAGTTAATGAATATGAAACTTCCTCAGCTTCTATAGTGAACAACATCACTCTATATTTCATTAAAACAAAAGCAAAATTTCAATATGAAGAACAATGGAAGACTTGATACTCAAGGCAATCCAATTGCACAACTTACACATAAAGGCATACACCAAAAAAAAAACTAACTCCAAAAGAAACCACATACATCTCGACTCGCATACAGGCCAATATGTCCAAGCTGGCAATCCATGCTTTCCACTAATACTTGGTAATTTACTAGGTTTAGAGAGCAACTGGAATACACAAACATAAAATATATTAGTCCCATGGTTGAAGCGGAAAGAATCTAGTGCCACTGAAAAGAAAAACCCAGTACATAAGTGACATTCAGCCCCTGAAAAAATTATTTTAGGAATATTATGTTCAGTATGCAAAGTTATTCTTAAAGTTATAAAACAACTAAGAAAGCAGAACAATGTGTGTTACCTGTGATTTATAAAGTGTGCAACATTCCCATACTTGGTAGCATCAATAACATATGGTTGTACACCATAAATCAAATCACTTGTATCAATATGGGCGTCAATATCATATAGGTAGCTACAGCCTTCATTGTCATACCTGAATATTAGTAATTTAGAACAAACAAGAAAAGAAGTGGCAGTAAGCAATAGGTGCATTCAGTTAGAAAACCATTTATGATGAAGAAATAGGAAAATAGAATTTAATACAAGATAAAAATTTACCTTTCTTCTCTTTTATTTGCTTCTTGATCATTTAAGACCTCTCCAAGGTATTCACAAATGAATGTCCCACATGAAATTGCTTGTGCAGCTCTAACTGTCTAGCCCTAAAATCAAACAGAAAGACAGACCAAAACATTGAAACACAATTGGGGTCTTGTTGCACCTTGGTTTATTGATAATTTTGAAACCAAGCTTTTGCTTTTTGAAAAAATGCATCTGACATTAACAAGTGAAGTTATTTACATTCTAGACCATGATTGCATTTCAATAATGCTCCTAATGCTCTGCAGAGAAGGAGAATTTCTGAAAAGGCAGCCGATCAGAGCAATTTCCTCCTCATCCAACCCTGAAACCCTTATACGCACTTTCTTGAGATTTGTCAATAGTGGGAGGGTCAAGCTTCCTGTAGCTGGACTTGCTGCCTTAAAAGAATTGCTTTCCATGGAGAGTTCTTTGAGATTGGAAAAATGGCCAAGTACTGTGAGCAAAGGCACGTGAATACTCCACCCACAAAGGGTAATTTTTCTCAGAGAGTTCTTGTTAGAAAGACCTTCTAGTACCTTAAGCCCTGTTGTGGAAAAATGTAGATCCCCGCAAGAATTTAGCTCCAAACTCAACATTGAGTTGTGTATTGTAACATTCACCAACTTTGGGAAATTCACTGTTAATGTCAGTGGGATTTTATGGTGATTTCCCGAAAAATTAAAATACTTGAGACTCTGAGAAGAAATTTTCAAAGTGTTCAGGCCCACAGTACACGATCCAACTCTCAAATTTTCAAAAAGAGGGCATTTTGCTGCAAGCTACTCAAGCATATCATCAATAATATAGACATCTGATAGAAAACAAGTTCTAAGGTATCTGAAACCGGAAAATTCTGAAGGTAGTTTGAAATCAAAATCCGTGAGCTCCAAAAAAGTGAGGCAGTCGCAGGAAAACAAAGAATTTGGAACATCCATACGAAATGGACGACTCAAAGTAATTTGTTGCACTCTCTTTACAGATGCAGCCAAAAATGATTTCCATATTAACTTTTTATGCAGTGGCAAGTCAATATTTCCATATTTCCAATACGGATTGTTTACTGAAATTTCCAAACTTTCAAGATCTTCATGATGCAAGTACAGGATGTTCCAGCTAGGGATCAAAATAGTGCAGTTAATATAATTTCCAGCTAGGGATCAAAACCCAGATCGAGATCGCAGTTGGGTATTGTTTCCCTGGAGAGGCAGATCCAAGGAAAAGACACCTGTGATTGAGACATAAAACTCCCATGAGCCACATGCATTTGTTCCCATAGAATAAGCATGGTTTGCAGTCTGTGAATGATTTGAGACCAGAATAAATGAAAAAACTAGCCTGTAATTCTGTGATTGGAAGAAATGAAGTAAATGTTTTGGGAGTGTGGACAATGAATTATGTCACACATAAGTGCAGATCAAACAGATGGAGGCTTACAATCTCCACATCTTCCTCCAAACATTTGTAATAGTGCCAACATCATGTCTCATTGTGGATGGTACCAGCGCATTCTCCTCTTCATGGATGAACTCACATTGGCAGGTATCAGAGCAGAAATTAGACACTGATGTTCATAAAAATTGCTGACATTTAAATCAAGCCATTAATATTTTAAAGCCTCAAATTAATTCTGAAAACCATATCTTTTTAGTAATTATGATTTCTAAATAATTAAAATAATTTCTAAATAATTAAATGTTTGTTTATTTTGATTGTTTAAAAATATTTACAATCAAAAAATAAAACATATCTTTTTGAGAAGCAATTAAAATTTTATGAGTAAATAATGGACTGATTTTTGCATATAGTAATCCTTCTACCCTACTAAATCATCATGCTTTATTAAAAGGAGTTTTAAACTTTACATATTTTTAGATGGAAATTTGACTAAATTTTGAAACAAATATCGTATTGATATAAATGATCAATCATTGTCTAACATGAAAGTGAAATGGAAGAGATATGAATATACCGGTACATCGATTCAAGGTGCAGATAGTGTTAAAATAATCGAATTACGAGAAGACGAAATTTTTCTAATAGACTTTTTGAAAAAGTTTGAAGCATAAATTTACAAATACACCATGCATTCCCATAGAGCTCGATGGCAAGACTTGCAATTCAAAAAATCTCGTGAAGTTTTTCCACCAGGAACCATTTTGTCAGTGATTGATTTTGCAGAAAACTACACATTTGTTCCACAAAAAGAAATTCAGAGTGAATACTATCACTCTGACCAAGTCTCCATGCTCGTCCATATTCTATATAGACATGCTGAACAAAATGTCGATCATACTAACCACAGTGTCGATATATCATTAAAGAATATCACTTTTTATATCGATCTTAGATGCGTACACATGATACATGTTTTGTACAACATTGTTTTGGAAAAATTTATGATTCCTTGAAAAATCGTGGAATAACATTCAATGAACATTGGATATAGTGGATGGTTGGGTCAATTCAATGCGACGATCATTCTTTTGGTTGTGTTGTCTTCATAAAAAAATCTACATTAAACATTGTTGGAATTTCTTTGAGAGTGGCCATGGAAAAGGAAAATGTGACGGTGCAGGAGCATGCATAAAACGAGTTCTTCGAAGATATCAAATGAACCACTTTGCAAGTCGACTTGTGAACGCTAAAGAAGTTGTTCAATGGTGCATCGCTTCTCTAAGCCATGAGAGAAACCCATCAAGAGAACTACGAAGGTACATTAAATTTAATTTATATTAGAAATATAATTTTAAACATTGTACATTTATCATGCAATGATTATCTTTGATTATATTTTGATATCATATTTACATTCTTCTTTGAATTTTCCATATAAATGTTTTTTTGGCATATTGGGATCGAAGACGTAGATAGATCAATTGGAATTATTAAACGATAAGGACTTCGAAAAATTGCATATAAACTCGAAAAATTGCATTCAATTCAAACAAATTCGTCGAGAAATGTGTTTGCATTGGATAAAAGAAAATATTCTTGTTTTTGTGGTGTTTCCATATACAACACAAAATCCAATGACATTTGTGAGAACAAAATGTATGTGAACGATTGGAAACATACAGAGCTAAATCCAAAGGGAAAAATTTATGTTGCAATGTTTGAAGAAATGCAATAAGAGGAAACTACAATATCATCAAATGGTGATCGAGTATCTGATCTTGTTAGAGAAGGTAACATTTGAATTATTTTCTAATGATTTAAAGATCTAGAAATAAATTTAAATATGTATAATTTTGTTAAGTTTGTTTTATTGTGCAGGATATGTTTTTGTTGTAATTGCACCTATTGACAACGATGAAAATGTGAAGTATTATTTGATGCGTTTCACTAAACGAAAAATGAAATTATTACAAAACTATAATGATCACGGATTTCAATATGACAGAGGGTCTATTATACTGAAAGGTTATTTTTTCAGACAAACTCATCAAAGTGGAGACTTTTTTTACTTTCAAGACTATGAACCTGATTCCATAAGTTGTCAACATAGTCACTTGGTGTGTGTAGCACGCATCAAGTTGATAGAAGTTCAATCAAAGAAAAAATCGAAAATTAAGAGATGGAAAATGTCAAAATCCGATCATGAACGGATTATTGAAGATGGAATTCCATTAGAATTTTTTTGAGTGAATTTTCCAACAATTTATTATCTTTGGATTAAATATGTTTTAGAACTTCCCGATGCCTGACTAAAAATTGAAATTTTGCTTATGTTATTTATTTTTTAGTGTTTGTACATGTACAAATTATTTTTAGTACATGCCGTGCTCTAGTATCAATGAAAGTAGCTTTCTATACATGTGCATTGTTGAAAAAATGTTACATGTGTGTATATATATATATATGTGTTCTAGAATGAAATTAATTGTTCAAGTAGTTTTACTATGTGCATTCTTGAAGTTTTATTTATGTACTCGATATATATGTTAGGAATACAATTAGCCAGAACTAGTTTTTCTATGTGCATTGATGAAAAACTAGATGGATTTTCTGGTAAAAAGTATGGACACAATGTAAATAAATCATCCGCAGTATAGTTTTGTACGAATATTCCTTTTAGACAAGAGACTCGAAGCACTTCTCCGACTTTTGGTGGGATTTGACCGACATCTCTATTCCTGATTGAAAATCTAGTACAAAATTTGTTTGTCCAATGGTCGGATATGTTCAATGTGCATTGAAGAAAAATGTTACTTGTATTGGATAGATATGTTCTAGAATGAAATTAATTGTTCCAAGTAGTTTTTCTATGTGCATTGATGAAAAACTAGTTGGATTTTCTGGTAAAAAGTTTCCACAATGTAAATAAATCAACAAGGCTACCTATTTGAGTGCATTAACAACATTGACCCAAATTCAACAAACATATATATGTACTAGACTTATATTTCCAATCAAAATTAAAGGGATAATTTGTACATATATCTACTTCTTTAAACTCTTTTCTCAATTAGAACTCAATTGATACATGGTTAGTTGCATTGAAAAACTATGTTCTTCCTATTGGAAATTTTTTCATTCAAACAAGACTACATGTAGAGATCAAAAGCAATCTTAAGATTCCAAATGTACTTCAACCATCCAAAAGAGATTTGTGCAAGATTACTTGACATGCCATGCCAATTATAGTGAACAACTATCTAATAGAAACATTTAACATTATATACCACATGTGCCAAATGTAGATTGAAACCATCCAAAACTTTAAAATTTTAAAAACTTTTGATAATATATCGTGCAACATTAAAACATTAAATATCACATGCGAAATGTAGATTGAAACCATTCAAAACTTGAGTTTTAAAAACTTTTTGATTATATATATCGTGCAATGTTACTTCACATGCCATGCCAATTATAGTTCAACTAGATCCAATAGAAAAATTTAACATTATATACCACATGTGCCAAATGTAGATTGAAACCATCCAAAACTTAAGTTTTAAAAACCTTTTGATTATATATCGTGCAACATTAAAACATTAAACATTTAAAGTTCATTAAATATCACATGCAAAATGTAGATTGAAACCATCCAAAACTTGAGTTTTAAAAACTTCACATGCCATGCCAATTATAATTCAACTATCCAATAAAAACATTTAACATTAAATATAACATGCCAAATGTAGATTGAAACCATCCAAAACTTTTAACTTTTAATTTAACAAAAAAATATAGATCACAACATTACTTCACATGCCAAATGTACTCCAAGCATCCAAAACTTAAATTTTAAAAACAAAACAAATTATAACACATGTCATTACATAACATGCCAAATGTAGCTCAAATGACAACATTACTTCACATTCACATGCCAAAAGTACTAAAACCATCCAAAAATTAAATAAAACAAATTATATTAACAATGTAATAAAATACGTCCAAAAATTGTAGATCTCACAAGTATCAAACTATATCAAGTTTAACAAATTTTAAGACCATCTAAATCTTGAAATCAAATCTACAAATCATGTCCATCAAATAGAGACGGATCTAGCGTCTTTCCTATCAGGGTCTCAATCTGCGCCCTATCATGCGAAGCATCATGGGAAACCTACATATACAATGCACATGTACTTGAACATTAAAATTTGATGTTTTAAAAATGAGTGAGAATATATATATCTAGAACTTCATGTAAAAAACAAAATATAAAAAAAAAATCATGCAATACCTCATGAGGTTCCCTCTCCATTTGATGAACAAGTTCTGCCCCCATAGGAACATCTGCAGCGGTAAACTGTACAATATACATGTACAGTTATATATATATATATATATATATATATATATATATATATATATATATATGTATATATATTTTAAACTTTAAAATGAAAATGCACGTGTACATATATAAACTTATTTTCAATAATATTAAAAAAAGGAACTAAAGACAACTTGTTCAAATGTTGTGGATGTTCCTATCTCCGTCGCTAGAGTCCGCGGATTAAAGAAATCTTCTATAGGAACCTAAATTAAATTTTTTTTAAATAACTCAAAATATAGATCTCTCTCTCTCTATATATATATATATATCTCAATTTTTAATGGAACTTTTTGAGGTAGAATATATACATATATAAATTTTAAACATAAATTTTAAACTTGTGAAAAATTGTCCATACTTGTGGCTCATCTCCCAAGGAAGTAGAAGGTACATCTCCCAAGGAAGAAGAAGGTACCACCATCCCAAAAACATCGGACGGAATCGGTATTTGTTAAAACATTTTATCAAATTATATATATACATACATGTACATGTGTGCACAATTATTTATTTTAAAATCACCTAAAAAACACTAACATTTACCAACATATCTTGATGGTCAGACCCATCTGCATTGTTTGAACCAGAGGTCCCGAACGTGATATTAAAATTTTCGTCATGTATCATGTGTGAGAACTGCAAATGGTGTTTTAACATATAATCATACATTTTTGTTAGATTAATGTACATATAAATAAATGTATACATGTACATACACATGTATTTATTACAAATTGTACACATGTATATGTATGTTAAAAAATTAAGAAGAAGGTACCACCATCCCAAAAACATCGGACGGAATCGGTATCTATTAAAACATTTTATCAAATTATATATACATACATGTACATGTGTGCACAATTATTTATTTTAAAATCACTTAAAAAACACTAGCATTTACCAACATATCTTGATGATCAGACCCATCTGCATTATTTTTAATCGAGAGGTCGAGCGTGATATTAACACATTTTTAGATCACAGCATCATGTGTAGGCACCAAATGGTGTTTTAACATATAATCATACATTTTGTTAGATTAATGTACATATAAATAAATGTATACATGTACATACACATGTATTTATTACAAGTGTACACATGTATATGTATGTTAAAAAATGAAAAAGTACCACCATCCAAAACATGGATAGATAAATTGTCTGTTAAAACATTTTATCAAATTATATGTACATACATGTACATGTGTGCACAATTATTTATTTTAAAATCACTTAAATAACACTAACATTTGCCAACATATCTTGATGGTCAGACCCATCTACATTGTTTGAACTAGAGGTCTCGAACGTGGTATTAACATTTTTGTCATGCATCATGTGTGAGAACTGCAAATAGTGTTTAACATATAATGATACATTTTTGTTAGATTAATGTACATATAAATAAATGTATACATGTACATACACATGTATTTATTACAAATTGTACACATGTATATGTATGTTAAAATAATTTCAAACCCTAAGGTCATTAGCACATACCGTTCCGGTGCCCTCTTCCTCATGAAGAATTAGGTCTTGCAAACCATTGCGACAATTTTTTGTATATATTCGGAGATATTCAACATTCATGTTGTCAATCTCCTCATCTGTATAATACACAAAATTGGCACGTGCATTTTCATGTGCTCTTTTTCGATTTAAACAAACATCGACTCCACCCAATCTGCTGTAAACATTGTCGATCATAACATCCCTTGCTTCTCGACTTATTTGAGAAGTCGCATCCATCTCTGACCGCAGAGTTTCGACCCGAAAAGGTCGACCCACCAATGGCGGCTCAGGGCGAGGCAACTCCACATCTCGCTTAGCGCCCTTACGGTCATATAATCGACCTTTCCCCTAGCCAAAAAATTCTGACGGAAGGTCATTATAGTTGGGTTTCATACCCAAAAAAAATTATGCATAAAACATTGTGCAAAATAAACAGGAACCTCGTTGTTCCATGGGAGCCTTCCATAGGCCGCAAGGTGCCTATCATACAAATAACGAGCTATGTTTGGGTGCTTGAAATATTGCACCTTCAACATTTTTCTTTTTGGCCCTTCCTTGAAATTAAACATTGACTTGGCCACTTCTTTTGTAACTTTTTGTTTTACATCCTCCCATTTATCTGGACCCATTACTGTTTCCTTTCTCTTTCTCATAACTTCTACAAATGTATAAGTCGTTGGCCCAAGATTTCTGTACACATTTACAATTTCGCCCAATGAATGTGTAACTATTTCAAGGCTTTGTCGACTCTCAGCAGGTAGAGACAAAGCCACGAGATCTCTCTGCAATTTTGCATAAAGTCTTTTACACCTTTGTAAGGTGCATTGCGCCATGTTGGTTTCCCATGGTATATCAGTAATGTCGACCGGATAAGTTGTGCTGGGTAGACAACCTTTTTCTTGAATGTAACAGTCTGCCCTGCGTCTATTTTGACCACTAGTTGGAACATTTTCGGCCTCTACATCAATATATATATAATTTCGTATATTATAAAAAACACATGTAAAAAAAATTGTACAAATTTAATGAAAAAAATATTGAAATTGATGGCAACCTTGACGTTGTTGGTTAGCATCTTCTCCAACATGACCCTGTTGAGAACCAGACCCAGAATGACCCTACTGAGAACCAGACCCAAAATGACCCTGCTGAGAACCAGCAGTTGTTGATTAGCTTTCGGGGGAATAAATATCACCCCCTTCACGCAACCTGCTACCACTCATTGATGGCCCTCTAGGTGGATTTGAACCACCACCAACCTCTCGAGACGAGAGAGAAGCTTCATAAACAAATATGAATTTATAATCAATTGAAAAATACATTCATGTGTACATATAAATACATATACATATTCATTGATTAAATTGCGTGAACCATACCACAACTGGTTGAACCATGGGCATGCTCCATGGATGGAGTAGAAACCCTTCTCCTCTTACCTCCTAAAAACTAAAAAATGAAACTTATTAACAACTAATTTAACTCACAAAGTTAATAAAAAATCAATTCCATATGTACACACATGTATGGATATTTAATATTATATTTAAATACCGTGAACATCCCCCGATCCCTAAACCTCCATATGGGATTCGGCTGATCTTCGTCGTTCATCCTCCATGATATATATATCTATTGGTGGAAATTTACACAAAATAGATTTCAGAAAATCAATTTGTAATTTAGTGTACACAAATTATGTAGAACACAACTTTCAAAGAAATAATTGATGTGTGAAACTCAATTTAAGCAAAAAAGAAATTATAAAAATGATAAGTTCACCAAATTGCGCTTTACATGGTGGGAGCACACTTGGTATAAAATTTACCATTTATACACTTTATTTTGTGGGAGAAATGACACATGTACATAGTTTACCTTAAATTTGTTGTGTTTTATGGATATTAAAATGAAGAACTTCTATTTAGATCCATTCCAGAGATTGACTGTAGGGGCATTTACTAGATATGTCACCTTTCATAAAAGATGAGATCGAGAGGCTACCTGGCCCTTTACAGACTCTGCCTATAGAACTTGTAGAAGTAAACACTAGAGGCATTAACAATATCAAAGAACGTTTTCATGCTCAGACATGGGAATGTGTCTCTTTCCCTACGTAGGAAAATAGTTCAAGGTAGTTAATATTCATATACATGTCATCAAGCAGGTCAATGTGATCATCCCCAACTTACTTTTCATGAAATTAGGCTTGGAATCCTCTACAACCTGGTGGATGGAGTTGAATTGGAACTAGGTCAAGGCCTTTACAAAATACATGCTAGTGAATAACACTTACTAGGTTATGCCAACAAATAAAGTGGCAGAAATGTTTCTCCTCGAGTTTATCCAATTGGGTGTGTAATACCAACTTCACCCATTTCCTAACAGGTTTCTCTCTTAGGTTACAAAGTGTCTTAGGCCATTAACTTCCATAGACCTCAATAGATTATTAGAGATGGAATTCTATTTCTCAAGTGTGTAAGAGAAGAAATAATTCTTTTTTAGATTTTAACAATGGCTAAGACGGTCAAATTTTTATTTCGGAAAACAAATAAACTACATATGCAAGACTTCATTATTTAGATGCAAATTTTTTTTCAAATGCAAAAGTTAGTAGGATGTGCAATATCTATGCCAATTGCAAGAATATTTAGGGGATCTCTTTGCACTATGAGCAGGAAACAATTTATTGGTTCTCATACTCCCGAGCTGCTTTCTCTATGGAATCACAAAATTCTAGTAGAAGGCCAAGTCATGAATCTAATTTTTTTGATTTCTAAAGGCGAGAATCACCATAGCTAGTCCATGTAGTCCTCCACCACTACCCCAGATTGATAAGTTGTTAACAATTTTCCTCATTATTTCAAAGAATAAGAAGCCAACCAAATATTTTTATCATGTTAATGATGTTTGAATTTACATTATCACAATTTTTTAGGGAAATAATAATGGTTGTGGTCCATTCCTAAAGACAAATAATGTACCCCTTTAATTGCAAGTTTCATCATGATAGTTAGTGAATTGTTTGGAAATCTATGAAAACTGCTTTTGTGCCTTTATGGAAAGAATTTTGGTTTTTCCCCCTCTTATTTCAAGCAGATTTAAAGAAATGTTGCTTCTAAAATTTATGTCCATGTGTCAATTTTGATAGGCTTTATGTTGTTGGGCAACTTTTTATAGATACAAGGGATTTTCACATGACTTTTTTCAATCGTTGAGACTTCTCAACTGGGAACCATTTTGTGTGACATTACTAACATGTAATATATTTTATTGATAGTTAAAGGAAGCATTTTATATTGAAAATGAATTAGGAAAAAAAACTTTCAACATTGAAACTAGGATTCATCATGTTCAAACATTCTTCCATAGAACATCCATCGCATTAGAACTATAGAAATGAATAGGAAAAAATCTATGGTAGGACATGATGTCATGATCCTCATGATGATTAAACACTGAAATTGATGCACACTAGCTACCCATTACTAACAATATTCATGATGTTAAGCACAAAATGTGTATAGTATTATGCCAGATGTCATCTATTATCCGGGTAGCAACTCAATGGCACATATTATTTCCTATCTTGTGGACTTTTAGTTTGATCTTATTCAAAACCTTATTAGTTATATATTTTTCAATTTCCCGTGGATTCCTTGAATTTTTTCTCCTACCATCTCCCTCTCTCACTCCCCAAATTATTGTCATCAAACATGCCCCATTGAGGGTCTGGAGCAATGTTTGCACCATACTTAGAACTGTCATTGCTGCTAATTGAAATTGGAGAGTCATGTATACTAGATTGCTTGCTTTTGGTGGCTCTTACTTGGACAATATCCTTAGATGAGTTTGACATGATGGTCATATGAGGCTGGAAGCTACTTGGTGTAATTTTCCTTAAATCTTGAAAAAAACAGAACAAAAATGTCATTTTCGATCATTTTTTATTAAAGCTTCTCCATACAACAGATGTTATCACAATTGCAACACAATCATGTTCCATGAGCATGAATTATGAATGTTTCAAGCCAAATTGCAAGGAAATTTGCATTCATTTTAGGCAAAAGAAGGCTATGAAATTAAGGTCCATGCTAGAAAAAATTATGCAAATAAGGTTGCTGAGTCAATACTTACCATGTGTTTCAAATCCATAACGAAGGTTGGCTTTGAGAGTGTCCTCCCAAAGCCCTGTCGTGAGATGAAATTTAATTCAATGTCTCTTAGAGTTGCAAGGTGGAATTGATAGAACTATTTGATTTCTTTACCATAGATATCTCCTTTCATCTATACCTTTCTCTACCATCTTATTTCCAAGTGAAATGGGAATTTTCACATTTTGAATGCGATTACCATGTAGTTTGGTAGTCTGCTAACTAGACCTATCACAAGTAAGGTTGTCATACCAAACTATTTCTCTTGCTCAACTCAGTGACCATGACTCTCTTCTCACACTGCTTACCATAGGATCTTTATTTGTACATGTCACGCAAAGTTGGGGGTTCTAGGTCTACACCTATTAGGTAAAGTTGTATTTTATGGTATTGTGGTCCTTAAATTTGGAGGTGTTCCACCTGAAAAAGTAGGCATTAAATATGGATGAAAAGGATTTGTTTTAACTTTGATATAATTTCCTTGTGGAATTACTGAATTTATCGACAACATGATGCTAGCTTTGCTCAGAGAAGAAGGTTTTGGAGGAGAAATTGAATTCTTTTGACTTATTTTTGGCATTGAAGTTTGAAATAGTAGTTTTGATGACTCGATTGATGACCTTGATGAGGAATTTGATGCACACAATATTGACTTTGAAGATGGTTTAGAAGACGTTGAAGAAGTTGTAGATTTTGGTGTTGTCACTGAATGTTTCTTTGTTGTTGGACTTGATCAAGACACAATTTAACTTTATGAGCAGATTGAAGACCTTGAAGAGGTTTTAGATTTTGTTGTTCTCACTGAAGGTTTTTGTCTGGTTTTGTTTCTTAAACCATCATTTCCATAGGACATTTTTGGTGAATAGATTCTTGACCTTGATGAGAGGATATGATACCTTGAAGAGGCTACATCTTTTTGTGACGTCGCTAATTGTTTCTCTGTTATTGTGTTTGTTAAACTTTTTTATCCCAGAGGAGGGTGTTATCCAATGTGAATTTGAAACCCCACTCACATTTTTCAATGAAGGTTCTATCTGAATGTTAGGGAGCTACACATTATAGAAATTCAATATGATGTGCCAAAAACTTTACAGACATCCCAAAAATAGAAACCACCTATTATATGTCAATTAAATCTACATGGAACCAGCAAGCAATATGGTAAAATATAGAATTACAAATCCCTTCAATTAGTAAAAAATAAATAAATAAATAAAAAATATGAAGAAAGCACCCAGAGGACTAGAAATAACAATATAGTAGAGAAAAAGAATAGTATCTCAGCAGCTATAATTGCAAGTCATAAATTAATATCATATATTCCAATTTTAGCACTAAAAGAAAACTCAAAATAACATAAAAGCAGAGACAACATTGTTTTACATGTAAGTAAACATTGTTAATGGAAATATGCAACATGGATTGGCATAATCATGCCTTTATCAATAAAATTTCATCAGACCATTGAACAATTGTGCGCTAACAATATTTAAATAAGTTAAAGGAAAAAATTGACCTATATTGTACAATTTATGGGACAGAAATCAATATGTAGAAATATTCACTTGGTTTTTATAATTGGGTAGAGGAATGACTTAAAATGACCTTGTATGTCTTCTTGTTTTAGAGCTCAAATTTTTAGGAAGGATTTAAGTATCCACATTTCAAGAATCACTAGAAGAGGTTGATAAAGAATATAGGAAGACAAAAAACTAACCAGTGGTGTAATAAATGGATTTCTTGGGAGGTAGATTGGTATATGGACTTTTGGTAGCTAGAACTTTTCCAAATAAGTGAATGTATTTGAAAACCGAACCTCTAGTTTATTTTGGTTTAGACAAGGTATAGAATTTGAAAAGTGAATTCCCTCTTTCTTCCTCTTACATGTCCAATGATCGGAATCTGGATTGAGGGAAAAAAAATTCCAAAATAAAAAATTTGCATTTTATTTGTTGTACACATGAGTTTTTAAAAGCTAATTAACTCATAAATTTCTCACAAAATACACTTAAAGCTTGACACATAAACCCCTTCCCAATTGTCTAACTTTAGACAATCCTAAACACATTTTTATTTAACCGATGAGGGAGATAGCACAACAAAACTAGTTTGTCCATATTCAAATCAAGTTGGTATCAAAGTACAATTTAGCTCATTTTAGTCAAGGTTAGTTAGAAGAATTAGCTATTGGTTTCTGTCTTCAATTCCTCTCAAAATGAATGTGTACGTGCTTTTGTGAGACACACTAGAGGAATAAGGTCCAATTTTTTGATGAAAATGGGCTATGAAAGTAAAGGGTTAAAGGCAAACATGTACAAGGCATAGTTGAGCCAAATGTTGTTGAGGAAAGGCCTAATTATTTGGGTCTTGGTTATGGAAAACATGATGGAGAATGCTTCAAAGCCAAGGAGGCACATGAAGCTATTCCAAGAAGGAATTTCATTTCGTGTTCATTACCTCAAGATTGTGAAGTTTGTGTTCATGATGACTAGAAAAGTTTGACACCCACTTTGCAAGAAGATGTTAATAATCATGCAGCTAATGAGAATGTAAAAGAAGAGGATGTTGAAAGCTCTAGAGTCATTGAATCCATTGCTAGTATTCAGAGGAGAGCCACTACCTCATCAAATTCACCTCCTCAAGAAGGCGACAAAGGTGAATGTTCAAGGTATAAATTTTCCTTTAATCAAATTTCTTTTGATTATGATAAACATGTTAAATATTCACATAAGATTTGGAAAATTTTGCATGTTCCTTTTGTGGTTTGAATAATCATAATGTTTATAGATGTTGGAAGAAAATATCCATGCACATGAAACTTTCTAAATAAATGAGGCAAAAAGTCAAAGGCCCATTGGACAAGGAAAATGATGTTGAAAATAAGATGCAATTGTTTTGCACTCATTTCCATAAGAAAGGTCACCTTGTAGACAAGTGTTGGACTTTGTATCCAACAAGACATCCACGACATTTGAAGAAGGTGGAAAGAGATATTGACAAGAATGGAAAAGAGGATTCCATAATCGATGAGGGTCAAGATGATTCACATGATGATGAAGTGTAGCTAAAAGAAGCGCTATTGAAATGGTTTGGTAAGGGATGGTTAGATTTCTTACCCAATTAAGGCCTTGCATGTATTTTGATGTTTCATGAATTTCTTTGCAAATTCAAAGTATGGTGCATGTTGCATGAAGCAAGATGTTGAAAGTAGAGTTATGTTGACACACTTAAATGCAACAAATATGGAAATTTGTACATGAGCTCTATTATTTTACTTCAGAGTCAGTTGTTTCAAGAGGCATGTTTTGTCGACTTGTGTTTGGTTGATGGTTTTGTACACCAATATGTAAGAGTACATGGAGATATTCACATGATGTGAATTTTTTTCTTTGAAGGAGAAAAATGATATGTCAGCGAGCTATGTTTCTTGCATGATGTGTTTTTCAGTTTGATGGTTTTGTTTGTGACAAGACGTCACAAGATTTTGGGAAGGTCCACTCTTGAGCGAGAGCCTCATGATTACAACCTAATCATGATAATCAAATGGGAGTGCATCCTTATTTTGAAAACAAACCTCTAGATAGGATTCTAAGCTACCTAGGACTCAAACCATTATTTTTAAATTTGAAATATCATGGTGTGTTGTTTCAATGCCTAAATCCACAACCCTAACATAAATTGTTTTATTCCTTTTTTTCAGGATTTAGTTGGTTATATTAAAAGTCAGTTGAATTTAAAATTCTTGGCTTAGTGGCATGAACCAAACATATTGTGTATTAAATGAGGAATTTTGCTCTTCCAATCATTTCTAAATCACTCATATCACCAAGAAAACATGTTTTAAAAGAACATACTTTGGTATGGGAAAGACCTTAGGTCCTTTGACTGTGCACATGTGGTGTGAAAAAATGAAATTGAAAATGCAAAAAAAGTGAAATTATGAATGAAACCACGAAAACGAAAAACCCAAAAGTGGTAAATGATTTAAATAGACCTAATTAATTATTTACCAACATAAATTCTTCAACTTTTAGCAACTAAATGATAAGTAAAAAAATAAATAAATTTTTAATTATGGTTCGAAAGTTACATAATCTTAAGAAGCATTTTAAATTAATTCTATCTCATAAAAAGTATCCCTCCTAACTTAACAAATACTATCTCTTCCCATAAGGTTCACGACCTCCCTTCCTTAGCACACAAGACATAAATACAATTAATATTTCAATATGTTAATTCCTATCGAAACAAATGAAAAGTTGTATAGATGGTTTCAAATATTATAAGAAGGTTTTGATATGGTTGAGAGAATGTGGAAAATAGAATCCATAAACAAATTATTTTTCAAAACGTATTACTTTCAAAGTATCAACAAGGAATGTACAAGGGTGTTCAATGAATTAACGCTAAATTTAAATTCCATGATGTATATCTTACTCATAATTTTAGCAAATTATTAAATAATGATCTAGATTGGATAATTATATTATTTGTCATATATTTTGATGCTTATAGAGTGAAAAAACTGAAAGAATCAACTTGTAGGGTCATTTTAATGGTGGGTGGAGAATTGGGGTCTAAAACCTTTTGGAGTCATTTTGAGGTATTAAATGACATTTCTTGGGGTCAAATGATTATCCCTTGTGCCGAAACCTTGACCATTGTTCTACACTTAAATACATATCCAATGGTGCAAGAAAAACATCAAATGAAGTTCATTCAAAATTTATGCCTTTAGTAAGTTGACCTATCATGTTGACGACCATGGTACGAGAGAATGTCATTTTAGCCCCATTACTCATGCATAGCAAGCTAGCTACATGTGGAATTTTAACAAGACTCTAAAAGGTCTAAAATCACAAACCTCGTTAATGGTTGACGGAGTCAAATCTTACACCTAGTTGGCTATCACACTATGTTAAATACTTGGCCACTAGGAGGAATAAAAGTTCCATTTTGTGTTATTATATTTTGTTCCATAGTTGAAAATACAACTAGGAGTGTGAAGTTAGAGGGAAAAATGTATGAAGTTAAGTTTTTATAGCAACCTTACACGCCAAAAGTCTTAGCTAACTCTAGAGAGATTACCTCTTTCTTTGTACTTACATATTTTCCATACCAGAAAAGAGAGAGTAGAGCATGTTTATATTTTAGTGTTTTTTTTCTCCCATAAGGATTTCCTAGGGAAAAACTAGTAGAGCATCATTACTTTTTAGGGTTGCTTGTCTCACATAAGGATTTCCTAGGAAAATAATTTTTTGATTGTCTAGATATGTATGTGTGTGTTTCATTATGTGTGTGTTTCATTATGTTCTCTATTTCTTACATTGTGTTTCATTATGTTTTATATTTCTTACATTTGATTGTTTTATTCATTTAAATAGAAATTTAGTTATTAAAAGATCTAAAACTTAAATACAAATTAATCTTCAGTATATAGATTTCACTTATTTTATCAAATTTGTTGTGAGAAACTATTTCATTATAATAACTATAAAACTTGACTATTAAATAACAAAATTTTGTATTGATAAACATCTACACTTCTCCAACCTAAAAAAAATACATATAACTCTTAGATACATTTAGACATGTGTTTTATTTTGGGCGTTCAAGTCCAGTTTGTAAGCAATAACCTTTAACACTTTGGGAGTTCAAGTCCACTTTGTAAGAAATAACCTAACACTTTGGAAGTTCAAAGCAAGTTTGTTTAAGTAATAACCTACCATTTTGTATTAGGTTATGCTAAATACTTTAGAAAATAGAAGTTTCATTATCACTTGAGGTTATTCATTATTCTAAATACAAATATGAATCCATGACTAATTGTGGCATTATTCTTACTTTTTAGTTTATACATCTAATTTGATATTTTAAAATGTACTATGTTTTTTTTTTTTTTTTTCAAGATTTTGACCAACCTAAAGAATTAGTGAATGATAGCAGTTGCATATACAAGAAATATATTGTAATACTTTTGTTTTGATTCTCATATTTTGAAGAGACAAGTCTAGCTGAACTGTGAAAGATCTATGTAATTGTACTTTCTTTTCTAAGTTAACTGTAAATTAATAGAGCTAACTTACAGTTAACATTAAATGAAATATGGAACTATTAACTATAAATTGAAACTAAACCATGGGGTGGATAACAAAAAACTTTCTATGTTAAGCTAAGTTAACTTCAACAGAAACTACTATAGCTCCCAATCAAAAAACAGTCATACAAAAACAGAGCATATTTTGGTTGCCTCTAAGTTAATAACAAGAAAAATAGTTAAATTTACAGTAAATTACCTATATGTTTAGTTTCAACTCTAATATCACTTTTCGTGGGTACTCTTTTCCTTGCAGGATTTTCCCTTAATGAGATTGACATTACTTCTTATCCAGTATTCTTCTGGTTATTTTCATACATGGCCTACTAGCAGGTCAAGTCTAATGTCATATTTCTTTTCATACATCATGGATAGCCTCAATAGAGACCGTGCTACTAAAAAGCATCAGAGAGACTGAGGTGGTACTAAAGTCAACTAAAAAAACGCAAACCAAAGCATTAAATTGGACAAGTGATATTGCATAATATGAGATTATGCCATATTATCAAATCTATCCAATAATCTGAAATATGCACAATGAAAGTCTGTCCCAATGCTATGCCACATAATTACAAGTTGAGCTGAAGAGTTGAAGGTTTCATACATCAGTTAAAAAAAAATCAGAGTTTGAGGTTCAGGAGAAGAAGTAGTGTAGTGAAGGGGAGCAGTAGTGTAGAGGGAATTCATGGAATGATAAAGAGTAAACTCATCCTATGTTAAGATAGACCAGCATTACAGAGCTGGTAAAATTCAACTGACACCTAATGATGGTGTGTCCAGAAAGAGAGGAGTGCTTAAACTGATATCAAACTCCTTAAACTGATATCAAACAGATACTACTATGATGATTACTTGCTTGTTAAAAAAATTATGCATGAATACATTTAATGAAGAGTTTGAACCACTTGTGGTGTTGGAAAAAAAGCTTGGGTCCAAAATCATTGATTTAGAAACTAACTCGATAATATATTGGCCAATTCAGAAAAACAACGGAAACCGACAAACTCCAAACCAAAAATGATTCGGATTATACTAAACATGAAATGAAAGCTAGCAATAATAGAAAAAAAATTGAGAGGTACAACGAAAAGCAATTTCTATTAATGAAACAACCATGACAAACCTACAATTACCAAAATGGTGGTAGCTACGTTTAAAAGAAATGTCTATTACACTCATTCACAAAAGAAATGTGCGGACGGGAGGAGCAACATACCTGGTATTGCAATAGACCAACAGCGTGGACAGGAGGAGCGAAAACGCGCGAACAAACAGACCTGCAGTAGACCAACAGTGCGGACGGGAGGAGCGAAAACACGCGAACAAACAGAACAGCAGCAGCAGTGACAAAAATACGTGCGAATAAAGAGACCAGTAAACAAATCAACTTCGCGGGCGATTTATTTATAGAAACTAGTTCGGCCGAACTATTTTAAAAGTAAAATTTCGGCCGAATTTTTGTTGGAAGTTCGGCCGAAATTTTGTTGCCAGTTTTCCCATCTCCAGAAAAAATTCTTTTTTCCCACACCGTCAGTGTGCCGTCAATCTAAACGGAATCACGAGTTTGGCCGAACTTTATAAAAGGTTTGGCCGAATTATTTCCGAAAAAAAATTTCGGCCCCCGATTCTCACAAAAGTGTAACCCATATTCACATATCTGCCCGTATCCTTTGAAGAAGAAATACTTTCAATCAATACATATTCAAGATTTAGATTGTGCACAATAATTTCATCTCAAGGAATCAAGGGATCAATCTTCACATTAGGTTCCATGAAATTATTGGAACATTCAAAGTTTTTATGGATAAGATCTTGATCATGGAAAGAATATGAAGATGGAGGAAGTGGATCAACAACTTGATTTTCCGATTTCCCAATTTCAATATCGACACAAGAGACCACTTCATTTGGTAATGAAAAAGGAGGAGGAAAAGAGACATAAGGGGTAGAATATTCTTCCTCTTAGAGTTGAGGTACCTCATGACTGGAAAGGTTAGGCAAATGAAATTTGGGACAAGATTTGTTTACTTTTCAATTTTAATATTACTATCATTATAATATGGCTCATTATCATTAGGGGATTCAGATTCAAATTGTTTCAAAGAGATTTGACGCAAATGCTGGAAATTTTCACCCAAGAAATTCCAATCCACATCTTCTTCAGGAAACTCATAACAAAGATGAAGAAAATTATCAACAAAATACTCCAATGATTCTTCGGATTTTATTCTAAGCCAATATATCATGTACCTGTCAAAATATTCTCAAGGCTCCTTCATGAGTTTCTCAAATTAATGGATAGAAGCAGTTGGTAACATGTGGCACCATTTATTGACATGAACTTCATGCATGAGGGTGAACAGTAAACCAATGAAATATTTACAATTTATTCCATTAGAATGAAAAATTTGAAGAAATTGAAACATATGTCCAAGTATAGTCATTCCACCCTCGCCATCAAACTTCAAGTGTGACAAGTTATGAAATATTTCTACAAGGATCGAAATATATATTCTTTTGGAAAAACAGCTTGGGATTAATATTTGGGGGGAATCCATCTCAATATGAAAGATTCAAACCAGGCTCCATAGGATCAGCTTTTCATGTGGCTCTCCTTCTAGCGCTAAAAGTTTTGATGGTGATGGATAATCCACTAACACTAAGGGGGTATCCCCGGTATGAAGTCCCAATTAGACTTCACACCATTTGGGATAGGAGCCCCATCTGGATATCAATCCAGCTTCCATTGTATGTGTGTTTTTCTCTTGTATATAGAATGTTGGGATAATTTTGAAACCGAATGAAATATTTACAATTTATTCCATTAGAATGACAAAATTGAACAAATTGAAACATATGTACAAGTACAGTCATTCCACCCTCGCCATCAAACTTCAAGTGTGACAAGTTATGAAATATTTCTGCAAGGATCAAATATATATTATTTTGGAAAAACATCTTGGGATTAATATTTTGGGGGAATCCATCTCCATATGAAATATTTAAATCAGGCTCCATGGGTTCAGCTTGTCATGTGGCCCTCCTTCTAGTGCCAAAAGTATTGATGGTGATGGATAATCTACCAAGTTCGCTAAGGGGGTATCCCCGGTATGAAGTCCCAATTATACTTCACACCATTTGGGATAGGAGCCCCATCTAGATATCAACCCAGCTTCCATTGTATGCGTGTTTTTCTCTTGTATATCGAATATTGGGATAAGTTTGATATCGAATGAAATATTTTAGAAGATTGAGGGTGAGATAAACTCTCCATTGATGGCTTGTAGAATGTGATATAATAATACAACAACATCATGAGAAAGATCATGCCTTAAGGAAGCATCAAATATATGAAAAATAACTAAGACATACACAAGAGAAAAGTGTTAGAAATCAACTGCAAATTAGTTCACAATCAGTCGCTAACATTAATGTCGAATTGAGATAAAACATTCAAAGTCAACACAAAAGACACATGAAAACAAATTAAATCATAAACATGTAACTAGTGTGTAGACCACATGCATACATAATTGAAATATCAGATAGCCAATATAACAATAGAGGAATGCATGGGAATCAATACATGAATAGAAAATTTTCTCATTAATATTGGCACCCATTCAAATAAATGTACAACAAGCTCATCAAAACCCAATAGTGGGTTGAGAGTAGTTCATATCATCTTCATAACATATCACTAGCCTCACAATCCCTCCACTTATAAGAGCTAGTGCTTTCAGCTTCTCAAGTACAAGATAACAATCCTATAACTAGTCTGGCATAAGTGCTAAAAGTCCCCTTGGTTGAGGCATGATGTTACATTTCTAGAAATGGGGAGGTTGACTTTTCACCTTCTCCTATGACTTTTGGACCTCTCATGAAATTTTGGCTTCCAAATTGACTCTTCATCTCCCCAAGGACCTTTAGACTTCCACCATGACTTTAGGAATTCTATGTGAATTTTGATATTCCCCCTTTTGTCCTTATCCATCATTTCAATGTTTGTCATTAATGAAAAAATAATAATAAAAAATTAAGTGCACTTTGGATGTGGTAACTTATAAATGCCTTTGTTGTGCCCAAGGGTCACCTTAGCACTAGGTTGATTATTGAACAATTGTCACCAAATTTGATCATGCCTCCACCACATCACATTTCCAATATTGTAAATATATAACCATAAATTAGAATACATTATAAACATGCCTAATGGATAAGAAGCAATTATCATAAATAATAACTGACCGAGATAATTAATTTTGAGAAGCAAGGAAAAGTTCATAGCCCCTGAAATATTGATGTAAAAAATTGCTTGGCTTTGTTTTCTTTCACCCTTGTGGCATGATTATCAATGTTGCTCCTTTAATGGTCTGTGTGCAACCCTAGAATGATCTCCAAATGTGTTGTCTTCATAGCACATAGCCACACTTTAATCCTAAAGTGGCTCACTTCTACCCTTTTATCTTGCGCTTGTGATTTAGTTCTTTGTGCCCTAGTGCTGGAGAGATGCCTTTTGTCACATATTTTCAACTTAGTTATTCAACACATTGTATGGATGTTTATGAAAATATTCCTTAATGCTTCTTTGAACATGTCACCTATCGCATTCTCCTACTACATGGAATTTAGTTTCTCTTTTCAATGCACCATTGATCATACCTTTCAAGACACACTATGTGTTAGTCTCATTTTCCAATGTATTATTCATGATTCCTTGTAGACCTTTTAATGTCTTCATTTCCATTTTTATGACTTGTTCACAACACCCTTTCATCACTTTGTATACATGAACTTCCAATGTATTAAATTACCATGTCACATGTGGCTTTATTCCAATGTAATCCATGTGATATTTATTATTAGATGGAAGCACAACATATGGATATAATCTCAACATTCCCTATTGTCTTTGTTGCAATATTACATATGATATGAATACACTTTTTAAATGGTGTCGTGTTCCCCTTAGCATATGATCTCCAGTGCAGCGCTTACAACCTTATTACATTATTATGGCATGTGTGTGTTGCACTATTCTTATTCTGGCCCGTGTCTGTGCATGGTTCATATTGTTCCATGAATTTGGTTATATGCTATCGATTTGTATTTGAAGTGCTCACATTGCATAACTTATAACTTCCTCACTAGTGAACCTTTTGCATGCTTGGCATTTTCCTCTTTTCAATACTTGGTCAACATGACCATTCAACATATTAATGAAATATTACTTTATACCCTTCCCTTTGCACAGTTTTTGATTTCCACACCACCAAAATATGGAGTGACAGTATGTTAGTCGTGACTTTTATTGTGCGAGAAGACTTTGCGCAGGCGAGAACTTTAATGGTAGATGAGCTTGAGCATTTTTCTCTACGTTGTGCATTGTGACAGTGCTAATGCGTACCTCTAGTCACACTATCGTGCTCTAGTAAAGTTGGCCCTTGTTTATATACTTGTAACAAGCAACTACGTCAAATAATTGTGTGTGTAATCTTTCTCCTGACTCCAAATGGATTCCTAACCCACTCCCTTGCACTCATTACCTTCCCTTATGCTGGTTACCATAGTACATTTTCCTTTTCCTTGGTTGTTGGTTATAACGTACATGTTATCTTAAATTAATTTAATTGTGATTTTGCATGGTCTTCATGTGAATCACTCTTTGCAAAGTTTTGATATAAATTTCACATGCATAACCATTCCCAAATCGTTGTAAGCAAATTTTTCATATTAATTTGTTGTGTGTGTTATTATGCCTTCCAATAATCTGATCTCTTCTCAATGCTGGAAATGTATTCAATGTAGCTATAATTCTTTCCAATCGTTTGGTGTAATGCCCATATTATTTAAGTCATCAATTGTGTATTAAATCTTAACGTATGTTATTGAGCATGTTCTATTTTTCCCTTTCATGCTTTTTTATCCTCTTCATGTCCATGTATGGCATTTCAATGTCTTTATCGATGGTTGGTTGGTTGACATTTCATGCTTTACCAAAGTACATTTGGAATTCAACGCACTCCTTTGAAAGTTACACTGTACTCCACGTGGACTTGTAATGCATGGTGTTCACCACATTGTATTTCTCCTTTGGGATGCACGCTAGCCAACATAATCCTTTTATCGTATGGTCTTCAAAGGCTCAACTTATCATTATAATGCATATTTTTTTGCATCAGTTGTGTCTTACATTGCATTGGGAAAATGTGTATCGCTACAATGTGTGATAGTGATCGCACATATCACTCTTCTTAATCGTAATAATGTCTAGGCTATTTCTCAAAGTTCAACTTGCGCTTTGGCTAACATATTCCCTCATCGCATGTGCATTCTTCAATATTATTCTCTTCAATGTAGCACAATCGCCTACTTGTATCGATTGCATTTTCAACACGTTATGTTTGAACGTTTTCCATTGCCCTTCCATGCCTTGTGTTAATGACTCTGCACAGTATTTATAGTATTTGAAAATTTGAAATTCTTAAAAAAATGAGAATATATAGTTAACAAAATCACCAAGAAACTTTTTATTAAAATAGAAAATAATTGTAAAATCTATATTATGGTGGACAATCTATTCTTTTATAAAATTTGACTTGTTATTTATAGCTTTTTGTAGTTACAATATCGCAGATAAATTTCATGGATAGGTAAATATCATGGGTGGATTTCACTTACAATACGATGGGTAGATAATTACCATGGGTGGATGCCACTTACAATACAATGGGTGAATGAATACCATAGATGGATGCCACTTAAAATACCATGGGTAAATTTCATGGGTGGATAAATACAATGAATGAATAACACTTACAATACCATGGATAAATTCCATGGGTGAATGAATACCATGGGTGGATGCCACTTTCCATTCAAATCAATAAAAATTAAAACTCAAAGTTTATCAAATTTTCTACAATGCACCTTTATTCGAAACATGGATTATGAAATACTTGTATTATATTATATGGCATATGGCCTTTGGATTATATGAAGCACCATATTTTATTCAACGTTGCCATATATTTTCATCCAGCATAGTACTTTATCATGTATCATTTTCATTGATCTTGCAATGCATTTCCATTTCATGTCAATGCAGTGTTTTACCTTTTTCAATCTCATGGTATTTTGATGACTGGCATGTGAAATCATTTCCAGTATATTGCATGCAACATATGCTATTATATATTATGATCATGCAATGACTTGGTAATGTACAATTTACATGTAACCTGTTAGCTCTTTGCGACACAACTTTTGTATTCTGTTGTATTTGATATTTTCATTGTATTGCTTCAATATATCTCTTAGTAGCATTTACATGTGTTTAAATAACCTTTGATTCAATTTTATCATTGCAGCATTGATGTGGCACTCTCATATCCTTCCCATAATTATCATGTTGTCTCTTGACACCAAAATATATTATGTTTCTTAAAGAAAATAGTACCTTGGGTAAATGGAATCGATTTTGTAAAGGAGAGGGATTTACTGTGTATGTTTATATGCAAAAATTTCCCTCTTCTGCCCTCTTCTTTACTAGATTCTTGGAGTGAGTTACATATTTTTATGAAAGAATACATTATTTATGTAGCCTTTTCCTATGGGTGCATTCCACACGAAACAATAATTCTTGACAACAACACCTTCTCTCCCCTCAAAGCGATAGTAAAGTTCTTTAGGAAAGTTTCCACCTAGTCAATATATGTTCTTTGAGTGATGCTTTGATCCTTAGTTCCCTTTGATATTATCAAAACCTTTGCAAATAGGAAGGCACTTGCCATATATATATATATATATATATATATATATATATATATATATATATATATCTCATAACATGAAATCTTATTGTGAATACAGTTAATGGATATCTTAATGGCATGTTTATGTACAGTTTCAATTTCTTTAATTCTTTCTATAAGAGCGATAGAAATGAATTGTTTCTGACTTGAATTCTTAAAAGGTCTCAAACGTTAATCCTAAGAGAGAATTCAGAGCTATGCTGATGAATGATGATTCCACTAACATCAAGGAACATGTCAGGAAATGTATATGAATACAAAGGCTTGAAGACGTAAATTAGGGCATAGAAACTTAAGGTAGCACATGAACTGCAACGCAAGGCCAAAGCCTATAGTTTGTAGAACATATTATGAATATTGAGAATGCATCAAGGGAGCAGAAAATTGAAAAACTCTAATGCATTCAACAAGATGATACATAAGAAAAGAAAGTTAAATATGTAATATGCACTACACCAACCTGGAAATTAATAGGGTTTTATGGTAGCTAAATTATTAGGAGGCCCTCACTAACCTAGGGCATAACCATAACCCCGATAACCTTGGACAAATAGAGGGGGACCCAAATTTTGGTGGTATGTGAAATTTGAGGGTGTTGTTGTAGCATCTAAAACACATGGCCATGCTACTCTTAGGCTTACTTTCAAAAAATCCAAAATTTCTTTGCAAACTCGAGTCTCTCCTAAGTATGTTTCAACACCTAAGGTTATGCATCATTTCCTTGCCATGAATGTGTGTTTCCATGAAATATTTAATTAGAAACACACAAAAGGGTTTGTGCATGATTTATTTTCTTATGCGATATCATGCTATGAAAAGCAACAAAATTGGAATGAGAAAGGATCGAATCAATATTACAGGAAATACTTGTATCTAGGACATGCATGAGAGAAAGTGATTCAATATGATACCAAGAATTTTGTCTCCGTCATCTTGAAATTCCTTTTATATAGGTTTTGAATGACTAGACGCTCAATCCTAAATTAAGTAACTTATGAACATCAACCTCATATCTTCTATCAAAAATATTATCCTCATGATTTATAAGTCCATAATGAGAAAAATCTACAATTTCTTTGAGTGGGGAATCTATCAATTGGAGAAATTTATGAAAAGGATGAACAACACTGCGATGGACAATGGGAACCTTCATTTAGGAATTTTTGGTACAACTACCTAGATAGCACTTCATACAATTGAACAATATTTATGTTTGGTTGTCCAAATGAATTTGAGTTCATATCTAGTTTAAAAAATGATGTATAGCTTGATTTTGTGTTGAGTCACTACTTAGCACATAATCTATCTTCAAGGATAATCTTGTCCAAATTTCAATCCATGCTCTTGATTGGAAAGTGAATGTAGTTATTGTTACCACAAAATCTAGGAGACCTTGGAGAGGTAAACCCTATAAGACAAAAAGCTAGACTAAGTGCTAAAAAAGGGGCAATGGCCACTATCACCATAGCCAACACCCCCTACTCTTTACGGATATTCACCAATGGGAGGAGTCTCGGTAGGATAATATCACATATGAAATTTATTCTACAATTAAGTTATAATGGTGATAGGCTATAATCTCTCAAGAAAGACTCAAATTTCAAGTATAATGCTTCACTAAGAAGCAATATGCTTTCTATGAGAGACATAGGAAGAAAATGCACAAGACCCAGGGTTTGTTTATTTTTCGTGAGTTTGAAATTTTTAAAGGTTAAGGAAGTTGAGAGAATAGGCATCTTTATATACTTCAACAATTACTAAGCTCATACAACCTTCAAGAAGCCATCAAATTGAGGAAGAACAAGCTAGGGTTTCCCTCTTAGGCTATACCTAGGTAAAGAGATTTTATCAGCGAAACTTAAGTGGATGGCCACCAAATTTGTAGATAAAGTACTCAAGACCTCCACTTTATTTTTAGGCACTCAAGCCTCCACAAACCCTCTCCCTAAATATTTCTCTTTAAGCCCTAATTTGACGTCCTAGCCTTAAAAGGACCAAATTTGAAAAGAGAAATTTATAGAGAAAATTTAAGGTTGATCAACAAGTGATATGACCAGTGCCTTGTCTTATGGGGATATGAAGTCTAGGATGTTTAAGATAATCCAAAATCCTTCTAAGGAAGTCGAAAATTGATGCCCTAACTATCAAATTTTCAACAATTACCCACTTAATGGAATAATGGTTTTTAATGGAGAATAAAACGAATTGCTCCACGAGTAACATTCATTTCATGTTACCATGTGTCATGAAAACAACATTCATCTAGATATTGTTCAATAAATTGATCTTCAACAAATTAGGGCACATAATTTTAACCTAGAATCAATAGTTCCATGCATTAGACATTCAAGAAAAATATAATCAACAAAAGATTTTACTTACAATATAACATGCAATATAACCTTCCATTAGACCAAGAATTAACTCAAAAGATTTCAAAAACAGCTTCCATATATCAAAATGCATCCACGTATCTCCAAAATCAACCACAAGAAGCAAGTGTGAATTCTCTAAGAAGTATAAAATTCATAAGTTTGATAATGAGAGAGATAAAATTAGGTCTCTATAATATATATGTGTCTAATTATGTCTAATTTTATCCTATTACCCCCCAAGTCATACAATAATGAGAAAATACTAAGTGGGGTTAAAATCCAACCTCATAACCAATGTAAAAATATAGCAATTAACCCACAAAGAGGTTTCCAAATGCTAACATCATGCATGTGTAGACCATTCTAGGGAATGCATTGGGATCCTCGAGTGCCAAAGTGAGTGTAGATGGCTCCAAAAATCATGATCTATTGGTTGTCCCCTAAATCTCCATGGAAATCATCATGTTAATCTGTTTGGGGCACAAAATGGGTTTCATGGGTCTCCTTGTGATAGAATAGCTTGATTCTGCTCCAACATTGTGTGTTGTGAATATGGTGCTAGGCCTCCCATGTCTCAAGGGGTGATGCAAACCTCATTGCATCGGATCAGCTGCCAAACCATGTGATCACTACTAAGCCAACTGGGGCACACTGGTCCAAGTGCATCATCTCATGAATAATGTGGGGGAAAGTGCATATGATTGGGTTGTTGCAGGTGCCCATGCAACGAAATAATGTTCTGCAAGAGGTGGGAGTCCCATGGCTCTCAACGCTTCACCTATAAGGTGTCATAATTCTCTTCTAGAGGACTTGGGCCCAGTTAAGTTGCCCAGACCATGATGAATACCACCTGCCAATCACACACAATGTACAGTGTTGCATCTTCACCATCAGGTGCAATAATCATTAGTGCATATAGTGGACTAAACTTGTTATTCAAGGGAAAATTAACACTTCATATTGAGCTTCCCTTCTAAATTTTGGGCTTTGATCACGTAATATTGTTACCCCTGTTGTATGGATTAATGCATGGGTAGATGAAGCAAGAAACCCTCTCAGGTTTCCTGGAACCTAAGGTAGGTGGATCAAGGGATCTAAGGTTGTCGAAGCAAGAAACATTCAAGAATTACAACACTAGATAAGAATTGACAAAGAAACGATAATTGTAGACATGTTTATCCTTCGCATAGTTTTGTTGGAGTATCCAGTGTGGCAGATAAGAGATGCTCATCCGACTCCAAGAATGAGATATGCACACAAGATAGACACCAAGTGATTTGGACAGTATATAAAAACCTTACCAAATTAATATACCAACATATAACAACATATAAACATTGAATCCATTAATATCAAAGAACCTGTCTAAATAATAGAGGAATGAACATCTAAAAATGTGAGCATTAGACCATGATATAGACAGAAAAATAGTAGATCTAAATTATTAAATCAATGAAGGAATATTCCAACCACAAAGTGTTGGAACAAGCCTTCCTCCAGCTCCTAGTCCCTCAATCTCTCTCTCAAAAGTATCTCGACAACATAACAATGTGTGAATTTTGATCTCTTTCTTAATGGACAGGCCTCCAATATATGGGTAAGTGGAAGATGAAGATTTCAAAATTCCTCCTTAGTTCAATTTGGGAAAAATATTTGGGGTGAATAATTTTTCCTCATATAAAAATTCTTTTATCCACTTTTTAGGTGCTTTAATTATTAGGAAAAAGCTTCCCCATGCTTTATGGCTCTTTCCAACTTTTGTATGCTTTGTTTGTTTAGGAAAAAGCAAAAGACAAGGATAAAGAGAACATATTCCACCATATGAGTTTCTCTAAGTGAATAAGAGTGTCAAAGTTAAGTTAACTCGAGCTTTTTCCCTTGTGACTAAGTGAGAATTTGGTAACACAAGTTAGGTGAAGGGGGAAAAGTGTTATAGACTCAGATAATGTTGTCCTCATGGTACAACTTGTTTTATAATCTTAAATAGGCCGCAAAATGGGGTGTAAAGGGGTGTATTTCAACCAAAAACATAGTAATCTCCTCTGAGTTGATGAGGAGGTATTTTCATGCATAACACCTCCCTAGGTAGGAGCGCCTAATAAGCGAATCTATTAGGTGTTTCCAACCCCAAAGGGAAAATAAATTTCATTGGTACATCCTTAAATCAATAAGTGGAATATGAATAATAATGGAACATAGGAGGAAAAAGGGGTCTCAAGGCCTAATGCCATGGTCAAAGGGGTAGTAATAATAAGGAACTCCACATTTTGGACATACAGACGTGAGGAGGGAGAAATCGTAGATGCATGAGTTACCCCAAACTTTTTTGTTCCACCCCTCTTATTTCATTTTGTCTTTTCTTTATTTATTTTTGTATTACTACTTGAATATCTAGGAAATGAGAATTTGTTGTGAATGATGTGTAGCAGTGGTGAAGGTGGGGAATTTCATCACCCATCATGGGTTGGGACATACAAGGTTACCTTTTATGATGTGATGGGGGAAATTTGGCCCTAGGAACCAGGTGATGGTCATAATGATAAGAGGTATAGATCATGCTTTGCTTTTTCCCACGTGCTAATATTAATGTCCCAACCATATTTTTCATTTTATAATTTTCTTTATCTTTTGTTTCTTGCTTGTGCCCATGATATGCTTTTTGCTTTTCTTTTAGTTGCATCAACCTCCTAGGGAAAATTTTATAGGCCCGAACCATATATGTGGAGAAGGGGAGGGGGTTTTTTAGAACCTGGTGGACCCATGGTCCTGTGGACCCAAAGAAGGGATATGGAGTATAGAGCTTGTAATGTATAGAGGGAAGTGATAAGTATGTAATGGGAAAATGTGACCAAACTATCTCAATCGAGGTTTCCCAAGTTGTGCCCCTCCTAAAGTCGTGGGTCATTAGGGGAGGTCCCAATGGACTAGGATTGAATATTAACCCCCCATTTAAGGCAATGGAACAAAACTGTGGTCAAAACCCCTCCCTCTTCTAAGTCACCCAATTATCCATGTCAACTACCCAAATGAAAAACAAACATAAACACCCAATTGCACAATGAATAACACACCTTTTGGATTGGATTGACCACCTTCTCAAATGTTCTCTTCACAAATGGGTGAGGAAAAATACAACTGATGCAGTTAGCGAATATAAAGTAGCACATCACATCAGCTACATGGTGGTTGTTAGGGGTTGTCGGCTGTTGGCTGGAAGAATATGACTAGGAGAAAATTTATCCTATGGGTACCCACTTTTGGTGGGTAATAGTTACAAATATTATCATTCATGTAGTGGAATAATTTACTTGCATACCTGTAGAGAACTTCTCTATGAAGTGTTTTCCTCTTCAAGTGCAAAGATATTTATATTCGTAAGTTTATTTGAAGCATTCTTGGAATGGATTACGAGAAGTGATGTCATAAATGGATCACTAAATGGGACCAATTAAATATGCTCATAAAATTCATATGTAGGAATTAGTGAAGCTAAACATAATGAATATTTGTGTTTATGTATATGTTCATTGTGAGTTAATAAATAGCTAAGAACTATAACTAAAGTGGCTTGTGTTTACTATAATCTGATATGTCAAGTATATAAAACATAGATTTTGTTGATGGACCATATGCATGAGAAATATGAGGAGAATGAAGAATATAATTTGATTATGTTTTGAGAGAATCAACACTATGAGAAGTTTCCACTGGAGGTTATATGTCAATAGACAAAACACTTGCAGAGAGAGCTTAGAGAAATGATAATATGGATGTAATTCTAATACAACATGGTTAATATGGAAGTGGAAAATGATATTTTGTGATAGTATATTGAAATTTAGGCAAAGAAAATATGAAAGGAGTTTGGATATGTGGTAAAACAGTGGTAAATTTGATAAGAGATTGCATGTATAAATGTTAGTGTCCCTTGTTTTTACATGCTATCAAGACTAAATATTCTCATGGAAGTGCAACATATGGATGGGACAAAGCTTGAAATATTCAAGTTCAAAAATGATGTTTTAAACTTATTTAAGTTTTATTTATTGTTTGTGTAAGCATCTAAGGATGCAATTCTAAGAGAAGTGAGAAAATGTGGAACAAATAGCTTTACATCTGCATGTGGTATTTTTCAACACAGATCACAAAAACACAAATGGAAGGGCCTATCACAATAATTATCTAGAAGAAAAGGAACTAAAATAGTAAGTACCACATATGGTACATTAAATTTGTGTTTCAAAACCTCAACCTGAATGGTTTTCAATATTTGAAGTGGAAGAAGAAGCTATGCTAAAGGATTCCTAAAAACATTATACACCATGTTAATTGAGAAAAATATTGAGAACCACAATGATCCTCATTTACACCTAGGGAGGAAAGAATAATTAATCCTCCAACCGATGTTATGAGAAAAAAAAATCAGTGCAAATTTTATGTATGTGTAGTAATTCATCAAAGTGTGAATCAAGTTTGGAATGAGGAGATTTTATAGAAAAATAGGAGAATTCAAGCTAAGCCACTATAGAAATAAATTTTTATATACTAGCTAGTTATATTTCATAGAGAGAATAAATCTATCCAAAAAAATAGGTGCAAACGACTTTGACCATTGAATCTGTTCAATGTCAAACACCACCAAAAATGACAAGGCAAAGGTTACATTTTGATTTTTTGAATTGAATCTTTAACCTAAGGGTGAAAATATGTTCTTCCAAGAAAAATAGGTTCGAATTGAAGAATTCTAGAATGTGATGGTATAAAATGAGAAATGTAATGTTGAACAAATTCACATATGTTACTTGAGGTCAAAGAGAAAAAATAGCTTGTGCACTCAAAGTTGGGTCAAAATTTATTCTAGTAGTTATAGTAATAACATTGAAAAATGACAAGATAGATGAATTATTAGCTACAATATTCATTTTTAGGTACCCCTAACAAATATAGCAATATTTAGGTGGTGTCATATTAGTCACTGAACAACTAACCACAATCCCATAAATAAGGCAAGGAGGATAACTTGAGAGGAAAAACTAAGAGAAGAGATTGTCTCTTGAGCCACAATAGAAATTTTGAATGGTGGGTGCCTTAGAGATATGGAAAAGGGTTCACAAGTGGCACTCAAAGAATTGAATTGTTATCCTATAGTGATAAGCAATACATTTTGTGGATGCAACTAAGATTGAAGTGGTGTTGAATCACAAAGTGGTACGGGAAAGATAATTGAAAACATGATAACATTGCTGTGAAGTTTCATAGGCATAGTGAGGAAATATAGTTGCAAATAAAGAATATTGCATGGAGGGAAAATGAGAGGTTGAGAAAGGGGATGGAGAAGATAAATAAATGGAAACCTTGGATGCAAGTGAAAAATTTTTGGAACATGATAACAAGGGGTGAGGACTACAATAAGCCACAAAAACTAGGGAGGGTGTAAGAGGGGTGGTGTGACTTAGAAAAAGTGCACAAAAGGGGTAAAATCCTAATTTTTATTATGATTAATGGGAATAGTAAATGCACATTTTTGAGGCAGAGTAGACAACAAAAGGAGCTAACGAATGGGAGAGCTTGCAATAGAAACAAGGAGATTACATGTAGGGAAAGTGTGGGGGGGGGCGGGGGGTTATTTATCCCTAGAGGGAATGAATAATAGAATTATTGAGACATTGATGAATAATATTGTGGTGGAGTGAAGTTGGCAATAATGAGTAACAAACATCTACTAAAACAAAAGGTTGAGGATGGTGTCAGAATGTGATCCTCAATAATTTCCAAGAGAGAGAGGAGTGTTGTTTTCTCATATTTTTGGAAGGAAAGGAAGGGGAGATCTAGAATAATGGTGTGAATTTCTTTTAGGTGAGAAAATGTCATTAGGATGGATGCCATGAGGGAAATATGTGCATTGAAGAAATTATAATGGAACATACACTTAAATACCAAGAAAAATATATAGTGATGCCTAGATAATGTACAGAAGTTGTATAGGACCAAGAAAGTAGGTGGTAGAATTACAAATAAAAAGTGGTTTTGAAGAGACCACTACTACTAAAAAGCAAGTAATTTTTTCTTCTTATATTAGATGATAAATCAACTATTAATGAAGAGAGATCTAGGTGGGATACCATATCTCCAAGGAACCAATGGGATGAATAAAATGAGAGTTGGGTAAGAGAAAAAATCTCTAAAGAACTAGCATGAATTGGGTGGGAGGGAAAACCTCCAAGCAACCAACATGTTATAGAAATAATGATCTGGGTGGGCATTTACCTAAGAAACTAGATCTACACTAAAGAAGAAAACAAATCCTCATGGTGGTTGTGAATTCCAACAACAAACCACTCTAATACCAAATGATATGAACCAATGAAAATTTCATGGATGTAGAAACTAATCTCAAAAAATAGAAAACCCAAAAATAATAGGAACTAGAACATAGATTCCATTACTAAAAAAAATTCCTTATACAAATATTACAAAATATCCACTTAACAAAGTTTACTTTATCTACATAAATAATCATTAAGAAACACAAACTTGCACATGACTCAAAGTTATTTGTGCATTTATCAAATTTTCCATTATAAATTACTATCCTAGGAGAATACATCTAACCTAGTCTAGGGATTTTCCTTTAAATGAGGACTCCTCCTTTCAAAAGGATGTGAGATCATGTGCTTGGACACACATAATTCAAATATTGAAGTGTGGGATTTTATGGAAGCATAGGAAAGAAGGTTGTACTTTCATTGTGAAGTAAAATATCCCATGCACTGTCTTTCCATTTTCCCACTTATTGTATAGTAGTCCAGGCCTTGATGCTTCAAATGCAACCTTTTTGGTGGGTATTACATTATTAAAAATTTATTTTTCAATCATGACTTTACATAATCATAAGCACACCATAGAAACATAATAGCACCACAGTGCATTTCACATTTTACAACAAGGGGTCATTATAAATCATCCCACATGGCTTGAATCCTATCAAATAAGCCATTTCCTTTACGAATTTTACATGGTTTAATGTTTATATTACAAGGGAAAAAGATTATATATCACAAGGCTTCATCTTTAGTGACCTATTAGTTTCTTTGGATGATTCAATGTCCTTAAAACTCATTGTTATAGCATCGTGATATTCTACATCCTAGTATTTCTATATCTTATCATTGCACGTGGTGTTTCTATTTATGTGATGTTGTGAATTAGAATATTATGTTGGGATTTTGTTCTACATTCACTATTTTTTTTTTGAAATAAAACAAACTAACTTATATTCACTAGTTGTGAAATTTTAAAAAAAAAAAAAAAAAGAAAGAGAGATTTTCATGAATGATATTTTAACCTTATTTAAATATCTCAGTAACATATATAATTCCAAATATATATCAACAAATATTAAACCAGTTGAATGTTTATATACCATATTATTTAATATGTACAAAAGATACAAAATCATTTAGGGTTTTTTTGCTTGGATTGTCAATACTATATCACTTTTTATCTTTTTCTTCAATGTTGTCATTTTGTTCTCAATTTCCTTTTTGTTTATATTAATCAATATTTATATTAAAATTCAATATTTTTCTTCAATGATGTTATGTATTTATTAATTGTGGTTAGGTGGTCAGTGTTGCTATATTATGGAGAAATTATTATGGCCTTTGGATATGGTAAATATATCCACTCTGACAAAAATGTTCACAAACACTTTTCAAAATGGAAAGATAATGCATACATCATGTGCTAAGAAATTGTTATTACTAACAAACTTCATTGCAATGATTAAAAAAAATATTTACTTAAATCAAGATATGAAATTCTCATTCTTAAGACCTTTGAGAGCAATTTCAAGTACCCATATTGCAAATATATCCTTCATGATAAGGGTGAGAGATTGCACCCTGTGGATGCCAAAAGAAAAAAAACCCTCTTATGAATTTTTTGTCAATACATGATTTATTTTTCACTACATAAACATACCAACATATTCTTCCCTATTTTGACCAGTTTCATCCTTTTGTGGCATAGGTGTTCCTTATGGATCATTGGGGGTGGGAGATGGGGGGAATGGGGGTGCAAGGTTGAGGAGGTAGTGAGGTTGTAAAGATGCCACTTACTAACTGAGAAAATATATTTTACTCTATATTAGTTGACCATACCAATTAGGTTATGGATAACTTAGTTATTTATGAGGAGTAATTGCATAATGAGGTGCAAAATATATCCAGATGGAGATAGAACTACTTCTTGTAAAGGATGAACATTTTTTTCTAAATTTCCTAAATAATAGTAAAGATAAGTTTGAAATAATATCATAGGATAGTTAATAATTATAGTTACAATATATTTTATATCATGTAATTAAATATTGGTAACTACATTTAGAAAATGGATTTGTCATGTAATGGAGGGTTGTCTCCAAGTGCTTTCCATTCCCAAACTATTACTAGCATTGAGAATTTGATGTAGAGGTTGGTTTTCCCCTGAAAATGTCCTAATAGCAAGAGGAATAGTAGTAACAATTGAAGACTCTCTAGGGTTAGGATATAAATTAATGGCACATCACTTCTCCTCCCTAATAGATGAGTTATGAAGATCAACAAGGGGCGAAGGAGACAAGTTTCCAGTGATTCCAAAGAAAAGAAGGGAGTAATTAAGGTATACACGTGACTATATTTTAGTTTCCATTAGGAATAAAATTACAATAAGACCCTCTGATAGTAAAATTTAAATCTATAAGTGGAGATATATTTTTTAAATATTCGAGCTAAACCCAAATGTTACCTCACATGTTCTAAAGCTTGGTGGAGCTTGGGAAGTAATATAATAGCAGAAAATAACTATCTGAAATAAGATGGATGGATATCATTTATGATATTTTAATAAAAATAAAAAAGAAAGATGATGGATTTTTTTCATGTTATAGGCTCTCAATGAGCCACAATTTAAAACAACATGTTAGGTCTCTATATTACTAGTATAGTCCCTTATTGTTATTAGTGTAACCCCCTTATTGTTATTATTGTACCCTTGTAACCCCTATTTTGTTATTATTGTGCCCTTAAATTATTATTGTTAGGTCGGCTAGGATTACATTGTGGCCCACTAGGATTACATTATAGCCCCATGGACTCCTATATATAGAAAGGAGGTTTTGTAAATTGTATCATCCAAGAATTGTTCATTTATGTAATGTATTGGAGGTTTCCCCCTCGAAGTGGCTTATTTCTAAAGCGTTTATATCTCTTTTCTTCTATTTTTGGAGCTGGTTACACAACATTTGGTATCAGACCTTTGGATTCTAGGGTTTCGCTGCTCCAAACAGGTCATCGTGGAATTTTCGCTATAAATTTTTTTCTACAAAGTTTCAGAAGCCGAAATTTTTAGGGTGCGAAGCTAAAATCCTGAGGAAGATCACCTAAAAATTTCAGAGCTTGGTTCGCAACATTTTCGGAGATATGATCCGTGGAAGTTAGGTCTTTTTTCAGGCTCCTAAACAGGTCATCGTGGAATTTGCACTATAAATTTTTTTCTGAGAAGGTTCAGAAGCTGAAATTGTTATGGTGTGAATTTGAAATCCTGAGGAAATTCGTCAAAAAATTTCAAAGCTTGGTTCGCAATATTTTTGGAGATATGATCTGTGGAAGGTAGTGCTTTTTCGGGCTCCTGAATTTCATCTCAAAGAGGTGATCATGGGAAAAGTTCAATAACTCTCTCTTTGGACATCGGATTGGAGTGCCATAAAAATTGGTCGCAAGTAAACGGACTGTAGTTTCTTTGCTATCAATTTCAGAGACGAAGGATGAAACAGAGAAACGTGGCAACTCGTACAATTTCGCTCTACTGAACTAGTCCATAATTAGGTCATTGTGGGAGATTGGACACAACTTTGTCTTGGAGAATCCAAATCATGTCAGACCTGTGGCATTCGAAAGATAATTTAGAGGGAGACATTAATGTCGAAATTCAAATATTGAAGTTCTACAATCATAGAGATAATCCAATTTCAATATTGAGCTCCTCAAAAGCAAGAAAAAGGTGTGTATTTTTTTTTCCCGAATTGCGTAAGTCTTGTTTGAAGAATCAATTTGAATTAGTTCCAAGGGCATATTATATATATTAGTATTGGGTTCTAAAATATGCCTCGTAAAAATAATTCAACACCCATTAAGCCTTCAGAAGGCTCTACTATGACTCATGAAGATGAAGAATTGCAACATGATCTATCAAAATTACAAGAGCAAGTGCAACAAATTTCACTCTCGCAAAGAGCAACAAAAAATGAAATGGAAGTTTTGAAGAAATGCGTGGAAGCGATGACGGATGGTTTGAAGAAAGTCATGGAAGCTAAGATAGATGGCGTGGAAGCTAAGATGAATGGCATGGAAGCTGGCATGGAAGCTAAGATGGATGACATGAAAGACAACATGGAAAACATGAAGAATGATCTAAAAGTAGACATCGAAGGTTTGACAAAGTTGATACAAGAAATGTTTCCTAATGGTGAAAAGATAGTAGAAGAACCTCATGATGAGAACAAAATAAATGTTAATCGTGATTTCATAAACTCTAATGTTGGCGGGAAAAACCACCATATTCCAAAAATGGATATGAGGAAGTTTGATGGAAAGGATCCTGTAACATGGATACTACAGATGGAGCAATATTTTGATCTCCATAATGTGCAAAACACACAAAAGGTACGCATTGCAACTTTATATACATAAATCCCACATAATAGATTTTAGATTTTTAAATAAAATTTTATTAGATATGTTGTGATGAACTGTCTAGTGGAATATCCATAGCAGTTTACAAATAACATTGGCATCATAGCATGCTTCTTTGGGTATATTACGGGGAGTTTCAAGGGATCTAGCTCAGTTAAGCCAAAAGTTAAAAAAAACTAATCATGGTTGATGAATATGGGAATACCCTCATGATCTTGTAGAGGATATGTTTTTGTGGTTGGAAGCAAAATCCCTAGATATAAACCATAATGTGAGACTCCTCATGGAGGCCCTGATCAATAAGATTGGAATATTTGGAGAATATGGAGGTTCTAACACAGAGGTCAGGTCAAAGGGGAAATTGGAAGATAAATAATAACTAGAGAGGGAATCTAAGAACGAGACTAAAAGGGAACAACCCACTTTGAGTGTCATGAACCATTAAAAATCCCTATTCAAAATGGAATCGAAGTTAAACATCAAGCCATATCAAGGTGAGATTAACACTCTAAAGTTAAACTAATAATTAAAACAATTATAATTGAATTTTATTTGTTCAATTGAAATTAGAGGGACATGCCATGACCTAGAGGGAAATCCACATAAAGAACTTAAGTTTTTA
This sequence comes from Pinus albicaulis, assembly GCA_034641835.2. NCBI lineage: Eukaryota > Viridiplantae > Streptophyta > Pinopsida > Pinales > Pinaceae > Pinus > Pinus albicaulis. Next base: position 847,768,035 of record CM076572.1, read on the forward strand.
AGTAGATCCACTAGTGACTAAGTGGGAGGATTTCAAAACCATCATAAAATCAAATTTTTACATTATCAAGTATGTAGAGGACTAGTGGATTCGGTGGCATTACTTTAGGCAGAAGTAAGGGCAGAGTGTAAATGAGTACACCAAATAATTTAGAAAGATGTTCATGATGTTGGGTATCTACCCAAAGAACCCAAATGTACTCCTAAAGTATCGGGGGGGTCTAAAAAACCATTTTCAGAAGCAAGTTATGTTGTTAAAACCTAGATTTGTGGATAAGACTTATGTATAGGGACAATACCTGGAGAACATAGGCTAGAAGAAGGTACAATCAAGTGGGTCAAAATAGAAGGAGCACAAAGAAGCTTCCAAGGAGGGGAAGAAGAAGTGGAAAAGATAAAAAGATAAAAATAAAACAACCACAACACACCAGTGAAAATATCCCAACAACTATTGCAACCATTGTAGCATTGATAGTCATACAAAAGAGAAGTGTTAGAAGTTGCATCCAAAGCTCAACTCGAAGAACCAAATGAAAGATACTAAAAGGAAAAAAATCATGGGCACATATTTGATTAATAAAGTGAAAAAAGATTTGGACAAGTATGAGAATATTTTTTGTACAACATTGTAGAAGGAGGTGAACATGAGTAGCCTTCAACAACAGGAAGAGAAAAAAAATACTAGACTCTTCCATATAAACATACAAGTCAAGAAGACAAAGATTGATGCTTTGTTGGACTCAAGATCATAGGAAAATATCATTGCAACAAAGTTGGTCAACAAATATGGATTGGAAATTTGTGATCATCCAAGAACATATCCATTGGTATGGTTAAATAGGGATATAGAAATGAATGTGACTAAACAATGCGAGATCATATTTTCTATAGTGTTGATTCTATTAATAAAGTAGAACTAGATGTGATTCCCCTTGATGTATGTGGAGTGGTGTTTGGAGGTCCCTATATGTACATGCATGATTCAATCTTCATGTGGAGATCCAAAAATCCTTCACCGCAAACTTGCACAAGGGAAAGTCCAAAATTTCACTGGAAAGTTCCAACCAAGCATTAAATTGATCAATTCTAGTAAGAAATATGTTTAAATAATTTTAAGAGAAAATAATTCTATATAAGAGTTAATGAGATAAAATTCAGCCATGGAAGGATGTATTAAGAAATAGAAACAACAAGAGTTTCTACAAGAATACAAGGGTGTGTTCCAAGAGCCTAAAGGGATATCGCTCGAGAGGGAAGTGGAGAGTGAGATTCAATTGTTGTTAGACTCACCATTGCCAAACATTGGGTAGTATATTTTTTCCATTGTATAAGTTAGAGAGGTGAAGAAGCATTTGTAGAAACTACTAGAACAGAGTGTCATTCAACCAATTACCTCACCATGTGGGTCACGCGTCATCACTTTTTCCAAAGAAGGATTAGACTCAGCAGATGTGTCTCGATTATAGGGCCTTAAACAAAAATACACTTAAGAATAGGTACAACCTTCCGAGGATATGTTGGACCAATTGCAACAAGACAAATACTTCACCAAGCTAGACCTAAAGTATGGATATCACCAAGTTCAAGTCAGAGAAGAAGATATTCAGAAGACTTCCTTCAAAACTAGACAAGGTTTGTATGAGTATTTAGTCATGCCATTTGGCCCATGTAATGCACCAACTACATTTTTGAGGTTAATGAATGATATATTGTGCCCTTTTATAGATTCATTTTTTATTGTCTATTTGGGTGATATAGTGGTACTTGAGAGGAGCGCATCTCACATTTGATGTAGGTGATAGAGACATTAAAGGCACCAACTGATGGAAAAAATCAAGAAGTGTGAGTTTGCACAAAAATATTTGGTGTACCTTGAGTATGTGATGAGAGTTCAAGATAGATCCTGCCAAAGTAGAGGCCATCATGAAGTGGTCAATGCTTAATAATGTTTCTTAGATCGAGTGTTTCTTTAGGGAAACACAATACCTAAAGAAATTTGTAGCCTTGTTTTTAGCAGTATTAGCACCATTCCACACCATATAACCACGTTACAAGAGTTTCCAATGGGGAAACGACCAGAAAATTACCTTTCAGAAGTTAAAGTAGAAGACTAGTCAAGAAATGGTTCTAACATTACCAAACTTGTAGCAGTCATTTGAAGTGGAGACAGATGTGAGTGAGTAAGTTATGGAAGTGGTATTGATGAACGGAGGAAGGTATTTATGCTACCATTCTAAAGTATTTCATGGGGTGGTTATCAACTACCCTACCTATAATAAGGAGCTTTATGCCCTGGTGCAAACTGTGAAGAAGTTGAAACAATATCTAATGGGAAAGGAGAAAGTAATCTGCATTGATCACCAACCACTACAGTACCTATAGGCCTAAATTAATATGGTGTTTCTATAGTAGTTTAATTTAGTCATAAAATATAAGAAGGGAAACATAAACAAGTTGGCCAACATGCTTTCAAGGCCGCATATATCAAAGATCACAACTTTGGGAACTCTGATGCACATGGAGCTATTCACCCATGATGCAAATAAACAGGCATATTCAAAGGATGAGTACTTCAAAGAGGGGTTTAAGTAGTTGTAGAGCTATATTTATGTGCATGATGGTGACAAAAAATTTTAATATCATCTCGAGGATGGGTTATTCTATATATTGGATAAGTTATGTGTTCGAATAGGTGAGTGACTATAGTTAATTAGAGAGCCTCACACCTCTAAGGTTGCAAGGCACTTTGGTGTAGGGAAGACAATGGCTAACTTGCAGAGGTATGTGTATTGGCCGAAGATGCAAGAAAAAGTATCTAGGTTAATAAGAGGATGCATTCTTTGTTGTAGTAGCAAGCCTAGTAATAAAAAACCATGTCTCTATGATCCTTTGCGTGTACCCATTAATTCTTGGAAAATAATTTCCATGCAGTTTTTAGGAGGTTTGCCAACAAAAAAGAGGGGACATGAATATCTATTCATGATAGATGACAAGTTCAATAATATGTGTGTTCTAATGCCTTGTAAAAAGACAATAATTGAGAAACAAGTATCGAACATTTTCCTTGGATAGGCTTGGATTCTCTTTGGGATACCAAGAAGCATTTTTTTAGACATGAACATGAGATTTGTCACTTCATATTAGGCTACATTATGGGAGAATATGGACATAAAGTTAAAAATGTCTACAACATTCCAACTATAGACAGATGGGAAGAAAAAAGTAGTCAATAGGGCATTGGTGGAGCTATTGAGGGGTTACAATTATAAGCTTCTGACGAACTGAGATGAAAATATAGTATATATACATCACTCTTATACTAGAATATTTTCTCTACTGGTAATTCCCCATTTGAAACTTGTTTTGGATATCTTCCACCTTTACCTTTGGATATTACATATGGATAGAAAGGAGGAGTGAAGGAGGATATTATAGGGGATGCCTTAAGGATATAAAATTTTGGTTAGAGGATCAGGAAAATCCATCTATGGGTATAGGACACACTATAGAATTCATAGGAAAAATATAAGGCCAAGCATGATTGGCATAGAACATATAAAGCCTTCAAGGTGGGAGAAATAATATGGGTACAGTTGAATAAGGAGAGGTTATAGGGTCCTAGTAAAAAAATAAAGGCTATCTGATATGGTTCCTTTGAGATACTAGAAAAGGTGGGAGATGATGCCTATAGACTTATTCTACCCCCATACATGTGAATTTACTTATTAGTGAATGTAGAGAATCTAAAACTGTATGAGTGTTCCATGCTAAATTAGAAACAAGAATAGGTCCTACCTTCTATAGAGGATTTGGCACTAGATTCTTAGGCAGAGCTGATAAAAGATATATTTTTGAAGAAGAGATACAAAACTGCAAGACAGGAGCAACATGACCTTTGGCAGATTGGGTTGAAAGGACAACTTCTAGGCAAAGCTAAATGTTACACCTAAGAGAAGGTGTAGGAAACATTTATTCACCTCATTCAGTCGAAGCTTTGGGGACCAAATTCCCCCCAAAATGGAGAGGTATGAACTGTATTAGTTCATTATATTATTTTTCATCCATCTTGATGCTTTCACAGTGCAAAAAGTAGAAGAATTAGCTCATAGGACCATTTTTACCATCAAGTCCCAGTTTGGAAAATTGGGGTCTAAAACCTTACAGAAGTAGTATGAGGCATCAAATGATATTTTTTTTTGCTATAACTTTATTTCTTAAGAGTGTACCTTTCAGTGTTATTATACACGCAAATATCTTTCCAACGGTGCAATAATCACCTCAATTGGAGCCTATATGCAAAAGTTATGCCACATGGAATTTGACCTTCCTGTTTTGACTATAATTTGAAGGGATGTCACATTAGCCCCCATTATTCATGGAAAAGGGGATAGCCATGTGATCATGATGAATAAGACTCTAGAAGAGTCGATATTGTAACTCTAGTTAAGAGTTGAATGAGTCAAACTAAACGACTAGTAGGTTATCGAGCTGTGTTATAACCATGTCACTATGAGGAAAAGCGGTTTCATTCTATTCGAGTGCATGTTGTTTCATAGATGAGTAGAGTAGGCAAGAGTGCATAGGGAGATAGAAAAAATAAATAGGGTTTACGCATTGTAGTAACACATAGGCCACAAACCTCACTTATTTGTACTTGCATCCATTTTCCATTAAGAGAAAGAGAGCATCGAAGTCTCACCTTCCAACTGGGTTTTCTCCCAAAAGGGTTTCCCAAGTTAAATATTTTGTTAATTTGTGGTTTGCGAGTTTTATTTCATTGTTCTCTATTTTTTGCTAATTGTAATTTGCATACATGAAAATGTAACTTAATAAATATGTAAGTCTAAGAAAAATAACCCGCATAGTATGGATTTCAAATTTTAAGCATAATTTTATTATATTTGTTGTGACAATCCAATAAAACATCCATGAGGAAATTAAATCCTTCGAGATTTTAAATTATTACACATTTTGAACATGATAAAAAAGAAAATAATAAAAAAATTGTGATAAAAATTTAATAAAAAAAATAATTTTATTATTATTATTAAACATACTAAAAATTTATTTACATTAAATAATATTTTTAAAATTAAAGAATTTATTAATAAAAAGCATTTAATTCGATTGTTCCAATCACTGAAGAGAGACGTGATGGAGGGCAAAGGTGATAGGGTTCAAGGTTATGGGCTTCCTGGTAACACTGCGGCCGCCTCACTCAGGCACTCAATAGACGAGAGGAGTTACCCTGGACTAGTGGTCTTTGGCCCCAAGACATCGCGACCTCTGATCAGATGTTGCACGCTATTGCATCACTATTCTCAGTGCCTGGATGACCCAGAACCCCCATCTGAGCACCCCCGCACCCCTATAATGGTTTTGGGCCATGGATACAGCACTGAACAAGAGTCACCCGACTCTTGCTTCATTTCAAAACACTTATACAGCAACGGCGATTGGGGGCCCATGTTAGGGGGGAAGGAGGTAATGCAGAGCAGGGACTATCAACTTGGGGTGGACAGACAGGGGCGCTTGTCAACGGCACAGTGGAACCCCTTTTTTCCTAGACCTGGTTTGGGGATTAGGATGCCCAAACACACCCCTGTGCTGGCTAAAACAGGGTTGGGGACGAGCCATATCCCAGTACTTCTCGAACACGCGATACCACTAGCACTAGGTCTTTTTGCACATCGACCACACTACAATTGTGGCCTCAAGACAAAAAAAAACGCCCCGCTTCATGGAGTCATTGACCTCCAATCGCCATCGAATCAATGCAGCGATTGACCATTAGTGGGTCATCCAGGACAATATCTGACAGGAGACAACAAAAGGGCATCAGATTTCGTGTATCAGGTAACCCCAACCCGCTTTCAAATTTTCATTAAACCCCCTGTGGGGAAGAGTATTTTATTTTGGTACATGATACAAAGAGGGTGAAAAATCTGAAGCAGAATATCATGAAAGAATTAGAATACCCTATTCATTTGAAATCCCTGATATGTGGAGGTAAATATTTACAAGACTCCTACTCAATCAAGGAATACCACATAATCTCGGGGTCTACCATTTACCTCAACTCACAACTGAGAGGAGGAACAACATAATAGGGAAAATCAAATGGCCATGGGGGTGCAAGGGGGTGCAGCACCTCAAAACAGGAACTCCCTAAAGGACGCCCCTCATACAAGAACATCTTACAGGGGAAAAGTAAAGCAGCTATAACCACAGAACCAAAGGACAACACCCCCAGCCCTTACATAGTAGAACAGTTGAACCACATACCAGAAATGGACACAGAAATTCCAGCTATTAACAAACATCACACCACATATGAATCACAAGCAATCATATGCATATTTAACTACTTCTGGCCCAAACCAATGTAGCTCTTTCATTGGATTTTCACAAACTGGATTATGGATTGTGAAATTCATCTCTGCTCCAAACGGTTCTTCATAGTCAAATTTCTATCCATGGAAGCTAGAGACACTATACTTAGGGATGGACCGTGGTTCTAGGGATCAACCAGACTCTTCATTACACCATGGTATATGGACTTTGATGCAAACACTATGTATGTAATTAGAATGTCTTTTTGGTTCCAGTTGTACAACCTTCCTCTTCATTTTTGGAACAAAAGCGTACTAGAAGGCATTTGGAACATCATTGGGAGATACATCAAAAAAAATACGCAACGATTGGAGGAGAGAATCTACACATTCACGCGTATATGTGTGGAAGTGGATCTCAGCAAAGGATTACCAGAAAGTATACAATTGGTACATAAACAACAAAAATGGACGCAACACCTAGATTATGAAAATGTTTTGTTCATATGTAGAATCTACAGGAAGACCGGTCATTTACAAAACACATGCCCGAATGCAAAAAGAGAAGACAGAAAAATAAGAAGACGGGGAAAGCAACCAAAGGATGGAAATTTCCCCCATGTGGACCAGAGGAGGAGACAAAAGAAGAAGAAGAATATCACATTCCCTATGAGAACAATTAGACAGCAATCGATATGGCTACACAAGGAAATGAAATGCAAGATCCAGTTGAGCTAATATCCCTGGATCAGCGGGCAAAGGAACCAATGGCTCTAGAAAATGGGGGAATTAAACTGCACCACTTATCTGATACCTCAGACTCAGACAAGGACAATGGAGCACTCAAGGAGAAAACCATCTCACCCTTGTCGCCTCCACACCATGACAAGGTCCATGGCAAAAGGTTGAGAAGAAGAAATGGAGAAAAACTTAATTTTCTCCTCATCTATAATTTTATGATTCTCTCATTTGTACTTTGAACACCAGTCTTGACTGGTTGTTGGTCTAATTATCAGTTGATGCAACATGTAATTTTGTTTTCATTAATAAAATTACGATTTTTTCCTTGGAAAAAAAAAAATTTAATTCATCAATTCTTTTTATGATGTAACCATATGGTAATTAAAAGAAAGATGTAAAATTATAATAAGAATAACCAATACACTTATTTTCAAAAATAAAAAATAAAGTTGTAATGGTGTGACAATACATTGTAAAATAAAATAAAAAAAATTTAAAATAAAAATTTAAGGACTTCTTTTAAATTATAATTTGTCCAATGGCTCCAGAAACAGAAGTAGCCTTGAAAAATGTCAAAAATCAAAGTCATCATATTGAAGTGAAACTAGGACCATATCGTAGTGCTCATCGTCCTGATTCCAACGGTGTGAACGACACTCAAATCCGAGTTTCATATGCTCAAGATATAGTCGATCAAATTTCTGGTCAAACTAGGCCTAATGGTAGTCACTAACGAGGCAACAATTTGGAAAAGTCTAAACGCACGAAATCTAGCCACCGGAATGGACGAATTTGTTGCCTCTTTAATTTGTGAAGTTTTTGCCTCTTTAATTTGAGATAATATCAGAGCATGTCTTATTGATGCGAGCTGCATGACTGAATGCTAACAAGGAACACGCTCCAAAGAGGAGAAGGAAAACTCAAATCCTTTGATCCCGAAGCAGGGCGTGCACCACGAAGATGGAACATGGTAGATGAGGATGCACGAGCGGAAGAAGAGCGAAATTATTGCAATATCTTCTTCACCATGGCAGAGAAAGTTGACAAGTTGTTTGCAGAATATGAGTGATCCGGATTTATGCAGGAACGCAACAGAATACATAAATAACCATAAACATAGAGATGCAGCGGAAATAATGCATCATTTCATTAATATCAAATAACAGAAATATGCTTACAGACATAATGGAAATACAATAGCTAGGGTGTTGGTAGCGAATCTCTGAGAAGAGATGTGGTGGCTACAGACCTCTGAAATGTGTTACAATGAGGCTCGAGGGCCTATTTATTGTTGAGAAACAATGTAGAATTCGAAACATCCAAAAACCTAACTGTAGGAGACGAGGCGCCAAAACTGTGGGCGCCCGTTTGGCTAAATTGGTGGTTCAACTTCCCGGGGGCGTAACTTTGGCATCCAATCTCCGTTTGACGCGCTCAATAGCCCGTTAGAAAGATCTATCCGAGGACTACAACTTTCGGCATGAATATCATTCCAAAACAGAATGATATTTTCTGGAGGCGCGATGCCCAAAAAACATCGTTTAGGGCCTCAAAACGGCCCTAGAAGTTCAGGACTCGAAAAACTGCTAAAAATAGTAAGTTTTGTTGCAACTTGAAAACTGAAAGAACTGATGATGGGGGTTCAAATGGAATAGGTGGGTGGCCACCAATATCCACCTGGATCATTAAGCCCCCAAAACGCCTCCGAGAGTGGAGGACCCAAAAACCTGCTAAAAATAGTAAGTTGTGCTGAATGTGAAAAGCTGCAAGAATTGATAGTGCTGGTCCAGATGGAATAGGTGGGTGGCCACCGATATCCACCTGGATCAATGAGAATACAATCAAGCATGCAAAGAAAGATCTTGATGATCATGCCTCGGTACACCATGGAGGTGGAGGAGAAGAGCCTCCTCCCTCTCCATCCACCAGTGACAGATATTATGTTTCCTCTTCTCATCATTCTAACAGGCACCATAAAAATACATCTAAGAAACCATTTTTAAAGCTAGATGTAAAGTTTTATTTGCCCACATATAATGGAGAATGTAATGCAGGTAAACTAAATAATTGGATTAGACAAATTGAGGTTTATTTCTGGATTCAGCAGATCGAGGAGGATGTGGCCAAGATCCAATTACCATCCCTTTGGCTGAGTGGAACCACTCTCGTTTGGTGGGAGAGAAAGTTGCTTGCACAATCTCCTTACTTCTTGGTCCAATTTTGTTTCTACATTAAAATATCAGTTTTATCCTTTGGGTTATCGACAAAAGACTTTAATGGAATGGAAATATTTAAAATAAGGAAAGGGTAAAAATGTACAAAGTTTCACAGAAGAGTTTAAGAAACAAGCTTTGAATTTGGACATTCCAATTGATTCACCGAAAACTGTAACAAATTATATTGGTGCTTTGTATAGTTACATTAGGCATTCTTTGTTGTTATTTGAGCCTACTACTATTGATGCGGACAGTGTGAAGGCCATTCACCTTGAAATCAGGGGCGAGAATGAAAAATAAGAGCAACCAAAGAATCATCTTTCAAACCTCATAATGGAAAGTTCAAAGGAAAAGGAAAGGGAAAGGACAAGAAGGCAGCTACATCCAAGAAGGAGGAAGGAGAAAAGTAATCTTGCACATGTTGCAAGAAGGAAGGCCACGATGATGAACACTGTTGGAATTTGCATCTGGAGTTGAAACCAAAGAGATTTGGTAGGAAGAACAAGCAACATATGGTGGCAACCATGCAGCAAGACCTTGGATCTGGTTTCGGCGATGAGACCCAGATCACAGCAGTGGACATACAAGGTAACCTTTCTCTTCATGTTAGTGAAAATTTTGAATTGCATGGAAGTACAAGCTCTTCAAATGAGTCTCTTGTTAATGAACGAAAGAGGACTGAATTGTTCCACATTAGAGTCATAATGAAACATACTAAAGTGGAAACCTTTTTTGATCTGGGCTCACAAGTAAACTTGATATAAAAATCCTTGGTTAAGAAATTAGGATTGGAAACCAAGCCTCATCTGAAACCCTACCCTCTTGGTTGGGCGTGTGATAAAGCCAAATTACATGTAACCAAGTAGTGCAGAGCTAGATTTGTGCTTGCATCCATAATAGTAGATGAGGTTGATCTTGATGTTGTACCTTTGGATATTTGTGGCATGGTATTTGGGAGTCCATATTTGTATGACAGGAAAGTAGTTTTCTTTCACCATGAAAACAAGTATCATCTCACGAAAGATGAGGTGGAATACATTGTTAGAGATCATCGTGCAAAAATCAATGCCAATCTTGCAAGTGCGAGTCAGATGAAGAGGTTGGTAAACTCCAGCAAAGGGTGCATTCTAATGGTTGTGAGAGGAAAATATGTTGAGACATCTTAAGCTTTCCAAGGTTGTGATCCCACTCATAAAAAGGACTTGTATGAAATTGATTCTAACTATGATGGTATTTTTAAAGAACCAAGTGGGTTGCCTCCAAAGAGTGAGATCTGACATAAGATTCACTTGAAATATGATGCTCCTTTACCCAAAATTGGTATGTACAGGTTGGCATCCATTAAGATGGAGGAGATAAAGAAACAGGTGCATGAATTGTTGAACCAAGGGGTCATAAGACCAAGTTCTTCTCCATGCGGTTCACCTATTGTGTTGGTGCCAAAGAAGGATTGCACATGGAGGATGTGTGTGGATTATAGAGCACTCAACAAAATAATGGTGAAGAATCGGTACCCTCTCCCTCGCATTGATTATTTGTTAGATCAATTAACAAATGTTGTCTATTCCACAAAACTGGACTTGTGCAGTGGCTATCATTAGGTCAATATTGTAGAACGGGATTTATGGAAGACTGCATTCAAGACAAAATAGAGGTTTTTTGAATGATTGGTGATGCCATTCGAACTATGAAACACTCTGGCCACATTCATGAGGGTGATGAATGATATTTTCAAACTTTTTCTTGATGATTTTGTACTTGTTTGTCTTGATGGCATTCTTGTTTTTAGTAGGACATGGGAATATCATGTGAGTCATGTTAAAGAGGTGATTAATGTTTTGCAAAAAGAAATATTGTATGTCAAAATGTCTAAGTGTGAATTTGATAAGACCTCTTTGGTTTACTTGGGTCACACTGTCGAAGGTGGACAATTAAAGATAGATCCTTCTAAAATTGATGTGATTGTGAAGTGGCCTAATCCCACCAATGTTACAAAGGTTCGTAGCTTTTTGGGTGCAGTACAATACTAGAGAAGGTTCATTATCAACTTCTCCGTTATTTCATCCCCCTTACATGCATTGACAAGTGTGAAGCAAACCTTTCAGTGGGGAGGAAAGAAAAATAAATCCTTTGATACAGTGAAAGAGAAAATTAGTACTACACCAGTCTTGGCCATGCCTGACCTCCAGCAACCTTTTGAGATCGAGACAGATGTCAGTAGGTACGCCATGGGAGCAGTGTTGATGCACTAGAGGAAAAATGTATGTTACCATTCAGAGACATTCTCCCAAGCTATTGTGAACTATCCCACATATGACAAGTAGTTGTATGCCTTGGTTGAATGTGTGAAAAATAGAAGCACTATTTGATTGGAAAGGAGACCATCGTTCACATAGATCACCAGCCCTTGCAATACCTCCAATTGCAAACCAAGCTTCAACAAGCACGTCATTTCAGATGGATGAGATTCCTCCAGCATTTTCACTTGGTAATAAAATACAAGAAGGGCACCAGTGACAAATTGGAAGATATGATTTCTCGCCCTCTTATTTATGCATCTATAGTTTTACAAAACGCTTCTTTATCTTTTAAAAGTTATGTTGAATAGTATGATGATGATGAATATTTTAAGGAGATATATGAAAAACTGGCTCATGGATCATAGGTGGAAAATTACCATTTGCAAGGAAAATTGTTGTAACATCTTGGCAAACTTTGTATCCTCACCAATGAAAGGATACATGTAATTAGAGAGGCACATGCCTCTCATGTGTCAGGTCATTTTGGTGTAGGAAAAACTTTTTTTCATTTACAGAGGTTTTGTTATTGGCCTCACATGAAAAATATTGTGACTCGATATGTAAAGGGATGTGTGTTTCATTTAGTTTGCAAGCCCTTTAATACAAAATTGGGGCTCTACACACCACTCCCTGTTCCAAGTCATCCAAGGGAAAGTGTGTCAATGGATTTTGTTGGCAGTTTGCCTTTATCTAGGAGAGTTCATGGATATTTGTATTTCGTTGAGGATCGATTTAGAAAAATGTGTGTCATAATGCCTTGTAAGATGCAGGTCACTGTAGAGCAGATTGTTCATCTCTTCTTCCCATTTGTATTGGTCCACTTTTGGTTGCCCACATCCATTGTGTATGATCAAGACTCTCGTTTCCTTGGAGATTTTTTGATGAGTTTGTGGAGAATGATGGACACCAAGCTGAAGAGGAGCGTGACATTTCATCTGCAAATAGACGGAAAAACAAAGGTTTTCAACCGCACAGTGATATACTTACTCCAAGGATATTGTGGCAAGCATCCCAAGTTGTGGGATGAGCAACTTCCTTATGTACAACATGCCTACAACCGAGAAATGCATTCATCCACTCAGAGCTCACCATTTGAGACATGCTTTGGATATTTTCCAAAGGATCCCTTAGACGTGGTCTTTGGGAGAGATGAATATTCTAGTGGGAAAGATGACAGGGACAAGGCACATAAGTTCATTTAGCAAATTTAGATGATTCACTAGGTAGTGCAGGAGCAGTTGGAGAAAAGTCAAACTCGATACAAAGCTCGACGTGTCAAGCGCCAAGTTGATCACCAATTCCAAGTTGGAAACAAGGTGTGGCTCCACATCAACAAAGATAGGATGAAAGGGGAAGGAAAGAAGTTGAGACCAATCGGATATGGCCCATTCACCATATTAGAAAAGATTGGAGACAATTTTTTTCATCTCGATTTTCCAGCATACATGCAGATGTACTCAATGGAGAACGTTGAAAACTTGAAGCTTTATGAGCCTCCTTTTATCATGGACACTGAAGAGGTTGGACAGGTTCCTATAGTGGATGACTTTGCACCTAAATACTTGGAAAAACTACCTGAGGATATCATTCTTGACATGAATATTAGGACTTCATGACCGGGAGAAATGGAGTACCTTCGTATTGGTTTCAAGGGAATGCATCCAAGTAAGGTCTGATGGATTGAAAAGGAGAAAGTGAGGTAGAAATTCCCTCACTTTCCAATTGACTAATAAAGCTTTTGGCGGCTCAAAAGCTCATTAGAAGGGAGGAATAATCTAGGTGGCTAAATAAATAGAAGTAGTCTTGAAAAATCTAAAAAATAAAAGTCATTGGATTGAAATGAAACTAGAACTAGATTGTAGTGCTCATTGTTCTAATTCCAACAAAATGAACAACACTCAAATTTGAGTTTGTATGCTCAAGATATAATCGGTCAAATTTCTGGTCAAACTTGACCCAGTGGCAGTCACTAATGAGGAAAAAATTTGGAAAAGTCTCAGCACACGAAATTCGGCCACCGGAACAGGTGAATTTATTTCCTCTTTAATTTGTCTAGTGACCGCTAAAAACTGCCACTGAAATTTTGACTATATTATTATAAAAATAAAAAATATATATATAAATTAGGGTGGTAAGTCACCACCCCCCAAAGTTTTATATATATATATATATATATATATATATATATATATATATATATATATATATATATATATATATATATATATATATCTATTGTTTTAAACAACGTTCGGGTCACATACTCTGCCAACGGTAACTATAATAAGGGGTTGGCAGGGTTTGAACCCGCCCGACACGGTGGGTCAAACCGCCAACCGGGCGGCCCCGTCATCAAATAAAATCCCCACGCACCAAATATTACAGAACGGAGCCCAAAACAGGAGGCCCGTAGTTTGGAACCCGAGACCTCCCAACTGACCACGCCTTAATATAACACCACTAGCCAACAAGCCAACAACCCAAACTTTGATAGCTTTGTCTCCCATGTTACCTGTAAACCTTAATCAAATGCTCGACGGGGAAGGTGTGGCGGAACCAGAGCGGAGGTGGGGGTCGATGCAGCGGAACCAGGAGCGTTCCAAGATGGCGGAACCTTGAGAGGGGTATATTTTGATACTGATAAGATTTTGTTGGGATACATAAATGCCAGTGTCAGAACGAGGTCAAATTTATAGTCAATTTTCACAATTTTTCGCCAGGAATCCAACCGTGCAGCTTCTTTCTCCAGTAGAGGTCTACATTTTCAGGTCATTCCCAGAAGTGAAGGTATAAGGTGTCATTTTGTAATTGCTTGTAATTTATTTCTATTTCCATTTGATGAAAGAGACATCCCCACATTTAACAAGGCTCAGAGACGTAACCCACATTGAGTGAACACCGTAATCAAATCGTCTTGTATCTTTGATATCATGTTTGCTTTTGATTTCCACTTATTTCCATATGTATAAATTACTTGTTTACACACTTTTTTATATACAATTTTGTATACATCCATAAAATAAAAGATCTAGATCATATGTACACTTTAAAAAAAACATCTATCAACATTAAAAAATTAATATTTTTGTATTTTTTCAAAATACACATCTAATATAAAATTTTCAAAGTGCACATATAATATAAAATTTTATAAATGATAAGTGATGTTACTCATAAGATACGAATTTAAAATCTGAAACACTTATCAGATTTGATGATTTATGTAACTTTAATGTCCATATCGATTATTTTCGTTGACTAAACCCAAAATAAAACTATATTTGAGACCCAAATAACCGTGTGACTAACTATTTTACCATAATATTCCATCCTTATGTCGGAGTATGTTACGTTTGATATTCACGTGCTGTGTCGGGCCCTCTGATTAGTATTATGGCATCTAGTGCCTTGCCCTTGTACGTGTGAGGGCGACAGTGAAAATATGAATGCATCCTAGAACCCGTAGAAACAAATGATATAGGGCAAGTGAAAATTGCCTCATCAACGAAAACTGGGAAGTGGGTTTGGGTCAATGCCAAAAAATATCAGGGCATTTTAAAAAGGAGACTAGCTCGTCTAAAATGGGAGCAGACTAAGAAGAAAAAGTCTCAAAGGGAGAGTATTGTTCACAAGAAACGACATTCAAACAAGTTTTCTTCGCAAGCATGTGGCAACAAGTCCAAAGGAAAAGGAAAAGTTAGTGATGAGTATGCTTTATATAGTCCCACATCCACACCTCTCACTTGGTCATCTGACCTTTATGTGAGAGAACTCTTAAATGTAAAAGTAAGGTTGGAAGTAGTAGAAGCTAAAGCGCTGGAAAGAGATTGTACAATCCATATAATAACAGCTGAAAATCAGGCTTTAGCAGAAAGCAACAAAGTTCTGAAGGAGCAAGTGTCATTACTACAGGAAGCTCTCCGAATAGGGAAAACAGAATGGCAACGCATGAAAGCGGAGGTGAAAAACATGAAGAAATTTGCAGTGGAAAACACAGAGGTGATGAATGCGAAGCCACCCCAGGATAAGGGGAAAGCAGTTGCTCAAATAGACAACAATGAAGAAACATCAAGAGAAGGGAGGAAAGAAGATCCCACAAAACTTTCCAAAACATGGGCTCAAGTTGTTGGCAATTCTGCTAAGAGGGAAGGAGAAACAAACACCCAGGTTAACAACATGCAAGATAGAGAAAGCAAGGAAAGATTGGATAGAGCAACAAACATAATTATTAAAGGGGTGAAAGAGTATGGTCAAAATGAATGTACTCTTGACCTTGCAAGAGACTTCTTGAAAGACAAACTCCAATGGCAAGGACAAGTATGTCAAGCATGGAGAGTAGGTAAGCTCAACGGTGAGAGAGCCAGGCCCATAAAAGTCATCTTGCCCAACTTGCATGATAAAGATATCATTTTGAGAAAGAAGCAACTCTTAAGGGGTTCTCGGTTTTTTATAGAAGAAGATTTAACTGTAAGACAGCAAGAGGAAAGAAGGGATGAAATGACAAAATTTAGGGCAGCAAGAGATGAGGGAAAAAGAGCATGGATTTATAAAGGTAAAGCCGTGATTGCGCAATTTGGACCTCCTTCCAAAACAATGCAACAAAATGATAACAAAGAAGAGGCAGCAAACTCTTTATCAAGAAATGAGGAAGAAAGGTCATTATGGGCAAGCAAGGACAAAGACTCAACTGTGAGTCTTGCATGTCAAAACAAATAGCAATCAAGTCTTACCCAGGTTTCCTTAAGATTAGTTTGCTGGAACTGCAGGGGTTACCCATGGAGACGAGGACCTGGGTTAGGGCCTATTGCGGAAGGTAGAGACATAATTTGCCTCATAGAAACACATGAGCATGAAGGGTGTAAGACACCTTTGCTTGAAGGGTATTGGAAGATAGCAGTGTGGAACAAGGCAGCAGGGAATGGCAAAGGGCACGGGGGTATCATGGTATTAGTAAGAGAAAAAGAAGGTCGTTTCATTCAGCTAGAAAAAGAAGACCCAAATAAACAATTTGTTTGGCTTAAAATATCGGAAAATGGAAATCTCATTAGAATTGCAGCATGCTATTTTGCACCGCAAGTTTCAAAAATCTACAAAAGTAGAGGGCTTGACCACAAAGATCCCTTTGCAGCCCTAAAAACGGATATTGCAATATATTCTCAACTAGGTGAAGTCCTTATAGTGGGGGATTTCAATGCTAGAACTGCAAGTGAACAAGCTAGCATTCTTTGTTGTAAAGAAGACAGTGACCCTATCTGGCTTACAGAAGAGAGTAATCATCAGTGGAAACGAATTTCAGAGGATAAAGGCCGCAATATCTTTGGAGAACAACTGCTTATGCTATGTGGGGCTTTCGATTTAGTCATTTGTAATGGGTTGACTAGATGGGAAAAGTCCGGTAATTTCACTTGCAATACTTACAATGGAGCAAGTGTAGTAGATTATGTAATTTGCTCACATAGTTTGTGTGAGAAAATGGAGGAAGTGTTGATTGGAGATCAAATTTGGGACTTAAAATCAAATCACAAGCCAATCTATTTAAGTTTCTCTTGGACCGGAAAGAAGCAATTAGGGTCAAAAAATCAGTGTGTTCAACAAAATCCCCCAAAGGGCAGAATTCTCTTGAATCCAGAGAATTGTAATACCTTCAAAATAATGCTAGAGAGGCTCTTCAAGAAGGAGGAAATCCCATCTCATGGCCTTCATAGTCACAGATTAACACATTTAATTCAAAGCGCACTTGCTGAGTGCAAAAGAGCAAAAATTAAGAAGTCCGAAAAAATTGCTTTCCGGTTAATGCTTGGTTTGACGAGGAATGCAAAAAGGCAAGGAGAAGGTGGAAGGAATCAGACACGGATAACATAAAGCTCAAAGCTTACAAGCAGTTAGTAAAAAAGAAAAAAAGCCGATTTTATGGTTTCAGGGAGAGAAGAACTAATCTTCCTCGGGAAAAATAACCCCAAATTATTTTGGAAGGAGCTCCAATCGAAAAAGGTGCAAACTGAAAACAACATAACAGCTTCTAAATGGTTTGACTATGCAAGACAACTTTATGAGCAGGATCCCAAGGTTGACCCTCCTCCCTTGGTCAACACAGACACAAAACTCTTCACGATGCAAGAGGTAGAGATGGGTATCAAGAAGTTGGGCGCTGGAAAAGCAAAAGACTTAGATGAACTCCAAGCAGAGTATCTAAAGTGGGGCTTAAAATTTCTTTCACCTCACATCACAAAAATTTTCAACAACATCTTACAGCAGGGGTTCCCCACAGATTGCACAACTAGTATGGCAATACCTCTTTTCAAGAGTGGTGACGTCAATAATCCTTCCAATTATAGAACCATAATGATAAACCCCTTGTTTGCAAAGTTATTTGGAAGCATGTTGGAAAAGAAAATTAGCAAGTGGGCAGAAGAAAGAAATAAACGTGCTAAAGGGCAAGCAGGTTTTAGACCTAAACATTCCACAGTTGATCATTATATAACTTTAAGGCACATCATTGAAAAGGTTGGGAAAATAAGGAAGAAGTTTTTTGTTGCTTTGTTGATTTCAGAAAAGCCTTTGACACGGTTCCTAGGGATAAGCTTTGGGGCAGAATGGAGGAACTCGGGGTTCCCAAGCATTTGAGAGCAGCTGTGCATAAGTTTTACGAAGAGGTGAAAGTCAAAATCAGAACTTCAGCTGGCATTTCTGAAAGTTTTAGAAGCGATATCGGGGTCAAGCAAGGTTGCCCATTGTCTCCTACCCTTTTTGGGTTATATATTGACAAGCTTGAAGAGTGGCTAAATTCGCAAAGGGGTGACGGTATCCATTTGGGCAAGTTCGTTATCAGGCTTCTTTTGTACGCAGATGACCTTATATTGATTGCTAATTCGGCTATTGGTTTGCAAGAGCATTTACATTCCCTTGAGCATTTTTGTAAAAGGGTTGGGATGCAAGTCAATATTAGCAAAACGAAAGTAGTGGTTTTCTCTAACAAAGAAAGCATAACCAACATAAGTTCTATTTTGGAGGCAGCATTTTGGAAGAAGTTGCAGATTACAAATACCTCGGAATTGACTTCAACAGAAATTTAAGTTGGGATGGTTGTAGAAAGAAAAGAACTTTAGGGTGTTGGAAAGCATTTTATGCTCTTCAAAACAGGTGTAGAGAGGCAGAGCTGTGGGACTGGAAAACCACCCTAACTCTTTTTGGGCTTCTAGTGATTCCGGTGATTCTTTACGGTTGTGAACTATGGGCCAGCAGCACAACCAAGGTGCAGTGGAAACAAATTGAGAAAATTCAGAAACGTTTGATTAAAAACAAATTCAAAATTAAAAGTGCAGTTCCTTATGCTATCCTGTTAAGTGAAACAGGGGCTGCTCCTATTGAAGCAATTGCTATGGTGCGAGTCATAAGGTATCTGAAAAAAATTGAGCAAATGGAAGAGGATAGATGGCCTAAGGTTGTGTGTAGTGACAGATTGTGTAAAAGACAGAAGACTTGGATGCGGCAAAATAACAAATGGTTTAGTAAATGGGGTATTTGCTTGAGCATGTGTCCTACAAACAGTAAAGAGATAAAAAATTTTGTTATGGATAAATTCCATAAACATACTTGGAAGAAAGAGCTAGAGAGAAAGAAGAAATACTACATAGAAGAGTTTAACCCCACACATAACCATCAACAAAAGGCATACATAGGCGCTGATATTTCTTGGAGATCTAAAATTCTTATTGTTCAATTAAGGACTAATTCTCATCAACTCCGTTGTGAAACAGGGCGCTGGAAAAGGCCAAAAGAAATGTGGGAAGAAAGAGTATGTATTTTTTGCTCCTCCGGAAAAGTGGAAACAGAAAAACATTTCATTCTAGAATGTGAGGCCTTCAAGGACACCAGCGAAAACTATGCAGGTATTCTGGCAGCTAATTCTTGGGATAATCTATTCAGCGAAGAGTTTGTCGATAAGCTGGGAGTGCTCATTGTAAAACTTCACAGGAAAAGGGCCGAATACAAGAGTCAGATAGAGAAGCAATCTGTCCCATAGGCTATTTTTAGCCTCGTGGACATTAAAAATTCTTTCTTTCTTTCTTTCTTTCCTTAAACACGTTTATTGACCTAATTACTTTTTTGCCCGGAAAATACTTCAAATGTCTTTTCTACTCTAAATTTCAACCCTCAGTGAACGGTTTTATTTTTTATAAATACGTTAGACAATATGTTTGTTTTCATTAAAAAAATATGATAAAAAGGGGCATCTCATTGGACTGATTTTGTATCGGAATTATCGAGATGAGATTTCAAGAAACATTCAGAATTTATATTTATCTTCGCTTAATAATTTTATTGCACATAGAGTATATTAAATGCATTTTGCATATCATATTTTTTTTACTTATATTATTGTGATGGAGAGTTTATTAAATGAATTATTTTATTTAATACTTGAAAATGTATTCTTTTAAATGAGCTCGGGTTGAAATATCTTAAATTTAGACTTTGTTTTGGGTGTATTTAGTTATATTTGATTACTGTTTTGATATTGAATGAATAAAGCGTTTTATTCCATTGTCCTAGGATAAAGGAAAAATAAAATACACATAGTATATTATCAAAAGCCACCAGACAACTTCTCCCGAAAGATGTTTTCCATCATTCAATCTCTATCAAGCATCTGCCACCTCCCTTTGTTGAATGGCACTAGTTGACTAGAGCAAATCCACATGGGCATAGTAAGTAACACATAATCGTTTCTTACATTGTTCCGAACCGTTAAGCCAAGCTATTACTGGCATGGCATCCTGGGATCGCCTAGCGGCATAAAGACCGGAATTGCAAGGGAATACAAGTGAATTAACCAGGTTATGTTTTTCAAAAATTTAGAGATTTTTTAATGGAAAATATGTCAATAGGTTTTTTAGCCAGAGTAAATGTAAATGGAGCTATGGTGAAAGGATGTCATGTGAGAGGTCATGAAATACCCATTCATCATTAAATCAATTTTTGGTTTTCTTTAAGTATTCTAACAATTATTAGAATATGAGAAAATGGAAGGTGGTTGGTTTGTATCAAGATATTTTCAGAGACCAACGTACACTTCAATTAGAGGTTGAAAATGATCTATAAAGTGCATGATAATTAGATGTTGGGAATTATTAGTTTAGATAATATTCATAGTGCAAAGTGCAAGAGAGGGTCATTGCGTTACAATTTGTGATAATAAAAATTCATTTAATTTTTAATGGAAAGCTATTTAGAATAGAATTCTATCAATAGTGTTTATGAAATTCGGAAAAATCTTTTAGTGTTATTGGAGCACCAAATCTCTTCAGTACTCTTTGTATGACTTTTTAATATAATCAGTTTATGCACATAATTGGGTTATAATATTCCAAATACGAACAATTGAAGCACCAAATCTCTTGAGTACTTTTTGTATGACTTTTCAATATAATCAATTTATGCACATAATTGGGTTATAATATTCCAAATACTAACAATTAAATGATTTCATGCATTTTTTTGTTTAGGTTGTAAATTTCTAAATATAGCATAAGAAAAATCACTATGGAGAACTTTAAGTTTTGGGGCTTGAAATATATATAGTAATTGTGGATATCTATATTGCTTAGTAATCTATATATTCTACTGAAATAATTTTTCAAAATGGATAGGATAAATATATATTATGTAGGTAAATTTTTCTTTTATATTTTTTTTTTTTTTTTTTTGAGCAAAAAACCATAATTTGCATTCATTAAAGAGAATAAAAAATACATGTTGTATACACACATTCTGTGTGTATGAATGAGTATTTAAAAAATAGAGATAATAGTAAGAGCTCGACCAGATGATATAAGATACATGAAAAAAAAATGCATAGGCTTTCTAGAAATTATCAACAAGAGAGATCAACCTCCACCTAAAGAATATATACATAGCAGGAATAAAGCGTGCAAAAATTAACAGTAAAAAGAGGTTGTAGATGTGTCCATGAATATGTAAGTCATCGAAGACCATTATTTTCCAATAGACGAGGGTCCCTAAAAGGACTATGAAAATATGTATTGTTGCTACCGTCTCGAACTTCTGCAATCAGCCACATGCCTTGATCTAAATGCAGGCCATCCTTTGAGAGTTTGCCTGCATCCAAATTTATTTCCCTGTAAATATGTTGGCATGAGAAAAAAATCAAATGAGTCTTTTAATCTTAGAGTGTCTTACAAAAGAGGAGCAAGAGTGATGCTATGACATCACCGTGTGGTATTTATCCAATTTACCACTAGCATATAATCACCAAAATTTTGAATTTGTGAACATCCCTTATCTAAGGCGAACATTATCAAATTTCTTCAGGCTTGCAGCTCAACTTGGTTATTTGATCACGGCCCAAAGCCCATAGGTATATGAAAGGAGTGATTAACAGTGATATGGAGAATGAATCCACCCCCGCTCTTCTACCTGAGTCAATGGAAGCCCCATCAAAATGACCCCATGGTTTTGAATAATTTGGATCTTCCACTTCGATGACTCTAACACATCTAAAATTTTGTCCTGAGGGAAATGACTTAGTATAACCATTAATTTTGCTATAATCATTGGAATAGAGGACTTTCATGAAAAAAAAAACTTAATTCCTAGCTCACCACACCCCCAACAAATTATCAAAGGAAGAGATTTAAAAAAAGATGACAAGGGGATTGATAGAAAATATTGTCATGTAAACTTGACATTTGGACCTTCCCATTGACCACTTTGTGCTTCTGAATACCTGCATGTATTCCATACTTGATGGCAGAAAGGAAAAACTAGGAATATATGTGAAATTGTTTCTTCGGAACACTTGCATAGTGTGCATCATCCCAATCCCTATGTAAATATTCTTTGAAGAACATCCCAAGTTGGGATCGTGTTCTCAACAATACACCACATGAAAATCTTTGCCTTGGGGGGGGGCACCTAGACTTCCATATAATCTTCCACCACCACCTAGGATCTTATGGCATTCTGCTTGTACTTAAAGAATTATAACCCAGCTTGGGAGTGTAGATACCAAAAGGAGATGTGCACCAGACAAGTTCATCACCCCTATCTAATATGAATATGTCACGATGAGAGATCATTGATATATTGTCTCCATATTTCCTGATAATCATCAGCAATTCCTAAATCTGTTGTAGATTGCCAACCTTGACTCCAAATAGTGGTAATGGTTGGGTTTACAATGTGAGATAGATTTGAGAGACCCCTCTCGTGCAAGAAATAAACTAAGGGCTAAGGGAGAAAATGTGCTTGACTACTAGCCAACCATGGATCCTATCTGATTTTGACCTCATCACCTCTACCCACCTTCTAGGAAAGAACCATTTTGATAGTGTCAAAGGTATTCAAAATTAATCTCCATAAGACAAATTATTTTTCCATGGCTTTTCCACTCTGCAGGTCTAATATTCTAGGGGACTTGGAGCTATGTAATTTCTATTAAACACACGCATGGTGAATGATCAAGTAAACACACAAGGAGAAAGATAAGTGTGAGTTATGTTATTATTCACCATAGATGTACATTTATATCACATTGGTGTGACCCTTGGATTCCCATTCCAAGTGGTCTCTTGGACTCCATTTGTCCATTCACCTTCCACACCTACCCGTTGAGGATTAGGTGTCCAACATTCCCCCCTTTAATCTGAAGGGGTATGTGTGAGTCCAAGAAGAGAGTTGTAATACATAAAAGTATGCATGGCAACACTTAGATTGAATCAGCTCTATAAAATGTTGGCATAAAGAGGTGGTTTAAGGATGACCACCAACACTTGAATGCTTAGTGTAGTTCCCGAAACTCTTCCAAATGTGGAAAGAAGCTAAGGGCTTTTGTTAGAGGAAGTGTCCCTTGTATTTGAAGAGGGGAACCTTCAACCTAGAAGAAAGGAGGTCAACAACCTGTGATGGTTTAAGGATGACCACCAACTCTAGAATGCTTGATGAATTTCCAGAAACTCTAACAAAACTGGCAAGAAGCTGAAGTCTTCGGCTAGAGGAAGTGTCCTGAATCCTTTGAAGAGGAAGAATATGAACCTCGCATAGATGGTTTTAGGTTGCCTGCCAACCAAAGGAATGCTCATGGACATTTGTGTCTCTGGCTACAACTCTGAATCTGGAATGACAAGTTGTGGCTCAGGCTTGCTTGAACTGTTGTGTCTCTGGCTACAACTCTGAATCTAGAATGAGAGATTGTGGCTCAGGCTCACTTGATGTGGCTTCAAAGATTGTAGATGACCACCATTTTCCCCCCTGTCAGGTACAAGGTGAGATGATGGCGAAAACTCAACTGCAAGATTTTTCAATATTCTACAACAAGTTCTGACATGCGACTTAAACATCTTCTTGGCTATTGATGCCCATTGCCAAGAAGCGATCCATCCAAGATGAATCTTTGTTTTTGCAGTAGGATTTTTTATGAAGCATCTATGTGAAGAACGGGTGTGCCGACCACAGTGCTTGCATGGGTGAAGATAAAAACAGTGATATTTCATATGGCCAGCTTGATCACGGGGTTAGTATTTTTCAATTTGTTGTTACTGCTATGGAGGAGGAGCGGGATCTGGAACAGCTGGAGGTGAACTGTCATGAAGAAATCTGGCGCTCTGGAATTGAATGGGCTTGGAGTAGTTTGGAATATGAAAGGACAACTCCTTGTCATATCCAAGACCATTTTTGTGTTTTTTATGGACAAGCTCTTCCCAAGGTCAGATGATGGGCTTGGAAGGCGCAGGATGGATGTTTGCTTCTGCCACAGGGGCTTCACTCGATAAACCTCTAACATATCACGTGCGATCATAGCATATTAAACAATACCCTTAATTTCAGTGCATTTTGGAAAATACCCCTAAAAATCACATTATTTAATCCCCTACCAATATAAACCAAGTACACCTTCCCAATTTAAAAAGCCCCTACTTTCGCTTTATATTTTAGGTATCCATTTTTTTATTAACATTTTTTATACCCCTTTATATTTTTTCATTAAATTTGAGCTCCATTTTTTACACATGCAAATATAAAAACCCTTTATCCCCTATATATCCCCCAATATATTATGTCATTTTTTCCTCATTATATATCCCCCAATATGAACCCACGTGCTATGGTATTGCTCCCATAGTGATGCCCCCATGGCTTTTGCGTGCAAATATGCTCTTATATTGGGCATTGAATGTGAATCAAACCGCAACATTATTGGCTTGTTGCTTATGGGAGTCTCTTTCAATTTTCTGAACAAAAACGGGTTCAGAATGATGACTCCGCTGCTATAATTCTTCTTGCTGAAGCTGAGATTCAAGTTGCAAAAAATCAATCTTGTCATGTGCATCTTGTAAACATGTATGAATATCAGAAAGGGCGTCCTTGTTGATTTTAATTGTGCCTTCGACATTATATTGTATCAGAGTTTTGAGAAACTCTAATACTTCACCAATTAGAGCCATTTAAAAACTTCAAAAAAATTCTTGAAATTTCTTTGTACTTTGGTAACTCCACTTTTTTTTTAATTAATTACAATCTTCAAGATGTCAATATTTGGGACAATCTTCGAGTTATCTTGTCTTCACATATACCGCACATTCGTCAAAAGGATATTAACACATAGTAGCATGGACATACAATTTATCATAAGAAGAAAAGAGAAACACGTTTTCTTGCGGCCAGTTGGAGAATGTACGACTCCCTTCAAAATTATTATTATTATTATTATTTTTAAATCATAAAGATATTGATATAAATACAACGCAATACTACGGAAATAGAGTTGATTTGATCTCACAGCCTTCACTCGACTTCGACTCTTCGTTGCTTTATCGAACCCAGGTACAATTCATGAAATGCACTTTTGCCTTTATAATATTGCAACCCAACATCTCCTTCCTTCACCCACATCAAAAAAATCCAATTTCATTCATACATGAACGCCTTTGTTCTTAGAGGACTGCACAGGCATAGGCTATAGTTTTTACTCATTGCATTTATATCTATAATGTCATCTCCGCGAATTCAGAATCCTATTCTGTTTGAGACAACCAGCGGGGCCCTACTGCAAGAATTACAGAGAAGGGGGCAGTGTGGAGCGGGGATGGGGAGTGAGGTGAAGAGTGGGGAGAGAGGGGAGGTAGGGAGCTGTAGGGAGAGGGGGACGGGAAGGTGAGCACAGAGGATGTGTGGGAGTCAGCGGTAGAGGGAGCCTTGCGTGGGAGTCAAGGGGAGAGGGGGATGGGAGTGAGAAGTGCAAGGAGGGGATTCCACGTGGGAGGGGGGTCTGCGTGGTGATTGTGTATAAGGAGTTGAACAAGGGATCAGAAGGGTTGAGTCTATGTGGAATGGCAGAGGTGGAGCGGCAGGAGATGCGTATGGAGGGAGGAGGGGGCTGTGGACAGCGTAAAGGTTTGTGTTGCCAGAAAATCTTCGCAAAACAAGCCTACAACGAACCTTCAATGCATCAAGGATTGGCTAGATAAATGCACGTGTAATATTCCAACAGAGTTACTGAGTGCTCCACTCAAATATTAATCTACTCACAAATTTTAAGGCTCAACGCGCAGATAATTCAACAGATTAAATGGGAAGAGTGTATGGAGGTGTTTCAAATTCTACGGGAGGAGGGCGTTGGAGTGGTGTGGTATTTCACCAGCTTGGGTATAGTGAGCGTTAGCATAGTAGATTACTACTGCAAAAATGCAAAAACCCTTAAGCAGGTATCACTAAAAAACTCTTAAACCATAATAAAAAATCCGCGGAGGCAGAGCAGCATATGGAGTGCGTATAATGTAGCAGATTAGGTGCTGAGACAAAAGAATTTGACGGTTTTTCAGGAAGGACCAGCGTTATTTAAGGCAGCGAAGAGCGCAACCCTATGTTTCACAATGATAAAGAAGAAGGCCACTCATCATGGATCTGACACCATGTTAAACACACGCATGGTGAATGATCAAGTAAACACACAAGGAGAAAGATAAGCGTGAGTTATGTTATTATTCACCATAGATGTACATTTATATCACATTGGTGTGACCCTTGGATTCCCATTCCAAGTGGTCTCTTGGACTCCATTTGTCCATTCGCCTTCCACACCTACCCATTGAGGATTAGGTGTCCAACAAGTTTAGTTACCACTAAGGTCCATAAACGCTGAGTGGATATCAACCTCTACCCACATTTTGTTGTTAGTGCCTTAGAGAATAGGAAATTTTTCTTAAGTCCCCATTCTCTGAGTAATTTTGGATGCGCAATATTCTCCCAATGAACCCATGGAAGCATGCCTTCCTCCATAGAACTAGATTAGAGGAACCTAAAGCGTAGTATTCAAATTATTTCTAGGACACATTTGAGAACCCAAGCAAGGGGAATCTAATAAACAAGGATTACCTCCAATATAAACTTTACAAGGACTAGGTGACTTACCTTGGAGAGCTACCTATGGCTCCCTATTTTTAATATCTTCTCAACCGTGAAAACAACCACAACCAATCCTCCTTACGATAATTATTTGGCTTCAAATTAAAACCCAGATATATGAGGCCATCATCTATAGGTTTGGTTTCAAAAGGGAGAAGCAAGGATATCTGATGGATCTCAACCTCCTCCAAGTTTGAGAAAAGAAAGGAATACTTTCTAACATTAATTATCATACCAGACACGTTCCCAAACAAAGTGATAATCCCCATAAGTGTTTCTACCTCTATGGGGGGTCCATTAGAAAACAAGTATGTCATCAAAAAATAGGAGATGTGTTATAGACAACGCCCTAGATACCATACTTCCATGGAATTTTCCATTCTATTTAGCCTCGTCCAAAATAAGATTGAGGCTTTTTGCCACCAATAAAAACAATAAAGGGGAGAGAGGGAATCCTTGTCAGAGGCATTTTTTTCCATGGAAGAAGGCGTGGGGGAAAGGGGGGGTGGTTGATCCATTGATCACAACTCCCTTAATATTCAAGGTTTTTAAATTGTGGAGGCCTTCCTAAGCCATCGCTATCGCCTCATGGATTTTTCAAACTTCAAGAAACGAAAATTGTTCCTTTGAGATTGTGGATGAGAGGATGGGATTAATCCTTAAGTAAATAAATTCGGCTATTACCTTGTAGATGGTGTTGCATAATTAAATGGGCATCAAGTCTTTGAAGGAAACAGGGGAGTCCACTTTTGGAATTAGGAAAATAAATGTGAGCTAAATGCTGGTAGCATTTTCCTTTCCATTTTGGATTCTTTGAAAACCCCTAGCTGGTCATACCAACAATTTCAAAGAGCCCCAATAAGAATTTCACTTCCCATCCATTCGTCCCTGGGCTCTTATCTTTCAGGAAGTTGTGTAATACTTTCTTTAATTCATCCTTTGTGAATTTTTCCATTAGCTCCTTGTTCCCTCCTCATCAACAAAACTTGGGAAGGGGAGAGCAGTGTGAATAACTTTTGCAATTGATATATACTCTCGAGTTTTGAAAATATTATCAAAATGCCTCCTTCTCATATTAGCTAAGTTAAGGAAAGAATAAACCTCCCTACCGACCTGAACTCTAAGTTTCATATGGATTTATCCATCTTTATACCCTTAGCATATGCCTAAAAAAAGCTTTGTGTTGTCATCTCTACATTCTAACCAAATAGCCCTACTTTTGAGTCTCCACTTTGCCTCTCTGTATTTTAATATCCTTTTATTCCTCTTTTCTGATCTAAATATGGCCTCTCTACACTCCATATAAACGAAACCTTCCTCATCCTCAGTTGCAGTGGCGTGAAGTTGATTTTCAATTTCCAATAGTTCCTGATCTTCCACCAACTTCTTGTTTTTTGTCAAGTCTTTCATTTTTTTAAATACATTTCAGGTTTTATTAAAAAATGTATGCATCTAATAAGCCTACCTAAGGGTCATAGGGCCTCCAATGTGATTACAGTACATAAAAAAATATTCCTCATTGAGCTAGTTAGAATTCATTTTGAAGGGACCGGCAGTTTGGGAGAGGCCCCTTTCAATTCGTGGAAAGTCAAGGAGTGGTCTAAGTCACCACCAACCCCTATCCATTGTTTAATGGGTGTAAAATGGTCAATAAATTCCTCCTCCAAAAGAAAATGATCAAGTCTTTTTAATACATAACCAAATCGCCCTACTTTTGAGTCTCCACTTTTCCTCTTGATATTTTAAGATCCTTTTATTCCTCTTTTCCAATCTAAAAATGGCCTGTCTACACTCCATAGAAACAAAACCTTCCTCATCCTCGGCTGCAATGGCATGAAGCTGATTTTCAATTTCTAACAGTTCATGTTCTTCCACCAGCTTCTTGTTTTTTGTCGAGTCTTTCGTTTTGTTTTTAATACATTTTAGGTTTTCTTCAAAATGTTATGCATCTAATAAGCCCGATTGAGGGTCTTAGGGACTCTAATTTGATTGCAACATGGAAAAAAAATCTTCCTCTTTGAGAAATTTAGAATTCATTTTGAAGGGATTGGCGAGTTTGGGAGAGGCCCCTTTCAATTCTAGGAAAATCGAGGAGTGGTTTAAGTCACCACCAACCCCTCTTCATTGTTTAATGGGTGTAAAATGGTCAATAAATTCCTCCTCCAGAAGGAAATGATCAAGTATTTTATCCACCAAATCAGAGCCAGCCCTTTTGTTCCTCTAAGTAGGTTTGAGTTTTACGAGCTTCAAATCAATTAGTTTACATCCTTCAATTTTGCTCGAGAAATAATCGGCCAAGGGATTTGGAATTTCCATTTCTCCCCAGGATTTGAAATCTCCCAAAGAGAAATATAAGTCCCATCCTATAGGCTATAATCACAGAGGTTTATGTTAAAAAGGATCTTGTGAAGAAAACCTCCTAAAAATCCTTTCGATTTTGGAAAGGGCCATATAAAATTTTAAAATAGTGAGGGTGATTCTAATCTCCACATAGAAGACCTTCAGACCCATGCCAAAAGAAATAATCCATGAATTTAAGACTTGAATTCTTAGATAATTCCAACCCATCGGTAGACCTCCGGAACGACCTGAGGCATCAAAGTCCAAAAAATGCCATCCCCCTAATAGACCTTCAAGAAATTTAACCACATTGACTCCCTCTCCAAGAATTTCTTAAAGAAAAATATCTTTCATATTGCTAGTCTCAATCAATCATTTTAAGGCAAAGTCTTTTGTGGGAAAATTCAAGACCATTGCAATTGAATGAAATAAGTTTCATTTAGACATCCTCACTAGTGTTGACACTGCTTTAAGCGGCCCTTAAATATAAGATTGTATGTCAGCTGTTAGGTCAACCCTAACCCATTATTTGGATATAGCTAAATTATATTTTCTACCTCGCCCTCTACCCTCAAACCCTCTAAAAAAATTTTAGGGGGATTTTTCAACCAAGAACAAATATTATAAAAATTATCCCTCCCACCCAATTATTCAAAATTGGATTTAGGCTTGGATGTAGTCATAGAGGAGAAGTCACTCAGTGACAAGGGGTATTAACAGGATTTAAGACGAGATAGGGGGGGGATTGCAAATAGGAAAAGAAGCAATAAAATACCTAAAATCCCCAATGATACAATTATTAAAGCATTTAATACAATTTGTAGAAGTATAATATACCAAGGGAGAGGATGAAGTAAAATTAAATGTTGGAAAAACATTCTGATGGTGTTGAAGGTCGCTCGTCCGTGATCATGTTTTCCTTGGTTGCAAAAGGATGTGCTTCAGTTAGGTTCATCCCTGCAGTATTTTTATCATTACCAAAATCATCCCCTAGTGACAAGGGTGCTATGCTCCAAGGATAGATCCCTCCATACAGGGACCATCATTAGAGCGCTCCATATGTTGTTGGAGAACATAGTTTTTAAAAAAATGGTCGTATTGATGAAAAATTATGCATTTGAAGGGTATTCCTTCTTAATTGAGGGACTAAATACCATTCTCCCCTCCTCTGAAGTCGGCGTCTTCTAGAAACCTACCCCTTAGGTCCACTTCTTTCAATAATCTAGCCATGGTCATTTGTCCCGATGATAAATAGGAAGTGTAAAAACCAAGTACCAATCGAGTTTCAAAAGTCCTAGCAAATATTATCATCCCAACAAGATAAGGGAAATATGGGAAGATGCACCCATAACTACACCACATCCAACCTTTCCCTCCTAGCATCAAACATAGGATACCATAATTGAGAGAGCACAGGAGAGGAGTCAATATTCCATACCTTTTGAACTACCCTTATTGCATCCTCAAGCTCTGAAAATTTTAGATGTATCCATCCTTTAGCCAGTAACATGACCTCTAGAGGGATTTTGGTAAGTGGGGTTACATCATGGACTATCTAGTATTTCAGTGTTTGTATACCAAATATCCTCCCCTGGACAAGCCCTACCAAGGATTTTTCGACAAGTTCGGTTACCATTTTCATTCTAATGTCTACCCCCAAAACCAAAGAAAGTTTAG
The DNA here is from genome assembly GCA_034641835.2 of Pinus albicaulis. Classification (NCBI taxonomy): domain Eukaryota; kingdom Viridiplantae; phylum Streptophyta; class Pinopsida; order Pinales; family Pinaceae; genus Pinus; species Pinus albicaulis. The sequence continues at coordinate 847,799,063 of CM076572.1, forward strand.
CTCATTTATATTTTTTGATGCAATGCGACTTATTTTGTGAACCATCTTTATTCTGACTTGAGTTCTTGCTTAAATTTCCTCTAGATCTAAATCATGCCCAAGCACCAGATCTTTTGGTCGCCCCCTCCAATGGGATGATTTGTGACCCTTTGTGACTTCTCTGTGCTGTAACTGTATATTATTTAGGAATTGAAGAGGGTTAAAATATGACGTCAAGACCAAGATCAGAATTTCCTTTGTGAATAAAAGACCTTCACTAGTACCAAATCCTTTTGTGACAAAATACAGAGTCTCTATTTGAGCCACAGAAACTTGATTCACATTGCACGAGAAAAAATCAGATAGTTTATGTGAACTTGTGACCCTTGGGCCCCATAACCGACCAAGGGAGCCCAGACCCCAACCCTCATATCCATAGCTCAGTGACTTCCTAGGGCTGGTTCCAAGTCTTTTATTAAGACTGGAGGTATATGTCTGGTCACCCTTCAAGTCACGAAACTCTTCCATAATTGTAGCATTGGAACAACATACAGCTAGGGAGACAGACCAAGACCTAGCTTCTGTGTCGATTCGTTTCACGACGAGTAAATCTGGGAATATACAAACATTAGGGGAGACTTTCAACTCGAAATCATCCAATATTAAATATCCATTATCATACAAGACCAGAGGTGGCAATGGGTTAGCGACATACTAACAAAGAGAACCTCCAGTTGTCCTTAGTTACATAACCTTGAATGTAGACAACTGCAAACCCTTTGAAAAAAGTATTAAAAAAGTAAAAAATTCCAAAAAAAATTATGCAAATTTGCAGCAGTATGCTTCCAAGTTCCAGCCTTCACTAATTAACCAACTGCAATGACCTATATTCTAGCCCTCCCCAAAACCATAACCTCCCTGCAGCATCTGGACATTTTCCCTTGAGCTCCTTCAACAACACCTTCTTGAGTTAGTTACTTTTCTACTTAATTAATGAAATAGCTAAAATGTGAGAAATACAAAACAAAAAGAAAAACACACACACACACTAAACATCAGATTTTCATTAGGAAACCATTACAGGAGAAAACCCAACTAGGAGGTTAGGCCACTCTACCCTCTTTTCGCTAGCATGGAAAATATGCAAGTACAAAGGAAGAGGTACTCTCCATGGAGTTACCTAAGATATGTGGCCTGCAAGGTTGCTACAAAACTTTAGCCTCCTATTTTATGCTTCTAACTTCCAAGTTCTAGTTACTCTACTCAAATATGGAGCAAAATACAATAACATAGAATGGAACTTCTACTCATCCTAGAAGCTCAATATTTAACATAACCTGATAGCCAATTAAAGGTAAGATGTGACTCTCTCAACCTTCAACTAGAGTTATATTTTTGGACCTTCTAGAGTCTTCTTGAAACTCCACATGTGGCTAGCCCCATATGCATGAGTAATGAGGCTAACATGGCATCCTCTCATATTATGGTGGTCAGGTCAACATCGTAGATCAACTTACAAGAGGCATAACTTTTGCATATGAATATTGTTTGACGTCATTCTTACACCATTGGAAAGGTCTTTGACTGTAGAACAAAAATGGAGGGTTTGCATAAGCAAGCAATTTTTTACTCCAAAAAATATCTTTTAATTCCTTAAAATGGGAGGGTTTTGAACCCCAGTTCTCAAACTAGGACCCACCATTAGAACGATCTTATAAGTTAATTCATCCATTTTTTCCTCTCAAAGCGTCAAGATAGATGGAAACTAATATAATGATCCAATCGTGATCACTTAAAATTCCTAGAACACACACACACATGTTTTAGAACTTCTAAGAAACATGGAGATCTGCAATTACTACTATTTTAGGATTACTTCATCATTAAGTAATGTAACATATTTCACTTAAAACCTTTTAAAACCATACCATGGATAGAGAGTGATAATTACGCCAAGAGGTACATTCTACAACCCACTATAAGGGTGATGTGTGATTTCTTCTGCGATAGACATGGAGTTCACATGTCCTTTTGAAATTAAAAAAATAAATTTTTTGTTAATAAAAAAACAACATTGGCTTGAACATACTGAATTATTTACCATTAGTCATATAAGATTATGAAAATAAAATTTTAAATCGTTCTATAATTTTAAATTATTTATTTTCCATAATTAACCATTTGAAACTTACATGATTTTAATTCTTTAAAAAATATATATATTTTTATTTTTACTTTTACCTTTTATTAGTATTTAATATCCAAAGTTATTGTAAACTATTAATCATGTTATTATTGATGAAATAAGATTATTATTAAAATTTAAAATAACTAATGTTAAATAATTATTAATTTTATTATTGATAATAAAATTAATTAAAAAAGAATAGTTATTATTAAATATTAAATAATTTGTAATAATTAAATATTAATTAATATTTTTTTCAATTGAAGAAATCGACTTGGACCTATGGGGACCAAACTTCCCCACCTAATTGTTGGACCACATCATGGGACTACATTAATTAATTAATATAAATATTAATTTAATAATATTTTTATAAATTATTATAAATAGTTTAGTTTATTAATTTAATAATATTATTTATAAATTACTATAAATAATTTAGTTTATTGCTTATAATAAATCATTAATTAATTTAAATAATATTCTACATTTTGAAAAGAAGGTTTGCACCTAGAGGGATTTGATCTTTCTTAGTAAATAATAAATCAAGATTTAGATGGATCTAGGTTAGCTTATTGGAATATGATATAGATTTATGCTTTAATAGTGCTAGACTAACTTCTCTAAAAACAAAACTATAACAACATTAAATTTAATTAGTAAAATAAACTAGAATTATATTATTTACATGGGAATGGTTTTTGCATAAATATAACACAACTAACTACTCTTAAATTAACAATTCAAACTTTATTATCAATACAAACACCACAAAGTAATAGTCCATTCTGTCCCAATCCACATTAAATTCTTTCATCTCATTTATCTCATTTATTTTATTTGTGATGCATGTAAAATTTAACAAAAAAAAGCTCTAACTAAATCAATTTTAGATTATGAATAAGAAAAAACATAATATTGAATCATCCAACCCTCATGTATCTAAGTTTCTAAATCAAACCAAACATAAGTATGGAAAAATTATTCAAATATTGAAAAGGATAACCAAAATAGAAAAATGCTTAAAGATATTTAAAATTATTAAGAGAATTTGGAATGAGATCACTATATTAGAAAATGTGTTAGTTATTGTGGTTTATGTTAATGTCAGTTGCTCTCTCACCACCCCAAACTTTTAAGTGGATAAAATTGCACCTCTTTACACCATGTGATTTATCTTGCTTTACTGAATTTCAAAATATCCATCTAAAACTATTTTTTATATTTAACACCACCCACCCATACTTTATTATCTCTCTCACTCGCATATGTATATATAAAGAGAGTGTTATCAATCTTAAAATGTGTCCTTCGAGATTTAAAAATGAAAACAACAAAAACAATTTGAGAATATTTATAACACGATATAGGAAACTTGTTTGCCATCGGTTCACAACTTTGTTTCTTTATGTAAACCCATAAAACATTAAGGAGAGAGCTTATCATCCTAGTGTAAGCTAAGTCAAACTAAAGTGTTACATTTATATTGAATATTCCCTAATTACATAATTTTCAACTCTAAATTTACAAATTTACAATTTTTGTGTTGATTATCATGATTGTCAATTGTAAGAGTTTAGAAAAATCCATTTACTCTATAGGGAGAAAGTTTGTTCTTGGACAAACTACAAAACACTCAAAAGAAGAATTGTTTACTTTCTTTGTGACATATGGATATCCCTTATTATCTATTGATTAGGTTATGGTCCATGTCAACAGGCCTTCAAAAGCCATGAGATGCATGGATGTTTATTAATTTACGCTGCCACTAAACCATCAATGAGGCTTGAAACAAAGATCACATAATTTTGGCTTCATATATGCCCATTGTATACATCTTTGTACTTGGATTATGGATCTATACCACTAAATGAATGGATGGATTAGAGAATTCTTTATTGATTCTTTACAACAATTACTAAGCAAGAATTTAAAAACACCACTCTATCTTAGTTAATCAATTAATCAATGCAATTTTGACTCTCTAGTGTAGAATTATGTTTTTGACTCCTTCATAGGTTATTTCAATCAATATTGTTTATTTATTTGAAATTTGGGTTTTAACTAGTTTAGAAAAATCTCTTAATAGCTTAGTATTTGGTGTGAGGTCATGATATTACTAGAAATATAGAAATGATAGGTGTATGTTTTAACCCTGTACATAAATTACCTGCAAACGAATTCTTAAAAACATAAAATATAGAATAATAAGAAGAAAAAAAATATACACAGATATTTTTCTCGTGGAACCCGAAACCGAGAAAACCAAATTGATTTTTCATTATATTCCTTTCAATGTTACAATACATTATATACATGACAAAACATTCATTAAACCTGGATTAGAACATATTAGTAGTTCCCTTGACCAGATCTACAAAATACCATGGGAAAAACTACCATGCCAAAAACCACGCACAAAAACTATGTGCAAAACCATGGGTGTGTCTGCCCACCATCCTTAGGTCTGCATAAAAAAAAACAAAATCCCATTATATCTTCTTAGTGACAATTTAAAAACTTTTTCTATTTTGTTATACATCATGGTTTGGTACACTCTTTATAATGTTTAGGTCTGCACCTACAGTTGAGTTTTGTACTGCTATACCTAGCCTTTTCTCCAATGATGATATTGACCTCTCATGCGATGGAAATAACCATGTGATCCCTTATCACATCTATCTAAAATAATGAAAATTGTGGTTATCACAACATGGTCACATCCATTATAACTTTGAACTTTACCAAACATGAAATCACCCATGGCCTCATAGATTTTGTTGTGTATAGATAATTTTGTATCCTTTGACATTTACAACATGATCAAATCCACTATGGTGTTTAATCTTTTGATTAATTGTGGTGTGCCCACAGTCACTTAAAAATTTAACCTTTTAATAGTTACAATGAGATTTCATTTCTCACAAAGTTAAACTTTTCTAGATATGTGATAGAAAGAGGAGGTAGATTTTCATTATATGGGCCCTATTGGGTATGTGTTATATTCTTTCCATGACTAGTCACGCACGGGGGGGGGGGTCACAGGGGGGGCGATAGCCCCCACTGTACGTTGCGTCGGGCGCAGTAGGGGGGTTGTTCGGGGTCTAGGGCAGCGCCCCGGGAAAATATGTTTGGACCCTATTTTTCGGTGGGCGGACCCGCCCATGGTTTTGTGCATGTGTTTGCACATGGTTTTGGGGCATGATGGTTTTCAGCCCCTAGTATTTTGTAGATCCGATCAAGGGAACTACGGTTATGTTCTAATCCAGGGTTAATGGATTGGGGTTTATGTATGCTTCGACATGTATATATATGTGTTGTAACACTAAAAGGACTATAATGAAAAATCAAGCTGGTCATCCAAATTGGGATCCAGGGAAAATCTCTGTGCATATATGTTTTATGTTTTATGCTCTCGCTATTGTTTATTTTCTGTTTTTAAGATTTGTTTGCAGAGAATTTTCTGTACAGGGTTAAAACCTATAGGCCCAAACTTTGAAGTTATTAGCATTAGTGACATTCATAATAAAGTTTATTTTTTTGACCAATTATACTATGGTTTTACTTTTTATGAGGTTGAAATTTGTAAATGTGATGACTAGGTTGTGTTTCCCACCAAGTTTAAACGTTACTACAATTACATTGTGGCATGGCCGCCATAAATTGAACTTTCAAATACTGCCACACACATTTGACTATCACAAATTTAAACTCTCCAAATTATGTCATGTGTGGTTGAACTTTTTCAAAGTTCAAATATTTTTACAAATGCAATGTTTTTTTAAGAAGAAGATGACACATAATTTTTATTAAAGTAAATAAAAATTACATTCTATATGTGCATAATGCTGGACATTGGGTTCAACGCTCCTTGTGTGTTTCGTGACATGGACTAACCTCCTCTCGTGGATCCTAACTCTGGAGATTGTAGCGGATACTAATTCCTGTGGGTTTTGGTCTAATGACAATCATGATTCCAACACATAAGAATGCACTAAAAAAAGGGCTTGAAGTGTCATCATCCAAAAAGAAGTGTAACCATGTGGTAGATCAATATCCAGTTTATAGACCAAAACTATAAAATACATGTGATCATACATCATGTTATCAACCATTTTATCTACATCAAAATATCATCATAAAATACCATAGAGTATAGTGTCTACCAAAATGCAAAAAATTCATCAAAACACCATCAGTCAATCTCTGTTATGTGGGATGTCCAACTGAAGACCCTCAATGAAATTTTTTTGGTAGTATTATGAAGTGAACCCATTTAACTGCTAAAAAATTTCCCATAATCCAAAAGTTTGTGTAGCACCAGCCTTAGAGAGTGTGGCTTCCATGTGGTTATGCTCCCTATAAATATGTCAACATAAAATCTAATTAATTTAAGGTTTAAGCCATAATACCTCCTCAAGAATGGGAATCAATGTGTGCTTGTGGAAACATTGAAGCTCATTGAACCAATTTATAATGATCATAGAATCACCAAAAATATGCAAAGTATGACATTCTTTTTTTATAGAAAAAAGAAGGAGCTCGAGACTAATAAGTTCTACAATATAGTTGTTTGTTCCTCTTCTGAGGCCACTTTGTAGCTTGTAAAAATGATTTTCATGGAGGTATTAAACACCCCACCCTCGGAATCTCCACCTTTTGATGACACTCCATCAAAATATGCCTAAGGTCTAGATTTTTCAACATCTTCAACAACAATGTTCTGCAAGATATGGACAGTTTTAGCAGATAGGAGTTTCAAAATCTATAGCTACTTTGGAAACCACCTAATCAAGAATGGATGATTTATCTTGAAATATGGCCCTATTTCTAGCATTATAGAAACACCAACAAATTAGAGGTGGAATGCTTATATTTTGTTTAGGAGAGACTTTCTCCCACCACACTTTCCAAATTTCCAAAAAAAATGCTCCATGCTAATCCAAAACACAACCAATTTCATTCATGATGGATTTCCAAACTTCCACAATAAATGGGAAGGAGATAAAAAGGTGTTCCATTAGTTCCACTACATTTTTGCACAATTCACACCAACTAGGGCCACTCACACAACACCTTTCCATATTATCCCATGTCGGTGCTTTTTTTTCCATCAAGCACCAAAGGAATAAACAAATTTTAGGGGGACTCTTAAGCTTCCAAAACATCTTCTACCAGTAGGACAATACATTTGGTTGTCTATCGTTACACAAATACAAATAGCAAGTTTTTGGGGTAAATTCTCCAAAAGGGGAGTGTACCCAACATAGCGTGTCATTCTCCTCCCTGAGATGCACATAAGCAATATTTAAAGCAACAATATAATTATTCCAATGTTCATGGTGCTTGATTAGCAAAATGAGCTTAAAGGTGTTGACCCAACCTTGTGCCCATATGGATGAATGATGGTGATCAACAACATGGTTTAAATTTTGTCTGCCATTTTCATTTATGAAAAGCACCATTTCATGGGATATGCAATAATTTTCTCCACAACCTACCTAGAGATCTAGCTTAGTTCTCAACTTTTCACTATTCCCCACTTTCCAAGCAAAACCATCTTCAACCACCTTAAGGGAGGATAATATTGCTTTCCAAATAATGGAAATATTTGGTCTTTTCTTATTGGAATTGAAAGCCAACTTTCAATAAAGCTGAGGCATATGTATTTCACATCTGTATTTCCTTTCCTGTGGACAAATGCAATGTGTTTACATTACTCTTGAAAGATATAATTATTTTAAATATGAAAAAAAAACCTTGATACAATATTTTTACCAAATGAAACTAAATGAAAATATTATCAAAACTAAATTATAAATTTAATTAAAATTCTCTTTTAATAAATATAATTAATAGTAATATTTTTAACACAAATATTTTTTTATAAAATATAATTAATAAAAATATTTTTAAACACAAATATATTTTTATAAACAAATTGCTGATACAATATTGTGAATGTACAAAAATACCATGTAAACCAAAAAATATACCCTACAACTGCGAAATGAAAAGTATATTTTTATAAAGTATTTTTAAAAATTAAAAATTGAAAATCTTTATGAAAAAAAAAAAATCATAAATTCCGTAACTTTGAAAAGTTAGACTCACCAAAGCTATATTTAATTTGTAATTAGTCAACATGACATATCCCATTTGTCTCATACTAACACTTGCTTAACACCTGCTTCTTTATAAGGAAAAAATAAATCATAGCTACATATTTAAAAAGAGAAAAATCACTCTCAAAAAGCATTAAACAAACTTCTATAAGCTCTAGCATATGTCCATACTTTTTTGTATAGCAATTTAAAAATAATACCTATTATTTAAAAAGAGAAAAATGGCTTTTCAAAAAGAACTGAATATGGCTGGCATATATTCTATTATATAGTTCGATATCCATACTTATCTTTATAGTGCTTAGAATTATTCTTAACATTCTCTTTCATCTCAAGAAATGTTAAAATATATATATATATATATATAAAAAACGTTTACGGTTATAGCTATTCTACAAAGAGATATAGAAAAAGCAATCAGTAAACTTTTCATAATGGCAAATTTCGAGAATCTTGAAAAGTTTAATGATGAGTATTTTATATAAGGAGAGCGTGTTTTATTAAAATGTTAATATCATTTGTTTTAATACTTAAAAAAAAAATTGTAATATTTGAGATTATTCAAATAGTTTTTATTTTTTTATTTTTTTTAAGAATAATATTATTATATGGAAATAGAAATTGATTTTTTGAAATAAATTATTAAAAATATATAAAAATAGATTTATATTTTTGTTTTTATTAAATATTTATAAATTTTAAATTATTATTTGAGAAAAATAACTTTTTAACTAATCATAATAAATAATTTTACATAATACTCTGAAATCAAAAATATATTTTGAAAAGGGTAAAATCCCCAGCTATTTACCTTTTTTCAAGCATCATGCTTTAAATCTATACATAAAAGTCAAGATACAGAGTCTTAATTATAACCTCTCATATAGGAAGAATGTCCATATAAATAAAGACATTATTAATCTAAAAAGGATGTTAAATTCATTAATATCTAATATTCAAAAATATCTAATTACAAAGAAAGTGTATAAAAATAAAAAGAACATAGATGTAACTAATCATTTATAAGTAAGAAGTTAAATTGTAATAAAAAATAGTATTTGGTTTTTTGCATGGTATTAAAGTTGGATGTTATTAGAAAGTATATGGCTCTACTACATGGTGATGGTTGCAAGGGAAATTGACTTTCTCACTAATATTATTTAGGCTAAAACGACTTTTTGGTCAAAGAATAAGGTCTAAAACTACTTATGATTAGCTAAGAGTTCATCTTCCACAGATGTAAAAAAATAGATTAACAACCCAAGACTCACAGGTGAAGCAAGAATAAAAATTTACCACTCTATGGATCACCAATAAATCATTTAAGGTAGCGTTATTTTTCTTAAATAATGGTAATAAGTCTCCCTACATTCACCACTCACAACTAGTGATAAATGTCTTCACTATCACTTCACCACTAAATTATAATAAGTTTTACCACTTAAAACCCCCGATCGAGGTGCGATGCTGACAGTCAGGGAAGTGGGCTTCCACATGGTGGATGACCTTACATTCCCTCTGCTTGTAAATATTGGTGGCAGTGCTCCACTCTTCGCATTAAATTGCATGCAAATGCTTGTCAAAATCAACCAGACGATGTCAGGCGGGTTAATGCACATTCACTGGCAGCGTGAGCTAGGTCATTATGCTCCTTCCTTATTAACTAACAACCGCTCACTGCACGGTTTACGCACTGGCTTATTACAACAGGCGAACGATCCAGAACTGGAGCAGGTTTGCAGGCGACAGGGTAGAAGCAGTTTTTGGTATGTCATGGCATTTCTGCCTTTCATCCTCCACTTTCGCTTTCCGTTTATGCCTATGTTTAATTTGAATGATAATTACCTATTTGTTTCTGCATCCGAGGATCTGAATTGGGGTTATCCTGTCGGTAATGTTTCTTCTTGGTGGTTTAGAAAAGGGAACATGGGTTTGATACACATAGAACTGCATTTCAAAATTCCCTCCGGTTCTTTTCTTATCCGTCCTTATTCTGTTCCTTTTTCTTGGTTTCGTTCTCAGGGCTTTGTCGCCTTTTACGGCCTGTTCAATTTGATTTTCATGTTCTGTTTATCTAGTTTCATGGTTGGGATGGCATGCTTTTTGGGATTAGTTATCTTCATAGGTTGCACCCTGGTTTTCCTTGGTCGCCTGTCTGCCCTCTCATGGAAAAGGTTTATGTCGCAAACTTTCAAAATTGTGTAGCGTTTGTTGGGTATGTAGATGTAAGGCAAAAGGTTTATGGCTATTCTGTTATTTATGGTTTGCAACTTTCTTTTATCATGGGGCGGCATTGTCACAGTCTTCTCTGCAATCATGTTACTTGCAAGGTTTATGTCGCAGACTTTCAAAAATATGTAAAGATTGTTGGGTATGTAGCTGTAAGGCGGAAATTTTATGGCTGTCCTGTTATTTATGGTTTGCAATTTTCTTTAATCATGGGGCGGCATTGTCATAGTCTTCTCTGCAATTATGTTCCTTGCGAGGGTTGTCTCGTGGTTCATTTCAATTCCAATTTTCACTATTTTGTCAACCTGTTCACAAACGACATGGCAAAGAGGGCTGGGTTCACTGCGAAGGAGCCCTATTCAGTTTTATTGCACCACACTACTGATTTACTTTTGCCCACAAGCTTGCTTTCAAGTTTCACGCACGCCAAAATGGTTAAAGGGCAAGCAGGGAAGGCTAATCGTCGCAGACAAACCAATCCAGAGGCTGGACGGAGCCGAAGAGGTAGGAGGTCAAACGAACAAGTGCTGCAGGACATTGCAAAGGTCTATGAATCTGGAAACTTGGTTCAAATCAAGACAAAAATTCATGGATGGGAAAAACAAACAGATAATGAGGATGAAGATATGGAAGAATAGATTTCAAAAATGGATTTCATAATAGATCCAGGGAGCACTCGGGGTCGGGTATCTCTCTTTCAACAATCAGTGAAGACATATTGGAAGATGAAATGCCTTCTTGCAAAGGCATTGGCATGCAAAGAGGAAAAGAGCATCAGTTCTTCAATTATGTTTGAATTGCAACAAATTAAGTTGGACATGCATGAGATGTTCAAAGCTCAGATTCAACTGAATGACAGGATTGGAAAGATAGAAAACCAGCTGCAAAATTCACAATGCAGTGAATAGGTGCTGGGTACTACTGCTAAAAATCCAGCACCTGTAGATTCCTCTTAGGATAGTTCTGGTTAAATGCTTAGATTTCTTTATAATTTTGGAGTTTATCAGTATAACTACTTGTTTTATTTGTAAATATTATGAACATACTGAAGTCATTAACACTGTAAGTAGAAGGATAAGACAACTCGTTACGGTGGCCAACACTCCAGACAAGTTGAGGTCACTGTACTTGTTTTATTTTGTATGATAATTTGCCCTTTATAAATATGAAAATAAAAAGGTACTATGAAGCTTACCAAAAAAAACAATACACCTTAAAAAAAAGTTTAACATAAAAACAAATTTAAGCTCCTTAAACCTAAAATTAACATGGAAAGAAATAAGTTTCAGAATGAATATAAATTCTAAATATCATGTATTCCAGGCCTCTCCACCACTTCAAAAATATATTAAATATCAGATGCATTCTAGACCTCCATCACTTTAAAAATATATTAAATATCAGATCCATTCTAGACCTCCATCACTTTCTCTGGCACATTTTGGTCGTGACGCGAGAATCTTCAATAATCTTTTCGGCTACTTCGCCATAAAAGTGAGACTCCACTTTCTCATTTTTTAATATTTTGTTAATTTCCACGCCTATTCTGGCACATTTTGGTCATGAAGCGTGACGCGAGAATCTTCAATGATCTTTTTGGCTTCGCCATAAAAGTGAGACTCCACTTTCATTTTTTTATATTTTTGTTAACTTCCACGCCTCTATTCTGGCACATTTTGGTCATGAAGCTTGACGCGAGAATCTTCAATAATCTTTTCGGCTACTTCGCCATAGAAGTGACACTCCACTTTCTCATTTTTTTATATTTTTGTTAATTTCCACGCGTATTTTACTCTCCGTTTTCCGAATTAATATTCACGTGAAAATTCTCTCTCAATAATGTTACTAAAATGTAATATTATAGTTAGACGTATTGCACTATTATAAGAGGAAGATTTAAGCATGATCTTTTAAAAGGAAAGTTTATAAGAGGAAGATTTAAGCATGATCCTTTAATAAGGGGTCATAAGAGAGGTTATTAGGTAAATTAGGGTGTTTTTTTTTTTTTTTTTTTTTGAAGAATTTAAAAAATAAGGGGTCATTATAGAGGTTATTAAGTAAATTAGGGTGTTAATGTTATTTCATGGAAGGGTCATTTTTGGGTATTTCTTTGCATTTCATAGATGATACCTACTGTAAATCCATTGTTGTTGTTTATGGTGCTTAACTTAGTAATGATATTGAGTGAGGCATGCAATAAAGTCAACTAGCATATGGGATTGACCTCAAGACTTCTTCCATGAAGTTGATAGAAATAAACCACTTGGGTTATCTCATTGGATTGTGTTAATGTTGTTCATTGTCCTATGGATGTAGATTTAGGGTTATGTGCAATTATGTGAAACTAGATTAGGGTTAATTTATACAACATATAAATAAACCAACAAATTAAGAAAATCAGGAAAGAAAATCATAGTTTATTCATGTCAATTCCTTTAGTGTGATGATTATATACTTGCATGGAAGTAAAGATGATTGGAAATGAAAGATGATGTAACCTAATAACCTCTTTTCAACCTAAAATGCACACAATGAATATAAAGCATTGGGTTCATTTCCCTCTTCTCATAGTGATCATGATCACACAAACTAGGAAAAACAAACTAAGGTTTATTCTATCCTTAAACAATTGAAATCCCCTAACTAGGCATGGATCTATGCTAACCTTAATTTAAACCATTGAAGAATGGAATCTACAAGGACTAGGACTATAAAGAGAAAAGAAATGACATACAAGCAACGTAGTGTTAGTTTAGATTATATATCCATGTGAAGCATCATTCTCTTACAATAATTAATATTGGCAAGATATCTCCAATATAATAAGAAATAAGATTAATTTCAATTCCACCCAATTAATAATAAATAACCAAGTGTGATCTAGATTGGATTATTATATTGTGTGTTATTTATCTCAATGCTTTCATAGTGAAAAATTGGAGGAAAGAAGTTGCAAGGTCATTTTTACAAGTGAGTTCTAATTTGTAGAAGCGGGGTCTAAAATCTTATGGAGCCACTTTGAGGCATTAAACATTGTTTTTTGGGGGTAAAAAATCTCTTAATAAAGTGTGCAAGAATCACATCAATCAGAGTTTGTATGCAAATGTTATGCCTCCCACAAGTTGACCTAATATGTTTAACTACCATGTTATGAGTGGATGCCACATCAACCCCCATTACACATGCATGTGGGGCTAGCAACATGAGGAATTTGAAGAAGATTCTAGCAGGGTTAAAGTTGTAACTCTAGTTGAGGTTTGAAAGAGTCAAACATAACCCCTAGTTGGCTATCAAGCTAGTTTAAAATCAGGCCACTAAGAGGAGGAGGGTTTCCATTATGCAGTATTGTATCTTGTTCCATAATAGAGCAGAGGAACTAGGAGTGGGAATTAGAGAGCATAATAGAGAGGGCCAATGTTTTGTAGTAGCCTAATAGGCCACAAGTATTAGATAACTCCATAATGGATTCCTTCTCTTTCGTACTTGTATTATTTCCATACCAAAAAAACGAAGCATAGTAGCCTCACCTTCCAGCTGAATTTTCTCCCATAGGGGTTTCCCGGATTAAATATTTGTGTTTAGTGTGGATGGCGTTGGATTATATTTGTTGTTCTCTATTTTCCACATTTTATTTATTTCACGCATAAGAAAAAAAAATAATAATTAACAAACATGGAATCTAAAGGAATAATAACTGGAAAGCATATGCCAAGAGAAAGGGAATTCACATGCTTCAAAGTAAAAAGAAGATTGTGAAGCTTCCAAGGAAGGGAAGAAGAAGTGGAAAGGGTGAAAACATAAGAAGGTAGCAACCAATTCACATTAGTGCAATGATCCTAGCAATCATTGTAACCACTACAACATTGATGGTCATACTAAGGAGAAATGTTGGAAACTGAATCTAAAGATGAACTTGAAGAATCAAAAGAAGGATAGGAAGAATAAGAATCTTCTCACCACAAATTCAAGCATCAAGTGGATAATAGGATTTTCAACGCATCAATATAGGAGGACGTGAATTTGTGTAGCCTTCATCACCAAGAAGACAGGGAGATACCAAACAATTCGATATTAAGATCTAGGTTAAGAAGACCAAGATTGATGTCTTGTTTGACTTAGCCTCATCGATGGATTTGATCAACAAACTTAGATTAGAGTTTCACAATCATCCTAGCCCATCCCCACTAGGATGGGTAAATAAGGATGTAGAAGTCAAGGTAACAAAACAATGTAGAATAAAATTTGCAATTAGTGTTGATTATATTGATGAAGTAGAATTGGATGTAGTACCACTTGATGAATGTGGAGTTGTGTTTGTGAATCCCTAAATGTATATGTGAGATGAAATATTCATGCAAAGAGCCAACTGATATCCCCTTATCAAACATAGGAAATCATTCATCATCAACACACACAAATACAAGTATAATATTTCATTGGTAATTATTAACCACGTGAAGAAAATGATTAGTTCTAGTAAGAATTTTTTTGTTGTTGTTCTTAAGAGATATTCAATATGGCGAGGAGTAAATAAGGACAATGGAATCCTTGCAGAGGTGTAATAAAGAACATAAACAACAATTAGAAGGGTTGCCACATGCGCCAATGGAGTGTTTTAGGAGCCTAAAGGGATACCACCCATGAGGGAAGTAGAGCATGAAATCCAAATATTTTTGGACTCTCAATTTCCAAATATTGGTTCTAGAAGAAAGTGAAGTGAAGTAGAAATTGTAGTAGCTATTGGAGTAGGTTGGGATTCCACCAAGTACCTCATCTTATGGGTCACCCATCATAATTGTGGAAAAGAAGGATGGGACTTGGCGAATTTGCATTGATTATAGAGTGTTAGATAAGATTATGCTCAAGAAAAATTGCCTATTTACATAGGGTTGATGAATGGTTAGATTAGTTGCAACAAGTGAAATACTTTACAAATCTAGATTTAACATCAAGGTATCACCAATTTCGAGTCAAAGAAGAAGACATGTGGAAGACCACCTTCAAAATCATACAAGGATTGTATGAGTGGTTAGTCATGGAATTTGGTTTATGCAATACACCAACTATGTTCATGAAACTAATGAATGATGTAGTGTTCCCTTATCTAGATAATTCATTTGTTAAGTTTATTTGGATAATATACTAGTTTATAGTGTTACCTGAGAGGAGCACACCTCACACTTGATGTAGGTGCTAGAGAATTTGAAGAAGCTCTAGTTACTGGAAAATCTCAAGAAATGTGAGTTTGCACAAAAATCATTGGTGTATTTAGGTTATGCTATTACTGGAGGGGATATTAAGTTATATCGTGTAAGATGGAGGCCACCATGAAGTGGTTAATTCCTACAAATTCCTCTAAAGTTAGGAGTTCTTAAATCTACACTACTCCATTCTATAATAGGAGTGGAAATTTTTAATCAATTGAGGAGAAAAAACAACAAAGCTCTAATTCTCTTGTTACAAAACTTGCCAAAACCATTCAAAATTGAGATAGATGCAAGTTGGTATTTCATGGGAGAGGTCTTGATGTAAGAAGGAAAGCTTGTATTATACCATTCCAAATTATTTCATGGAGAAGTTCTTAACTACCCTACCTACAGCAAGGACATATATGCTCTGGTACAAGTTGTCAAAATGTGGAAACATTATTTGATTGGAAATGATACCATCATCCACATAGATCACCAACCACTATAGAACTTGCAAGCCTAGAGTAAGCTAAAACGTACCAGACGCCATAAGTGGATGAGGTCCTTATAGTAGTTTCATTTAGCCCTCAAATATAAGCAATGTGGCACCAACAAGTTGGTCGACATGATTTGTTGTATTAACAAGCCTAGTAATAGGAAATGTGGTTTATACCATCGCTTACTTGTACCCACTTGTTCTTAAGAAAGAATTTTCATGGACTTTGTGGGAGTTTTACCAACAACAAGGAAGGGGCATGACTACTTGTCCATGGTATTTGACAAGTTCAATAAGATGTGAGTTATCATGTCCTACAAAAAGACCCCAAAAGGGAAAGAAGTAGAAAACATGTTCTTTGAACAAGTTAGGTGCGCTTTTGGATACCAAGGAGCACCATTTTTTATAGATAAAGTAGATTTATCAATGCATTTTGGACTACATTGTGGGAGAAGATGGACACAAAGTTAAAGAGGTATACAACATTTTATCCATAGACGAATGGGAAAATAGAGGTAGTTAACAAGACTTTGGTGCAGTTTTTGAGGGGTTAAAATCAAAGCATCTGAAGGCCTGGGATGAAAATTTGGTTTATATACAACACTCTCATCACATAAGAGTCCACACATCTACTATTTAGTCCCCATTTGAAACTCTTTTTAGATATTTTTCACCTTCATCTTTGGATATCATATATGGAAACAAGGAGAAGTGAGTGAGGATCTCATAGAGGATGTGTTAAGAGCATAAAATATTATTGAGAAAATTAGATAATTCCACTTGCAAGTATTGAAGACTCTATAGAATTCACAGGAAAAATACAATGCTTGGCATGATCAACATAGTTTAAAGAAGTCATACATAGTGGGAGACAAGGCATGGGTACAACTGAACAAGGAAAAAATATAGGGTCCTAGTAACAAAATCAAGTTTTTTTGACATGGATTTGTCGAGATACTAGAAAAGGTGGGAAATAATGCCCACATACTTAATCTACCTCCATACGTGTGAATTTAATCTATGGTGAATGTGGAAAATCTCAAACTATATGAGCTTTCCATGTTGGATTCGGAGGAGGGATAGGTATTAACTTTCGTTTGGAACTTAGCATTAGATGGTCAGGCAAATTTGTAAAAGGACACATTTTTTAGAAGAGGTCTAGAACAACAAGGTAGGGACATCCTGAGATTTTACAAATTAGGTTGAAGGAACAACTCCCAAGAAAAGAAAAATGGTACTCCACAGAGAAAGTAAAGGGAAAAGTTCATCACCTCGTTTAGTAAAATAGTTTGGGACAAAAAGCCTCCCAAAATGGGGACTTGGTGTGATTCAATTTGGATCATTATATTTCTTTCAACTATATCAATGCTTTTAGAGTGGAAACAATAGAGGAATCAACTTGCATTTTCATTTTCATTGATGGTCCCAATTTGGAGAATTAGGTTTGAAACCTTCTAGAGACATTTTGAGGCATTAAATGGGATCTTTTGGAGTAAAAAATCTCCCTCTTAAGAAACTAACCTTGAGGCATTTTTCTCCAATCAAATATGTTCCCAACGGTGTAACAATTATGTTAATAAAAGTTTATATGCAAAAATTTGTGTCGCTTGCAAGTTGACCTACCTTGTTTGATTGCCATGCTACGAGTGGATGACATGTCATCCCTTATTACTCATACATGTGGGGATATCCACATGGGGTTTTCAAGAAGAGTCTATAAGGGTCAAAATTATAATTCTAGTTGACAGTTGAAAGAGTTAAAACTGACCCCTAGTTAGCTATTAGGCAATGTTAAAACCAGGCCACTAAGAGGAGAATGGGATCCTTTCTATGTTATTGTATCTTGTTTCGTGATATAATAAGGCAACTAAGAGTGGGATTTAGAGCTCATAACATAGAGGGTTAGTATTATGAAGCAACCTAACAAGCCACAAGTCTCAGATAAATCCATAGAGAGTGTCTTCTCCTTTGTAATTCCATTATTTCAATACCAGAAAATAGACCAAAGCAGCCTCACCTTTGAGTTGTGTTTTTTATTGTAAGGGTTTCCTAGAGAAAATATTTTTGTGCATTATGGATGTTGTGCCATTGCAATTTTTGTTCTCTATTTTTTATAATTTATCTATTTCATGCATAAACAAAATATCAATAATTAAAAAATCTAGAATATAAAGGAATTTAGCCCTCATAGTATATATTGCAGTTTATTTTTATCATATCTATTGTGATGAACTATCGAGTTGAATATGCATGGTAGTTTTCACAAATTTCAAGCATATTGATTGAGAAGGTTACCACTTCAACAACATGCTTGGCTTAAATATTTATGTTTATATGTAACTTCTCATGCTACCCTTGAGCTAACAAACAAGAATTAAATCATCCTTAGGGTTAAAAGGATCCATAATCAGAATTGGCCCATAAAGAGTGAATATGTAACAAGTAGGATTTGAACCTAAGTGGGGAGGGTACTAATTTTTCTTCTCAATCATCTAATCTAGACCTAGATGACGTTAAACTTGTTCTAAATATACCTTTAGAGAGATGAAGATGGAAGATAATTTATTATTAATAAATGACTTGGGGAAACACCTTAGCCTAGTGAACTTAAGAAATAAAGGAATTAAAAATCCTAGTTGAAGATAATGCAACGGTTATATAACAACCTCTAAGATAATGGAGGGTTAAAGGAGACAACCAAACCAAGTGACTTTCATAACGTGAAATTTAGAAGGTGAGAGTCAGATCAAAAGAGTCCTACCAATTTATTATAACTTCAACATCCTAGAGAATTAGATGCAGAACCAAAAATAACTCTTGATAAAAAGAAAGGGAGTGACTTAAATATAAGAGAAATGATGAGATAATGTTTTTAAAGGTTTCTTTTATTGTTGGAGTGAGTGGATCTTCTAAAGGAATTATACTAAGAGTTCATGACCCTCTATGTTGTAGGCATGTGGAACATATCATGAGAGTTTTTTTTTTCAAATACCCCATTGCACTACAAGAAATATTAAAACATGGAAAACAAGTGTGGCAAGTTTAAGGGCGTAATGGTTTGATACGCATGCCAAACCATTTAAGTTAGGGTAAATTTTGACTAATGAGCTTGTTAAATATTATGCCTTAGTGGATTAAGACCATTTAGGGGCCCAAGGGACGCCCCATAACTAAAAAAAGGGAAGGCAGATAAAAATCACACTGAATTGAAAAAGAAGGAGTTGCAGTTCACAGGTGAGTACTGCACCTGGAGACTACACTCAAACAGAGAGATCACTCTACATTCATTAATCAGAAAATACATCTTTAAGTACATCATAAGAAATCAGGAAGTTGTAAACAGACTCCTAAATTCTAGGAACAAATCCTAAACTAAGGAGATATGTTACAACTATGTAACCATTTCTCCATTAATATAAAAATAATATTAATTATTTTCAACTCCCCCCCTTAATGGAGAAAGGATTACCCTGAACTCCTAGCATCCCTCTAAACAATCCAAACTTTACACGCCCAAGACGCTTAGTAAAAATATCAGTCATATTGTCACAAGTTTTACAATATTCAACAAATATCTCCTTTGACTGTAGTTTCTCTCGAACAAAATGGAACTGATTATCGATGTGCTTAGTGTTTTTATGAAAGACTGGGTTGTATGCAAGCTTGATGGTACTCTGGTTGTCAGTTTTGATGATAGTTGATTATTTTTGTTCTTCTCCTGCATCGTTGAGAAGTCTTCTCAACCAGATAGCTTCACATGTGGCTACACACAATGCTTGGTACTCAGTTTCACATGAAGATAATAGTTTCACATGAAGATAAAGCTACAATGATTTTCTTTTTGCTGCTCCATGCTATGACCCCGGATCCAATGCCGAATGTGTAACCTGTGATAGACCTTCGATCATCCAAGTTACCTACCCAATCTGAATCTGAAAAACCTACTAGAGTAACATCAGATGTGTCAGTGTATAAAATACCATAATTACTAGTACCACTAAGATACCTCAACATGCTTTTTGCTGCGACCCAGTGACTTTCGAGTGGTTTTGACATAAACTGGCTCAACATAATAACAGAGTATGCCAAGTCTGGTCTAGTTGTAGTAAGATATATCAAACTCCCAACTAGCTATCTGTACATAGTGGCATCCACCTCTTTAGGACCATCGTCACTGCTCAACTTTAAATTCTGTTGCAATGGTGTTGCTGCTGATCTACACTGCTCCATTCTGAACTTTTCCAGCAAGCTTCTGGCATACTTCCCTTGAGTAAGAAAAGTCTGTCTAGAATCTCTCCATACTTCCAATCCCAAACAATAATGGAGATTTCCGAGATATTTCATTTCAAACACTTGTGACATCTGCCATTTGATTTCTTTGATCAGATTATTAGCATTCCCTGTTATGATCATATCATCTACATACAAAGAAATCAAAATAATTTGCCTCTGTTTATTAAACTTGGTATACATATTTGGATCATTCATGCTCCTATGAAAGCCATGTTGTACAAAAAATGAATCAATCTTCTCATACCATGACCTAGGTGCTTGTTTTAAACCATAAAGTGCCTTTTTCAATCTACAAACAAGATGTTCCTGCCCCTTTTTCACAAACCCTTCAGGCTGAACTAAATCAATTTCTTCTTTCAAGTCACCATTCAAAAATGCAGACTTAACATCTAGCTGGTGTAGCTCCCACTTATGTTTTGTTGCTAAGGAAATTAGCATTCTAATAGTGTTTAATTTTGCTACATGAGCAAAGGTGTCATCGAAATCTATTCCCTCTTGCTGTGAGTAACCCTTTGCTACCAGTCTAGCTTTAAGTTTTTCTATACTCCCATCTGCATTTATTTTAGGTTTATATAGCCATTTGCATCCTATGGGGGTTTTACCTTTAGGCAGTTCAACTAAATCCCAAGTATGGTTTCTGATAATTGATTCAATTTCCTCATGCATTGCAGCCCTCCATGCATCAGATTGACTTGCTTCTTCATAATTTGCAGGTTCTACAATGTTTAAAATGTTTGTCATTAAAGCATAGTCTTTCAATCTGGATGGTAATCGAGTCTTCCTACCTGATCTCCTTAGTAGGGGGCTTACCTCAAATCTGTTTGTTTCAGCCTTATCCGGGCTTGCATCATTGATTACATTACCTATTACTTATTCTTCTTTCTGCTCCTGCTCTTCATCTTCCTCATTGTTTTCTTCCATTAGTAATGGAATGTGCCAATCATTGTTACTGTCATCCTTTCCTTCTTCAACTTA
Organism: Pinus albicaulis; assembly: GCA_034641835.2. NCBI lineage: Eukaryota > Viridiplantae > Streptophyta > Pinopsida > Pinales > Pinaceae > Pinus > Pinus albicaulis. The sequence goes on from CM076572.1 coordinate 847,820,537, forward strand.
TTTATGAAATATGACATATCTGCTTGCAAAAACCTTATGAGTCACAGGATTAAATAACTTATATGCTTTAAACTCAGTGCCATATCCAACAAAGATACATTTCAAGGCTTTAGGATCTAACTTCTTCCTATCTGCCTTACGTATATGAGCGTAATCTTTTGACCCAAATACTCTTAAATGACCCACTGCTGGTTTGAATCCAAATAATGCTTCAAAAGGGGCTTTGAAGCCTAGACATTTAGTAGGACTCCTATTCTTTAAATAGACAGCAGTGTTAATAACTTCCGCCCAAAAACCATTTGATAGACCCTTACCTTGAAGCATGCTCCTTATGCACTCCACAAGAGTTATATTCTTTCGTTCTGCCACTCCATTCTGCTGTGGTGTGTGAGGGACTGTAAACTGTTGAACAATCCCATGATGTTTGCAGAAATTCATTTACTCTCCCAAACTGTATTCTCCCCCTTGATCTGAGAGGAGAATTTTTATGCTTTTTCCTGTCTAGTTTTCTACCATAGATTTAAACTCTTTAAAATACTGAAAGGTCTGACTCTTTTTACTCAGAAAGTATATCCAAGAGAATCTAGTGCAATCATTTGTAAATAAAAGAAAGTAATATGCACCACCTAGTGACCTAGTCTGCATAGGTCCGCATATGTCTGTATGCACCAGTTCTAAAATATCTCTTTCCTTTCTATTAACATGCAAAGGGAATTCTTCTCTATGAATTTTCCCTAATGCACATACATCACAATCCAACTGAACATTATGGAAAACAGGGAGTCCATCGACCATACCTTTTCTCTGAAGTAGAATGAGGTCTTGCAGATTAAGATGGCCGAATCTCTGGTGCCAGAGATTTTTGGCTGTCGATCCAGTTGCGACCATGGCTTGCTGTGGCATACTTTTCACATCTAGTCTGTACAGGCTCCCCACACGCACTCCTGTTGCAACTGTTTCCATCTGGATATCCTTTATGATACAGTTAGTCTTGAAGAATTGAACTTTCATGTCCTAATCAATTATCATAGATATAGAGATCAAGTTTTTCTTAATTCTGAGCACATACAATACATTCTTAAGGTGTCTAATGTCACCACTAGGTAACTTTACCAGAATATCACCATACCTTTTGATCTTATATTCGCTATCATCTCCTAAATAAATTTTCGACTCACATGAAGTTTCTTCAAGAAATTCAAACCATTCCTTCTTACCTGTCATATGTGAGGATACACCAGAATCGACATACCATATGTCGTCCTCATCTCCCTTAGAAGCTGAAAGGGCACCATCAGCTGTAAATAGTCGAAGTTCGTGGCTATGGTCTTCATCTTCCTCAAAAAAGTAAACTTTGTGCTTTCTCTGTTTTTCCTTGCTTCGCCTGCTTGCCTCTTATAACATTCTTTAATCTGATGACCAATTTTTCCACAGTAAAAACATTTCTTGCTGGGAAAATTATTAGCAGACATACCTTTAAGTGGTCTCTTTTGAAACGTGTTGGCTCCTTTCTGATGCTGCTACTGTGGTTGTTGTTGCTGTTGTGGCTGCTTCCCTCTATATTGTCGCCTTTTTGCCATCAGAGTAAGATCATTGTTCTGTGATTTCAAGTTCTGTCGTCGCTCTTCTTCTTGTAGCAGAATCACTGTCAAATCTTCAAACACAGGGGCTTTCTCCCTTGTTGCCAATCCTGTGATGAACATCTGATATTCATATGTCATTCCGTTCAACGTGATCGTGACCAGATCGGAATCAAACACTTTTTCTCTGATGTCTCCCAATCTATCCTTCAGGTCTTTGACTCTAGCAATGAATCCAGCAGCAGACTCATTCTCCTCCATCTTCATCGCAAACAACTTGCCTTTGAGTGACAAGACACGATTTGTATTCTGCATCTGGTATAGGTTCTTGATCGTCGTCCAAATGTCAGTGGACGACTTGCTGTCTCTAATATGTGGGATAATATTGTCCTTGACGGACATCTTCAGTATGACCTTTGCTTTGGTCTCCCTTTTATCCCAGTCTTGTTCTTGTGCAGCTGTTCCTGTTACCAAATTTGGTCTCGGCTCATTTCCTATGACAATCGACCACGCATTTGTGCTTTCAAGTAATGTCTGTATCTTGAATTTCCAGTTGGTGAAATTAGATCCATTGAGTTTTCCAGACTCATGGAGATACGATTCTATACTGTTATTCATACTGGATTGATAAACTTTCTGATCTTCTGATGAATAATTCTACCCAACTGAACAATTGCAAGACACACTTAAAAAAAAATCAATACATACCAGATCCTGACCACAGTTTTGCTGAAAATTCTGTACCTTCAATGTGCCACCACCGAGCAAGTCCGATCTGCTACCACCGAGAAAATCCGAAACTTCAATACGCCACCACCGAGTAAGTACGATCTACCTCCTCCGGGCAAATCAGGAACTTCAATGTGCCACCATCGAGCAAGTCCGATATGCTACCACCGAGCAAATTAGAAATTTCAATGCGCCACCATCGGGCAAGTCCGATCTGTTGCCACCGAGAAAATCAGGAACTTCAATGCGCCACCACTGGGCAAGTCCGATCTGCTGCCACCGAGCGAATCTGGAGTTTCAATGCGCCACCACCGGGCAAGTCCGATTTGCTACCACCGAGCAAATCTGGAACTTCAATGCACCACCACCGGGCAAGTCCGATCTGCTACCACCGAGCAAATCTGGAACTTCAATGTGCCACCACCGGGCAGGTCCGATCTGCAAAAAATTGCAGACCTTCCCAAAGAGAAAGAGGCTAGCGCTTCTCCAAGGCGAAAAATCCGCGCCCAAATCAAAATGCACGTATCTCCCAAAATTGGCGCAATTTTGGCTTGTACCTTCGTGCCAATTGCGTGTTTTGGCGCACTGGCGTGGGTATGGATTTCAAACTCGCACCAATGGCGCGACTGTTCACGACGAAACCGCGCCAACCCTTTCTTCCGCTCAGAGATGATCAGTCATCTGAGACCTATGCTTCAGGTGTTACTGCAGTCCACCTGCTCCTACGAAAGCTTTTGTATACACCTCCGCCACTAAGACTCTATAGTCAATGATGCTAAAAATAATAATAAGGTTCCCTCTACTCTATGCTTTGATATCAAGATAAAAATCACACTGAATTGAAAAAGGAGTTACAGTTCACGGGTGAGTACTGCACTTGGAGATTGCACTCAAACGGAGAGATCACTCTACATTCATTAATCAGAAAATACATCTTTAATTACCACCATAATTTCTTTGATCTAAACCTCTAGAGAATCATAAATCACTAGCCAACTACCACTTGGGGCCATTCTCTTTATACCCTTCACCTAACTTGAGGTTTGGAGTTGGAATGCGGTTGCAACAACTATGGCCTAAACAAGAATTAAGTGTGACTTCCGACCATGTTAGAGTGAGACTCACACTATTGATTCAATAGAAGTGAAATTTTTTTTAAAAATCTTAATCCCTAGTTTAAAAAAAACAAACAAACAAACAAACAAACATCCGAACGTAGGTATTTATTCTCCCTCTTTCTCTATTACTTTCCTACTTTCCGAACGAAAAGCACAACATTGCTTTCTCTACTCTCATCTTCTGTGCTGCAAGCACTTTTGATGATATGGGTCAAGCATTATACAATTGGTGGCATTCATGGTTCTTTTTCTTGGGTCCTTTCTCCGCAACCCTCGTAATCATGATGAAACGATAGAGCTCAATGACCCAGCCTCTTTGGTGCTTACTCCCGCTTCACGTTCAAGCCATCCGTCCACTAGGGTTCGACGTGGAATCCACGCCATGTATCCTTGGTTAGGTATGCAATTTTTATGTGGAAAGGGTTGTAACGAACCTTCGCTATTCTATAAAACTAGCGACAGAGATTTTGTGTCAAGATCGATGACAAAACAGTGAGTCATGTTTCCTCAAATTCATTTGGTCCTCCGCTCCAACCACGAGAAAATGGCGGGAGTTTTCTAATCAATTACAATAGTCGATTCAATTTAATTCCCTGGGTCAACCGAAGTAAAAGACGAAGACGAGTATAAAACATTAAGAATACTTTTTAAATAGAGTCTCAAAGATTAAGAATAGTTTTTAAATATTTTCATATGAACGAGGGTTGGAAGTCGGGCCCGAACGTTAGTGCATGAATTGTGAACATCATCTTTAAATATTTTCATATGAACGAGGGTTGGAAGTCGGGCCCGAACGTTAGTGCATGGATTGTTATCATCATCCCGATCCCGACCCCGACCTCGACCTCTTTAGTGGTCCCGTCAGGCAGTAGTGCGATCGATTGGATTTTGGCATAAAGGTCACGTGGGCAAAGGAAAGCTGGAGACTTGTAATAGAGGCCAAGTCTTGTTCTGGGTATTGAGCTGAAATCGAAGCAGCAGTGAGGCGGTGCATAACCCCATTCTCCTCTATTCTCTGCCCTTCCAATCTATCTCTGCTACACATGTCACAAACTCAATTTACTGCTGGTGCATAGATGGGAAAAGAGTCGAGATTATTTGAAGAGAAGAAGAGGAGAGCACTTCGATTTGATAGAGTGTTCAGAATGGTTTTGAGTCAGGCATATCTTACACACTGGCGGGAGCGGATATATACTTTGAGGAGATCTTTTAACAATATAACTTTCAACCATGTTTATAGGGAGAAGAACCAGGCAGTTGATCGTTTATCTAAAAAAGGATTAAATGGCAGATTTGGGAAATGGAATATGAGCTATTTAATTCAAATGGAGCTGGAGCTGGAGCTGGAACTGTGAATAAGCTTGGAACTATCCGGTATGCCATGGGACCCATTCCTGTCTGGTTGGGAATAGGGGCTGTCACCGTGGTCCCTCGATTTGTCGGAGGTCAACTCCTCCTCCCACAACAGTAGATGACCGAATGGCGAAGATGCCTAGCCAAGCTTTGCTGCTCGTCTCCATTGCTATTGCTCGTATAATGTCCGTACTGTTCTCGTTTGCCGGATATATGAGTATATATCCACAGTTTCCGTTGTTTTCTCTATATATCCAATGTGTATGTACCTAATCCCGCGATGCTATATGCTGAGTCGTGCGTGGGTTTTTGCGTCTAGAAGTTCGGTTGCGACATAGTTCAATCATATAAGCAAGGTTTCGTCTTTTATTTTTGCTCCTTTTTTGTATTATTCTACGATAGGCGTGTGCGTCCCACCTCAGCAAATAAATTCTATTCTCCCACGCCATGCCATCTACAGGAAAGTCTCTTTCATATTTCTAATAGTGAACCATAAACATCTTGATGGTGTTGTCTATTATTTGAATATTCCAACTTATACCATCAATAGACGTTAAGTATATTTATACTTAAAGTATATGAAGGTGATGTAAAATCCATTTAATTTTGTTATACTAAATTATATATTTTAATTTGTTATACTAAATTATATATTTTAATTTTATCGTTTGAAAAATTATAAATTTATAAAATTACGTTGTCATAAAATACTTTTAATAAATTTTGTGATTTTGGTTATTTATGAAATAAATGTAAGAAAAATTATGAATTTTGAAGTTGTGAATTGACCCGTCACATAGAACACCAGGCCACTTGCTCCATCCATATCAATAGGGAATAAACTATTTTAGAAGTTTGTGTTAATAGAGATCATATCAATGACATTGACCATAAGATATAAGCTCAAATCATTTTCGTGTTTAGTCGTTTGAAGTCCATGTGCACCTTTTAATGGTTATAAGTAATATATTTATTTTATAATTAAAATGATTATAAAAATATATATAAATAAATATTAAAAATAATAATTTTTTTTTAATTTAAAAATGATGTTATAACGAGATTGTTTAGATGTGAAAAATTATAATTAAAATGATTTGGTTAAAATGTAAATGTTTGTGATTTATCACACAAGAGAGTAGAGTATGGGGAAAATCACATCTTATTTTTTGTTGTTTATCTGTTTAGAAACATTAAGTGAGTTCGACATACCAAAATTTGAAGAAAGTGTTGATCTAACCAAAAATTATGTATTGTATGATGCAAAACAACTCGAAAAATAAACTTTGTGATTTATCATGTTAAGTAGAGTATTTGGGGAAAACCACATTTTATTTGTTTGTTGTTTATTTGTTTAGAAGCATTAAGTGAATTCATCATCAAAATTTGGAAGAAAGTGTTGATCCAACCAAAAATTGTATATTGTAACAATGCAAAACAACTAGAAAAATAAACGTTAAAAAGAATAATAAATTAATTAAAATAACATTAAATAGTTAAATTAATTTAAAAAAAAAACTTTAAAATTAATATAAAAATAAATTCTTAAATATAATTATTAATTTTGGTGTATCTATATATATAAATATAACTTTGATTTATTATTATTTTGATATAATAATTATAGTTTCAAACTAAATAAATAAAGTAGTTGGAAATTACTAAATCAAGTTTTAATATGTTTTAAAATTTGATATAATCTCAAAAATATTAATTTATTTAATATTATTATATTGAGTAATATTATGATATCATAATAATAATTTTATAAAAAATATATTAATAATAATAAATCATAATATTAGGAATTTGCTTCGTATCGGTGGTGCTATGTATCGTAAATTTCTCAAAAAATATTAATATTAATATTAATTATAATCAAATAAATAAAACAGATTATTAATAATAACATCATGAATAAATGGAGCCTCAAAGGGTTAGTTCAATAGGTTGAGTCTTGCTGCTGGCACTTGTTGATTAGGGCATTGCCGCTTGGGGAGGTCACATGATCGAACTTCTCAACGCCCACTTCGGTTAGGCCTCGCATGTATGGCTGAAGAATAGATCCTCTGTGAGGGTCTATCCAAATTTCGTACCCCGAAAAAAATATGAATAAATTAATTATAATTAAAAATACTAAAATAAGACCCAAAAAAAAAAAAATTGAAAAAAAAAAAAAGACAACAACATTAAAACAGAAAAGGGAAGAGAAATAGCTTAAGGAAAAAAGATCCATCAACTACCAATCTTCAATTTCTATAACCTCTCTAAACTTTCTGTAATAGATCTTTTCTCAATTTCTATAACTTCCTTAAACTTTGTATAATAGGAATAGTCGATTTGTACAATGATACATAAATATTTACTTTTTATTTTATATAAAGTTAAGAATTTTTTTTTATGACTATCGGATAATTTATTTCCTAAAAAAAAACACACACAATGTAACTATCTAAACTGATCTCCCTTCCAAAATTCCATACTGTGAATGGTTAGCAAGATTCTTGAGTTAGTACTATATATTTTTATAATAATAATTATTTTTTATATAAAATTATTAATAAAAAATAATATATTATTTTATATAATTAATTTTGATATATATATATATATATATATATTAAAAAAAATATTATACTATTTTTTGTCTTTTGTATTATTGAAAAATACTTGTAATTGATTAATTAAAATATATAAGTTTAGTACCTTATTTAATACAATAATAATATGGAGTTGATTGATTAATTATACATATCTTAGTTCCTTTTTAATTCAACAATCAATTTAAAATGCTTTCAACTTAACTAGGTTTAAAGCAAGCTTACTTTTTATTTAAAGTTAAATTACACGGCAACCCAATCATGTTTGAAATAAACTACTCAATCATGTTTGAAAGACTAGTTACATTATATATATGTTTAATGAGATTTACATGGGTAAAGATTTTCAACTTTAATTTATGGATATAAATTTTTAAGAAGTTGATATATTAATAATTTTATTTATTTTTTAGTTAATTTAAAAAATTTAAATAAATTATTTTATTTGAAAAATTATATTTTAGGGAAAGTAAGAGTGGGAAGGTTTTTTTTTTCTCCAAAGAACGAATCAAAATAAAATATCTATGGGGTTTAGGAGTGACAATGAACAATAAGCATAATTATTAACGTTGTGAAAAGAGTTAGATGTGGCATTATCTATATGAGTAAAGAAAATCAAAGAGGCTGGAGACTCCTTATTAGTTATATGGATGCTTTCTACCAATAATGAAAAGAAAAGGGAAGAAAAATCCTCCCATGAATTAAGGATTGAATATCAATTGCAAAGGTTTGACAAAATAGAATTGTTCCATATCTAACGCCATCTTAATGTTGTTGTTGACGAATTGGCGAATCATGGGGTGGTTTTGGGAGAAGGGAAATGAGAGACAAGTGGGTGGGAAATGGATCACATCCCAATTCCTTAAGGGAATGATGGGACAGAGAAAGAAACACTCCCCTCGAGCTTGATGAGGGTTGGATGACATGTGATCCCGCGATAGGATGATAGGATAGATGGGTCATGGCCTTTGAGTCTTTAATGCATGGTGATCATTCAAATCCCAAATTATTCTCTTAGACTGCATGTATAAGGTATCAATTAAGTTAATGGAGATAACAATGAAACTGTCATCTTAGGAAGGATATCATACAATGAATTGTTCTAGTGAATTAATGGTGAAGTGATGGTTGACATCTCGTTCTTCAGTGAAATGGATGCAAGGGTGGTTACGGAGCACCATAGGGAAACAAACTCATTTAATGGGCCTACAGATCGAAGATATTGTGGCGATCATGGATCATGCAGATATGAATGAGGAATGGGAAGATCAAGGTGTATATAAGAGTTTGCAGCCCCCTTTAGTTTCATTTGGTGTGGTGAGAGGAGAGAATCGGTATGAGAGTAGTGTTACAAAGAAAAAGCAAGTCGGGAATCTTCTCGAGGAGGACTTGGCCCAGTGGAAAAGGGTCGTTGAGTTCCTGTTTAAACTGCTCATGGGTCACTTGGACCTGCTCACTCATTGTGTCGAGCTCCTTGAAAAAGATAGAGCTTTGAATGCAGAACGAATAAATGCTAGGTTTGAGAGTGTCGAATCTTCGCTAGAACAAAAGATTGTGAAAATGGAAACAAATTTGTTGACCTCCAACTTGGACCTGATAAGTGACAACATCTTCAAGGAAGCAAGAAATTATTACAGGGATGCCTGAAGAAGTCACCATACAACTGCAAACACCGGAAGGAGTTAGCGAAGCATACTAGGGTCAAGAAACTGAGAAAAGGAGGAAGGCATAGAAGCGGGGAAGTATGGTCTTGCTTAATGTCTGTTTTATATATTGTCATTTTGTGTTAATTCTAGGTCATTTCTATCGAGTTTATGAGAGCTTTCAGTGTTATATAATAGTAAATAATGCTTGTAGAAGGAAGAAAATAGTAGTATGGATGTACTGGGACATGGAAATAAATGCTCAAACTACTGCTAATTTTGTTGAAATATTGTAAAAGTGGGTTTGGCTACACCAACCGATATTTTGAATATATAAAGTACCCATTTTGTTTTAAAAAATCATATTTTAATATACCAAAGTTTAATGGATGTAGAGAATTGATTTTATGTTCCATCCACTTTCGGTATGTAGTTAATATGTTATATTTCAAAATTTTAATAGTAAAAAGTATTTAAGGTAAATTTTTTATAAATATTTTCATATAATAAAAAGTTTGTATTTTGTTTAAAGTGTTTTTTTTAAGATTTAAGGTAAAGGAAATGCTTAATTTTTTAGTTGTTAATATCCGCATATTATTTACTAATTAATATTTATGGATTAAAATGAATAAGTTTTTGATTATCAAATTTCCATTTAAAAAAAAAATTAAATAAATATTTTATTTTGTTTGTTTGTTTGTCAAGTTGTCTTTGATCTCTAGGCGTGACCTGTGGCTTGAGGAGTCGCAACCTAGGGGCATCTAATTTGTCAAATTCACCCGAGGATCACACCCAACCTGGGCCACACCAGCCCTTAGCTCACTAGATTTTTTAGCATGTCTCCTCCCCCTAGCACAAGGCACAACCACCCCCCCCTGAGGTTTGATCTGGGGCACAACCATCCCAATGAGGTTTGATATGGGGTCACCTTGCTAACTAAGTCCATCCTCAACTGTGTTACTGAGATTTAACATTAAATAAATATTTATAAATAGATAATAAATTTCAATTTAAAAATTCATATTAACTAATTAAAATAAAAACATATTTATAATTCATTTTATTATTACAACTTTATTAATCTTCTCAATTTTTTACACACACATATATGGGTAAATGTTTAAAGAAATATTTTCAAACATATCCATGGTTAGACGTACGTGTGTGTGTATATATATATATATATATATATGATGATGATGATGATGATGATGATGATGATCGCCCTCTAAGACCAATGCTGGCTATCCAACCTCAAAAAAAGAAAAAGAATCTAATTGAGATTATATATATTTATAAATATAGAAAAATAAATACAAATATAAAATTAAAGAGTAATAATTTAATGATATAAATAAAAATGAATAGAAATTGAATTCAGAGATGCTAATAGGATATTATTTTTAATTAAATTGAAAAAAAAAAAACATTTACTTCATGATTCTTAACCATGGAGATTCATGTCCACTTTACCATATTTACAGATAGGCTTATTACAATACCATTGACCAATATCGTCGCTTATCATTACCACATGTTTAAGAAACCTATAACTCATTTCATATGGCATTTGTTCATATGAAATATCTTTAATTAATTAAATTAAAAGGGAAAAAAGACCATTTCCTTTATCAGTTAAATTAGACAAAATTATAATTATAATTATGTGTGTGTGTGCTACATAATCATATCATGAATATTGCCTAAGACATAATTGGAACTAGTTGCCACCGACATGTTAGCATGTATTCTACAAAGTGAATTGACCATATATACCATATATAGCGTCTATAGCCCTTGTTCAAAAGTGGGAGCTACTTCATACATTTCAAAGTTCAATAATTAAACCAAGCGGCATGGAACACTAGTTATGCGACCTTATTTATTTCATATTAGAAAAACATATCAAGCTTTAAGAGTGGCTAAATTCACAAGGGGGTGACAGTATCCATTTGGGCGAGTTTGTTATAAGGCTTCTTTTGTATGCATATGACCTTATTATGATTGCTAAATTTTCTCTTAGTTTGCAAGAGCACTTACTTTCCCTTGAGCATTTTTGTAGAAGGGTGGGGATGCAAGTCAATATTAGCAAAACAAAAGTAGTGGTTTTATCTAAAAAAAGAAAACATGACCAGCATAAGTTCTACTTTGAAGGCAACACTCTCGAAGAAGTTGCGGATTACAAATACTTCAAAATTGATTTCAACAAAAATCGAAGTTGGGATGGCTGTAGAAAGAAAACAAACTTTGGGGGGTTGAAAACATTTTATGCTTTTCAAAGTAGGTGGAGAGAGACAAAGTTATGGGACTGGAAAACCACTCAAACTCTTTTTGGGCTCTTAGTGATTCTGGTGATTTTCTACGGTTGTAAACTGTGGGCCTACATCTGACATGGAGTGGAAACAAATTAAGAAAATTAAGAAGCGCTTGATTACTAACAAATTCAAAATTAAAAGTGTAGTTCCTTATGATATCTTGTTAAGTGAAATGAGGGATGCTCCTATTGAAGCAATTTCCATGGTGCGGGTCATTAGGTATTTAAAAAAAATTGACCAAATGGAAGAGGGAAGATGTGACAAAATAAAAAATGGTTTAGTGAATGAGGTATTTGCTTCAACATGTGTCCCACAAACAGTAAATAGATAAAAGCTTTTGTTATGGGTACGTTCCACAAGCGTACTTGGGATAAGTAGCTAGGAAGAAAGAAAAAGTACTATATTGAAGAGTTTAATCCCACTCATAATCATCAACAAAAAACGTACATATTGGCCAATATTTCTTGGAGAGCCAAAATTCTTATTACTTAGTTAAGGACTAATTCTTATAAACTCCGTTGTGAAAAAGAGCGCAAGAAAAGGCCAAAAGAAGTGTGAGAAGAAATAGTATGTATCTTTTGCTCTTCCGGAAAAGTGGAAACAAAAAAATATTTCATTTTAGAATGTGAGGCCTTCAAAGACAACATGTAAAGTTATGTAGATGTTATGGCAGCTAGCTCTTGGGATAATTTATTCATTGAGGAGTTTGTCGAGAAATTGAGAGTGTTTATTATGAGACTTCACAGATAAAACACTAAATAAACAAAAAAATATGTCCCAGAAACTATCTTTAGCCTCGTAAAAGTTAAAATAATTTCTTCTTCTTTAATACCATAAAATATTTTATATCAAAAAGTTGTATTCACATTAATATTCTTCAGCATAAAATAAACTTAATATATATCATTTTATTATTATTATTTTATTCAATATTATAATATAACATTTTAACAGGTTCATTTTTTATTCTCCTATTTTCCCATGAAAATATAATAAACCAATTCATACGATTAAATTGAGTAATCACGTCCATATATAATTTTTTTAATGGTTGTACCTAATTTTATGTGACACTCCGCATATCCTCAAAACATACTTTTCATTTGAATAGTTCACTATATATGACGCTTTAACACATGATTTATGATTCTCTTCTTTTCCATAAAAAGATTGTGTTCCTTTAAATGATATGGTACTAATGGTTCAAACCTATTTGACTACGAAAAGTAGTCATTATTAAAAGTGTGTATAGTGTAAAGATTTGACACTTAGTTCTATGTGTCGTTATTAAAAGTGTGTATAGCGTAAAGATTTGACACTAAATTCTATGTGCACTTCATCAATATGTAACTTAATGGAATGTTTCATAGCCACCAAGAAAAGGTAAAATGCTTTTGCCAAAGTATAAAAGATATCTAACGCTGAATAGACAAGTGAAATATATAATTTAATGGATGTAATAAAATTAAAATATGAAATTTATTATGAGTATATTTAATTTTAATTTTTAAAATATGAAAGTTCAATAAATTTAAATTTAAATATTTTTCAAAATAACAAATTTTATTATAATTTAATTATTGATTAATAAATATAAATTTATTTATTATCATTATTTTTTAAAATAATCTTAAGATATTACATTTTTTATTTTTATTGTAAAAAATAATCATAATAAATCATAAATAATTTTAAATTTAATTCAAAATTAAAAACAATTACATATATAATAAATAATATTTATAAAACCCTACAATCATATAACTAAATTACCTCATATAGAAATAAATTTATTTTATATCTCCAGTAATTTAACAATTTTGGAATCAGATCATGAAATCAGACATGAATTTTGTTCAAATTTAATAGAAAATTTGAAAAATATTATCAAGCTTTAAAATTTTAGGTGTATAGAAGTTTTGTGTTTTGTTTTTGTTTTTATAGTTCTAAATCAATTTACATGATTAATTTTTTTTAGGACACACTGGCAGATATTTTGAAAAATTAAAATCACCAAGCGAGCCAACTGTATTTACATTCTACGTTTGAATTATTTTGTGGCCCCAAGTACTACAACCAATCAACAACGTGAAGTTTCCCAATAATTTCCTCTGTGGCAAAAGTTGCCTGCTATAAAGATATATAATAATTAGCGCATATATTGACTCTGGAAGATACATTCCAGAATCATATTTTGAAGGTAGATGCGAGTTTCACGTGGCGCGTCCAGGACCTCCGAATCACGTTTTGGCCCGTACTGACTCGAAATGGGGTCCTCTGTTCAAATCTTATTGCATCTGCGTCTCCGCCTTTATCGAGTGCAAGTGTAAAGCATCTGGCTACAGATTTTGTGGCAGGAAGACAATCTCGGCACTCCTTCTGCTCCAAAATATTTCATCAGCTGTTCGACAAAGAGAGGAGATTTGACAAAGAACGGAGATTTACGGCAAAAGTTTGAGCTGAGAGCGTGTTGGAATTGTTTGAGTGATACGAATGGGCTTTAGATAAGGTAATATTTGATGAAAGTCACGAGTTTTGGATAAGGTAATCTTCGATGAAAGTTCCTGTAATTGATTTTGTTGTAAGCTCTAAGATTTAGTATCTAATTTGTTCATTAAATATGGTTTGAAGAACATTTTGACATCGCTGGATTTGCTGGAATGTCTCATAAATAACGATTATGTTTGAGTGATACGAATGAGCTTTAGATAAGGTAATCTTTCTCTTCTGAAAAAAAGATAAGGTAATCTTTGATGAAAGTCATGAGTTTTAGATTAAGGTAATCTAGTTGCTGTAATTGGTTTTGTTGTAAGCTCTGAGATTTAGTATCTAATTTGTTCATTAAATATGTTTGAAAATCATTGTGACATCGCTGGGTTTGCTCGAATGTCTGATAAATAACGATTATATACCAGCCTATGTTATTTGCAAGTTTAAATGTTTTGCCGAGAACACTGGAAATCCCGAAAATGCTCGTAAAAAAGCCGCATTTGGTCGAATATCCGATAAATAACGATTAAATATAACTGCATATGTTATTTGCTAGTTAAATATTTTGCCGGGAACTCTGTTAAAACGTTCTGTTATTTAAAGATCGCTATGAAAAATGGCCAGCAGTCTGAAAATTAAAATACTGTTCAAGGATTGCAAATACTTGTTCTAGAATTACACGCAATATAAATATATTTTTAAAGGTTGCAAATAAAGCCTTTTGTTTTATAACGCTCTGGCAATGCCCTTATTTTTGGTTAATATATACGACATGGACAACATTGCACAGTGATGTATATGGACAAATATTTGCAGTAACTCAGCTGGAAAAACACTAAAATTTTCTGATGATTTGCATTCAATATGTTTAATGTGGAGAAAGAATTTCATTAAATGCACTTATACGGTTTCTGATGATACGTTTAATGTGGAGGAAGAATTTCATTAAATGCACTTCATAAATTTTTTGAACATCTGTTTCAATGCGTTTCTTAAACGAAGCTTTGATTTGCGCTTTAACGTTTCGATTGCTTCAGTGATTGCATAGTTGCGCGGAAGCAAAAAAATCAAACTATTGGGCATAGTAACATCCGAAGCGATAACCTTTGACATACTGGGCACAGTTCCATATACCTGTATAAGTAGTGACAAAGAAAACAAGAGGCGAGAGGAAAAAAAATCATAGAAAGTTGCTTTTATTAATTTTCCATGGCAACAAGTACATGCCTTTCTAGTATTTGTCAGCCTTGCAGTCACACAAATCGTTCAGCCTTCCAACTGCATCCTCAACCAGCAGCATCAATATTCTCAAAGAAAGTCTATTATAGAAGCTCATTTTTCGGCTCACGTGTTCATCGGAATGTTGATACTCCAAACAGAGATGTATCCAACTGCTCCACGAGGGGAATAGTCGCCACTCTTGCACCTGACAGGTCGACCACACCGTTGCCTGATAGAGCTGAAGAATCAATCGGCAGGTTAAAAGTAAATGGAGAAGCTTCTTCTGCTGGAAGAGAGGAATCCCTGGTTGAAAGAGAAAATGGGGCTGCTAAAAGCACTACAAAATACTATGGTGCTACAGAAGTCACGAAATCTTTGCCAATGGGATTATCTAAGGGACGAGAGTACGAGCTTCTGAGCGTAAAGGATTACTTAGACAGAGCAGTCGACTTTATTCGACCTGACGGTGGACCTCCTCGCTGGTTTTGTCCTTTGGAGTGTGGTAGCCCTCCGAAGGATGCTCCACTCCTGCTTTTCTTACCAGGTAAGGTCCAACTACCTTCCTTTTAGTTGTGCAAGCATTCAAAATATCATTGTCTTAATCAGGTCTAAAATGAGGATATCTTCTCCAGCCATGATAGTTTGTGTCATTCATACACTAACAATAATAAAATAATTACAATATTTTGTTCGTTGTTCTTTCCTTACCAAGTCTTCTGTGGTTCTTATATTTTTGTACAAAAACTGAAATCAAGAAGAGGATGGCATTATAGATGGCTTACCCTCATGTCTGGCCAGCTAGCAAAGCTGCTGTGTCTGCTTTCTTCTTGGGTTTTATGTTGGAAATGCGATTATGGCAAAACATATTGTAGATCCTGGTTCAATATTCAGTCGCTCCAGATTCAACACCTCTATTACCGCTGACCACAAAATGGAACCCAAATTCAAGGCTAGTAAACTAAGAGGTTTCCAAAACTCTAGGGTATCTCATTTCATGGTAAAGAAATTTACTCGCCTTTGGAATTCATTTTCCCTGCTCTCATTTGAATTGTGTATGTTCTGTATGCCTATCTGAAAAATGATGGACCTCCGCTCAATGGCCCCCTTTTAAACAATCTTGCAATACCAAACGAAAGCTTTCAATTGTACACGACACAAAAGATTGAAATTTTAAGATTAGCCAATTTCTAGATCAAGTTTTGGTATTCGTATTTTGGGTGCTTTAGTTGCATAGTTTTGTATTCTGAGCCCTTTATGTAAAACATGTACAGGAATGGATGGGACTGGGCTGGGACTTGTCTTGCATCATCAAACTCTTGCAGAGTAAGCTTCTTTAGTGCTTCATCCCTCGTAGTAACCAGGAAAAATTTTCAGGGCTAGATTTACGTATGCCTACTCTGGTGTTTCATTTCTGGCATGTTTATTCTGTTGATGTTAGTTTTGGAAGAAAGTAATATGAATCCTCATGTTTAGATCTTACACACTGAGTTTGTAGAAATTGAATGCAGGCTTTTTGAAGTTAGATGCTTGCATGTTCCAATTATGGATCGGACCCCCTTTGAAGGTATGCTTTGTTTTTCAAGATGTTACTGTGTGACTTGTGCACGAAGAGAGAGAGAGAGAGGATAATGATTATGATTATTTATGGTCCTAAGACACTGAGTGCCTTGAAGTACCATGTCCCTTGAAGAAAGCACCTTGAAAGATACAGAATGATACTGGTCACTTCGCAGAAATAGGCCTTATTGCTTTATAGACATCCCAAAGTTAAACATAGGAAATAAGATCTTAAACACTTTGTTGCACTTCACCAACATCTTTTGTCCTTCGGGAATGTGTTTCAAGCTGCCTTGAGGTAATTCAAGTATCTTGAATGGAATGTCTTGGCTAGTATGTAGGATAGGGTAATGGTTTTCATTTATGCCACAGTCACTTTTTGCTTTCTATTTCATTCTAAAGGGCCATTTGCAGCCAATGGGCTTCTTCACCTTGGCCAACTCGACCAACTTCTACATCTGATTTCTCTGCAAATGCTTCAAACTCCACATTCATTGCATCACGCCATTCTTTGTCATTCTTAGCTTCTTGAACAGAATTGAGTTTGAAAGAAGAATTCACATGTTCACTCGCAAGAGACAAAATTCATAAAATTAACTTGCTCCTCCCACATCTTTGCCACAATCTTTCAGCAATACTAAGATTTTGGGAACCTCAATTGCGTCTTCTTCTTCTTACATTTCCTCCTCTCGCTTCTTTTGCACCACTTCCTTCTCTCTACTTCTATACATGATCATTGGCTTTAACAGCTTTTGAAAAATCTAATGGAAGCTTAGAACCATTGCTGTCCTTGTTGCTCTTCTTCACCATTGTTGCATCTGCAAGTTCATTAAAAATAACATTTTGACTGATAAGCATCATTTTTTCAACAAGATGATATATTTTATAAGATTTTGGTAAAACTCATTATAGCCAATAACTTTGTCATTTGACTTGTTCCTTTTTTTTTAGCGACATGCACAAAGGCTTTGCATTTAAAAATTTGTAAACAATGAATAATTTTATTTTGTTGGTTTTACCTCCGGGGGATTTGAACATTGAATCTCATGGTTTACATCATACTTCATAACAAGGGGATCATTAATTGATCTGCTCTCCGTGGGCTGTAAACAATGAATATTGGCCTTCTTATGACTATACTTATTTTGGAATTTTACCTTCAATTGCTTTTGTTGGCTACTATTCAAGACATACAATGCTCTATTGACAAATTTTGCTCAAATACTATTGGGAAAACTCTTATCCATCAACATGCATCTAACCATTTTGATTATCGTATGCTTTGCAGTCTAAAAATTTGTAAACAATGAATATTGGCCTTCTTATGACAATAGTTCTTTTGGAATCTTACCTTCAACTGCTTTTGTTGGTGACCTATTCTATTCAAGACGTACACAGCTCTATTGACAAATTTTTCTCAAATATTATTGGGCAAATTGTTATCCATCAACATGCACCTAACCATTTTAATTATTGTGCAATTCTTTCTTTTTGCTATCCCATTTAGTTGGGGAGAGTAGGCATGGAAACTTTGAAGCTCAATGAAGAACTAGGGCTTCATTCTTCTAAAGGAGTCGTCAAATGAGTAGATTTATCCTCGACTTTGGGATGAGCTCAATCAAAAGAATGAAGCTTAGACTTCGGATCACAAGGAAGTGAACTCAACTCCTCACTGGCAACGAAACCAAAGATGTTGTTGCAAAATCTAGCGGGCCTGGTATAAAACCTCATTGGGTGGGGCCAGACCTTATGGCAATAAGAGAAAGGGTTGCTCTTGTCACCTCAACAACCTTTCTTCTACTCCTTAGTGGAATTAAACCACAAGGGAAGCTTCTCGAAATCACCTAAAGGATCTTCTAATATTGTGGCTTAAGGTGAGGAATAAAGGTCGATAATGTTAGATAAAGTACTAACAAGGCCTAAAATGACCTAGATTTTCAATACTAGGGTTCAAATACTCTATGCCTAAATCAAAAATAAAGATGCTATGATTTAGGGTTTGATTATATTGCAATGAAAGGGTATTCAATGCCATATAGCAGCCGGAGAAAAGATCTTCCAATGGTTTTCAACAACAAAGGATCAAAGATCTTCTAATAGAGACTAGGACATGGCTAGGAAACTTATTTCTATGGTATTAGGTATGCATGACAACAAAAAGAAGGTGACGTCAACCCTAATTAGGAGGGTACAACCATGCATAATGCTACATTTTGCTTTTAACAATTTATAGATACAAATCCTAATTTATGAGCCACATTCATCCACACAATTCACTTATGCATAAATCAGCCCTAGAAACCCTAACATCTGCCCTAGACATCTAGGAGAGAGAAAAGAAGATGAAATTTAGAAACAATTATGGATGATAAACATGTTAACGATTATTTCCCTATCCTACTAGAATTTGATGGAGTCTTTAGGGTTAAATTTCAAGGGAAGGACCTTAATGGAGTAAGGGGGGATGGCTTGGTTATCCACTTTTAAAACCCTAACTATAATCCTTATGAGGGGAGAAGTTAAGTATAGGATATGAGCATTAAGAGTTCCCTTATAGGCCTTTAAGAGAACAATTTTACATGCAACATTGTAGTAAGATTTCAGCAATAATTAAGCATTTAGTCATGGCATAAAGAGAAACTCTACTTTAAACATTCAACATGCAAAATATCAATGATAAGATGTTAGACTTGACAAAATTCTCCACAAAAGGCACTTCTTTAAATCCCAGAATAACATATCCATGTGAAAATGACTTCTAGAAGAAAATTACACCAATAAATATCACATCTTTCCCATAGTAAAAAAGACTATCTCACACTCTCTTAGAGAGGAAAATAATGTAATGTGTGATGATGATAAAATGAATTGATATGATAGTCATGCCACTCATTTCTACAATAATACAAGTAAAAAATCCCTAATTACAAGTTTACTTAAGTGTTCCACAAGATAGAGGTTATGAGCCAACCTCATAGCTAAAACACATAACAAAAGATGTTATAAATGCCCACACATGTGGGAGAAAGACTTCCTCAAGTATGACATCATCATCCAAATAAGCTCTAAATGCCACAAATAAGTGTCATGTGGGCTAATGAGCACTCCATAGTCTAAGATGTAGCTCCTAGATCATGGGCATTCCTCCAAAGTACCTCCATACCAAGTTGTCATCTCCATGGTGCCCAATGTTGCCCTCCAAAACAGCAAGAGAGGTGACATGGCAGTCTCTCACTCAAGCATTGGGGCTCAAAAGTGATGTGCAAGCCCTCTGCTATCATCACAAGGATGACCATCATCATCCCGACTTCGAAACAAGTAATGCCCATTAAATAGTGTCAAGGCCAGCTTGGGAGCATCTTGGATCCATTGGGCACATCATCAATATCTCCAACACCCAGCTTCATGGGCTCGATGTTTTAGCAAGTGGGGATACCTCAGAGTGTCAAGCATCATGTCGGGTCATCAAGTAGCCTAACACTCTACTATGGATAAGCAACATTTCATCAACAAGATGATAGATCATATTATCTCTTTGGAATGGGTAAAACGACCTCTGCAATGCTATTTAGAAAGGCCTTAAGAGGCCTTTGCTGTTGCGATTCAACCGCCTGAAAAAGCCCTCTCAAGATCAAGTGAAACTGTGAAAATCAACAATCATTAGGTACAATAACCATATATGCATTATAGTGGAACATATCTAATGCTAAAGGCACAATAATACTTCACATAAGGCTCACCTTCAAATATCTAACTAGATCGAGTCTCATAAACAAGTTACGTACTTATGTTAGGGATGGTTAGATGGATAATCCTATTAGGTGTTTCTAGCCCCCAAGGGGAAGTGACATGTCCCAAACTAGCCCGTTAATCCATAGGCGTGTGTAAAATGATGGCAATGGAATGGGAATGACTTCAGGGCAGGGTGCCATAGGCAAGTGACCAATTAATGGTGGCCCAACATCCTTCATGTATAGATGTAAGGATGGAGCAGTCATGGAGGCATGAGTTACCCCTTTCTTCAGCCTGCTTTTCCCACCCCTCTAGTGTTCCTTTTCCTTCTTTATGATTTGCTTTGATTTGCGTGTGTTGAATTTTTGTAGCTATGGTTGGTCTTCATAATTAATATTTTAGCCCTTCATATATATGTAATAATAAATACAAGACATGTTCATGTCAGCTTCAAAAAGAGGGAATTTTGAATTTCTAAATTTTGAATTTTTGCCTCCAAATGTAAGGTCAGCCTCAAGTCGGCCCTAGTGAAGGGACACACCAATTCAACCTCCCAGGATCACTATATATATACCATTCGACTTCCTCCTATTGGAGAATTCGAATCTCACAAGACAAGATATAATCTGTTCATCTAAGTGAAGGAGACAAGACACAAAAACCCGAGTTTCTGAAGCAGATGTAGAAAGCCAAGTTTTTGAAGTAGACCCAAAAGGCCGAGTTTCTAGGCAGACAGTTTGACTAGGTTTGACCTGAGTTTTACTATTGGTCAAGTTGACTTTAAGGATCAGATTGTATCTCTTGCTGAAGTGAATAATTTCTCTGAGAAAGGGTTGCTGGTTTTTTCCCCAAAGTGGGTTTTCCTAGGGTAAAATACTCATGTCTTTTGTTTGGATGTCTCTTTTATGATCCTACTGTCCTTATTATTTCTATTGTTGAGATCTTTTGTGTAATAACTTAATCTTGAATTTGAACACATGAAAGACTAAGTTAAGAAATCATTAGAACTAATTATTAGATTAGAAGGTCATGAAAAATCAACATCGTCTCAGAGTGTGGGTGGAAAAGTAGTCTTAAGGAGCATTTTGACTACAAGAAATCACCAAAGGGAGGTTTCCAACATCAAGGTCACGGTTGTATGCTTCCGCTTTCTATAATTAATAATACATGTGATGTTTCACTTTCCATATTTGTCTACATATCTATGCAAGTAGCCTAATGCTCCTTGATTTGTTAGGTAGCGTGTATTCAAAGTATGCTATGTATCCTATCATGTTTCTTGTTGTTGTATCTTGATATCTTACAGGTATTAGAACGCCACAAGTTGTGAGGAGCGAACCTAAAGGATCATGGAATCAAGGTCTTCTTCAAAGGGTTGAACGATAACATCACGAAGAGGTAGGTTCTTCTTCTTCTTCCGCTTTGAATAAAAACTAGTAAAGGGTTCATTAGATAGTCTCGTGTGTTTCTAGACCCACTCTAGGGCTAGAGAGATCGCCTATGTCCGCAGAGGGGATTGTCTTCACAAAAAAATTGTCAATTCCACTAGGGAGCTATAGCCTCTTTATCTCTCCTTTTCGGTTTTGGTTTTTTGATTAGTTTGGCTGATCGTTTTTGAGTCTCTATATGTCTGCATAATGCTTGACTTTTGCTTTAGAGTGTCAAGTCTGGCTTGACTGTTGAAATTATTTTTATTTTTTCTTTTATTTTTTTCTCAACGCGTTTTTTGTCCTTACGAAAGTGTTGACATCGTTGTTTTATATAAAAAAATCATGCTGATCTACCTTTTGGCACGAGTTTTACTTTCACAGGCACGCTGATCCTAGAGATTAAGAAATATTAGGGTTTCCCTTTCAGTTTCTAGTGTGTCTTGGCCTCTGAGGTGTCTTTCTCGTTTGATATGATTAGGTACCACTGTGTTTAGCTTGATTTCCTTGCTTGAGTGATAAATTTTTCTATTTGACCCTTTTTTGTGTTTGAGTGAAGTTGGATTATCCTTTAGGGTTTTCTAGGTCAGTTGTCCTTCACTTGCCACTTGTGTGTGTCGTCAAGAGATTATTTGGCTCTATCTAAGAGTTCTGCTGCAATCATTTGAAACACTATCTCACATTACTTTTGGCTTGTATTTGCAAAGTTGTTTTCATTCACACTAAGTCATTATTGCACTTTGAAATCACCTTTGATTGACTGTCAAACAAAGATTACGATTGTATGATTTGCGAGCTTGAGAGTGTATGTTTTCTTTGATTCTTCGTTTTGAAAAGAAAAGTGAAAGTCATTTTCATTCAAGTACTTTTAGAGTGATTTGTTTTCCATTCGAAAAAGAGAAAGTGAAAGGAATTTTGTTTCAATTATTTGTTCATTTGGTTAGTTTTTACTTTGATTAGTTCATCAATTGCATTAGTTTGCATTTGAACATCATATATATATGTGTGTGTGTGTGTGTGCAGGGTGCCATAGGCAAGTGACCAATTAATGGTGGCCCAACATCCTTCATGTATAGATGTAAGGATGGAGCAGTCATGGAGGCATGAGTCACCCCTTTCTTTGGCCTGCTTTTCCCACCCCTCTAGTGTTCCTTTTCCTTCTTTATGATTTGCTTTGATTTGCATGTGTTGAATTTTTGTAGCTATGGTTGGTCTTCATAATTAATATTTTAGCCCTTCATATATATGTAATAATAAATACAAGACATGTTCATGTCAGCTTCAAAAAGAGGGAATTTTGAATTTCTAAATTTTGAATTTTTGCCTCCAAATGTAAGGCCGGCCTCAAGTCGGCTCCAGTGAAGGGACACACCAATTCAACCTCCCAGGATCACTATATATATACCATTCGACTTCCTCCTATTGGAGAATTCAAATCTCACAAGACAAGATATAATCTGTTCATCTAAGCGAAGGAGACAAGACACAAAAACCCGAGTTTCTGAAGCAGATGCAGAAAGCCAAGTTTTTGAAGTAGATGCAAAAGGCCGAGTTTCTAGGTAGACAGTTTGACCAGGTTTGACTTGAGTTTTACTATTGGTCAAGTTGACTTTAAGGATCAGATTGTATCTCTTGCTGAAGTGAATAATTTCTCTAAGAAAGGGTTGCTGGTTTTTTCCCTGAAGTGGGTTTTCCTAGGGTAAAATACTCGTGTCTTTTGTTTGGATGTCTCTTTTATGATCCTACTGTCCTTATTATTTCTATTGTTGAGATCTTCTGTGTAATAACTTAATCTTGAATTTGAACATATGAAAGACTAAGTTAAGAAATCATTAGAACTAATTATCAGATTAGAAGGTCATGAAAAATCAACATCGTCTCAGAGTGTGGGTGGAAAAGTAGTCTTAAGGAGCATTTTGACTACAAGAAGGATGATCTCCTTCAAGTATCAAGAAAAAAATTGTGAGGTCCGTGTACTTATGCAAGAAATAAGACTTCTAGGTGTAATCAAGACCTTGTCCTATTGAAAGCAAAAGCATCTAAGACCTAAGTCAAAATATCCATTGTCTCAAGGAAGCCAAAGCTCAACAAAGTTTGTATTCATGATGTTGTCCAATGTAATCTCCTCAACGAAATAAAGATCAAAGTGTATAGTAGCAAAGTGCTATGCATCATTTGAGTGCTCATCATCAAAGAATCCATACATCGAAGGATATTAGAACCAGATCGAAGAA
Organism: Pinus albicaulis; assembly: GCA_034641835.2. Taxonomy (NCBI): domain Eukaryota; kingdom Viridiplantae; phylum Streptophyta; class Pinopsida; order Pinales; family Pinaceae; genus Pinus; species Pinus albicaulis. The sequence goes on from CM076572.1 coordinate 847,844,536, forward strand.
GTACCTTAGTGTCCAAAGTAGTCTGATTGCAAAAGAAGGAAGGTTGAGGGTCTGTTTGAGGGCCTCAGTGACCAACCCAGTCTAGCTGAAAAAATGACCTTAGAGCTATTTCAATTAGGCCGAAAGGCCTTAGTCCGTGTTAATTTTCCTTAGGGCTATATTGTTCTTCGCTTTAGATAATTGCATTTCATCATTTACACATTGAATTCACCCCACAACATCATAACATTATTCAACAACATATGCAATTATATACAAAGAACAACATTATCATCAATGCAACGGAACGTAAAGGAATAATAGAAGAAAACCATTCACACATAGAGACACCAAGATTGGTCAGAGACTAGGGCAAACCCCCACAAGGGGGAAAACCCTTTCAAATTTTTCTTCTCATTAGATTGTCATTGAATGTTTCATCAAAGAGAGAGTACAATGATCCATATCTTCAACCACAAAAATATCCAGCAAAATCAAATAAACAACATCCAAGAGATGAACCCAACAATGCTAATAATAAAAAACCATGATTCAGAAGCCTGCGGTCAACTGTCAATTTCTGCGGACAACTTCTGAATTCTGCAGTCAACTGAAGAAATAAAACCCTAGTTTCCAACCGCACACAAACAATGTACGTGCGTGCGGCTGAAACCCTCCAACCAAACTCATAAGCCTGCGTGCCTGTGGTTGCAACCGAAAATTCCCTGTGGCAGCCCTGCGACTGTAAATCAAAACTGTAGATCTCACGTGTGAGCTTCCGACCCTACAATTTCGGACCTGTACAAACCAATTTCCGCGAATCACTTCAGACCCGTGCAAGCCAAACCAAAGAAATAAAAATGATCATAATAATATCCAAATGAGGGTCACTTGACTTGTAATTATAGCCATCCATGGGTGTCCAATTTCTCTTTTGCGACAACCTGTCCTTTTGTGCACATGTGGGTTTTCATATTAAAATATGAATGAATGAATGAATGAATGAATGATATTTTAATGTCCACGAGACTAAAAATAGTCTATGGGACCACCAACTTTCTTGTTTTTTGCCTTCTGCAATTCAATCCTTTTCTTACTCAAATTGATGATGAGTTGACCCAACCTTATAACAGTTCCATCACTGAAAAGACAATGCCACGGAATTGATGCTAACATACTACGGTAACTGTCCCTGATGTCTCTGAAAGCGTCACATTCCAAAATGAAATGTTTTTCTGATTCCACTGCCCCAGAAGTGCAAAAAGTACATGCCCTTTCTTCCCAAGCTTCTTTAGGTCTTTTCCCTTAACCAAATTAAATTCTTCCAAGGGCTAGGAGGTGTATTTCTTGATGAGGAAGATTTTCCAAAGGAGGGAATTTATCCTTGAGTTGTCAAATTTCTCAGCTATGGAGAAATTATCGACTGCAGCATATGTCTCATCACAAATATCTCGTCATCATCAAATGTCGTCTTTGCTCAACTTTGCTCATCCTTGTTCATCCTTTCTCATCCTTGGTCATCTCTGCTCATCTCCGCTCTGCTCATATGCTAAACACTCTCAAATCTAAAAGAAGTATTTGACATCGGAGGGGAGCCCAATATACCACCCTCTATCCATAGGGAAGCCACTTCTACCACCTGGAATCACTGCCAATGGGAAGCCAATGTTGCTTCCCGGGAATCTCTGCCAGCGGGGAGCCAATGCTATGACCCGGGAAGCTCTAACAACGGGGAGCCAATGATACGACCCAGGAAACCACAGACAATAGGAGGGATGCCACTTACTTTATGAGGTAAGGATCACGACTATCCCATTGTTTGGCAATAATAGGAGGGATACCACTTACCATAAATGGTAAGGATTGCACCTATCCTATTATCTGTTGATCTTCCCAACAGGACCCTGAAGAGTCAAGTGGTAGAACACCTGCATCTCTAGCTTAAGAAGGATGCTACTAACCATAAATAGTAAGGATCACGTCTAACTCAAGCAACCATCACCCATTGGCTAGATGGTTGGGAAAGACAAACGCCAACTAGGGTTTACTCTGTATAGACTAGGATAGGGGAGCAACATCTTCCACCCTATGGGTGACAGATAGGGGTGATAACCTATTGTCAAGAGATCCCTCAACTCCAGGAGCCCTACATCTCAATTCCTCACCTTGGGATCTCAAACAGGGGGGAAGAGCTGGCTCAATGTTTTTGATCAGCCCGAACCCTTACTCCAAAGGGTCACATCCATCAATCCATGTTGCTCTCTGTAGATCAAAAACATATCAATGTGCTCATATCTAATACCAGCTTAACCAACTCATTGAAGAGTTCAATCACATTGCCTCACACATTACCAAGAGTAGCAATCCTCTATTTTCCTTATTCATCCTCCCTCTCACGAAGGCAACAACCATAAGCCTAAGCTTGTCTCATACAACAACATTGTCTCAATATATGAAGATATCTCAAACCCAACTATATACGAGATTCTCTACCAATTGGATCCCACTCTTTATTGTCGCAATGTATCACTGTCGCATCTAGATTATGCTCAAACAACTCTCCAAAGAGTTTCCTCAACCAAATTGCCCCATAGCTAGTCATGCTGGTAACCATCTACTCAACCTCGACCATGCTTAAAGATACAAACTTATATTTCTTGCTTACCCATGATATCATTGTAGATCAGTGCATCCATGCAGACTCATATCTCTGGAAGATCTTTTATCTTGAACTCAGTGGCCAGCTCCCTCTTACGCTCGATCATTAGAGGCTCACTACTTATCAAGAATAGATCGTCGAGATATAAAACCAAAATCAAAGGCATAACTTGGACCAACATAGAGGTTCAGATCGAAATTTCTTCCAAGCTTCACAAAGTAACTGTCAATGCAGACATGCCAGGCTCGGGGAGCATGCTTCAAACCATACAATGCTTTATGCTCATAGAACTCTCCATCATCTGCTCCATGTCTATAGGTCTATCATACTCCCGGTGTGCTCCTGGTCTCGTGCATAAAGTTTTAATTTTTGTATCCTATAGGCTCGATCGCACCCATAGGCCTTCTTTCGTGCGGTTGGGATGCTTATAACTGCACCCTTAAGACTTTCTCCCACCGGTTGGAGCTTGGACTAGGAGAAACCTTCTCTGCACAAACCAGAACTTTCCATAACTTATTTAACAACTTCATATGGTTATTCATGTTCAAAATCCTTCCTTCAATAGTCAAGTGTCTTCTTTCAAATAATACTAGGTGTTAAAATCTCATGAAATTTTTTTCCCTCTAAATGGGAAGCCACTCCAGTCATCATCATTCAAAACATCAACCTGTCTATCATAATATTGTAATGCTACAACAAAACTGTTACATCAAAAACTATATCAGGCTCTCAGACATATATCATAACAAGTCGTCATCAGTTGCTTCATCATCACATATGGACATGTCATCAAACATTCATCAAGGGTTAGTGTCATTTAAGTGTATCTTCATACTTCAAGGATCATAATCACAATATCAAGTCAGGGCATCCAATTTCACCACTTGTTAAATTTACAAAACGTTACCCAGATCAACAAGAGAATCAATCTTATTGTCACACTTTTATCATGCTTATCACAAGCATTAACAATAGGATCAAGTTACCATATGTCAAAATCAATGTTTCTAGTCAAATTTATAAAAATCAGGAAATCCACCATGTCTTGCCAAATATCAAGGGTACCAATATATCACATGCACTAGAAATCCAACTTACTTTCATATGCATGCAGGAGTAATTTGTTATACCCTAGGGTTTACCTTGCCATCCACTAATGCAGCTAATAATGTACTATACATACCTTGTAGTATTCATGTACCTTTGTAGCTTGTAACACTTATTTTTCATTGGCACCTGTAGCACTTTGTCAACTTTCCACTAGCTCTTCTTTCCTTTTCCAACACTTGCTCTTTTCTTCTTGCACTAGCTCTCTTTTCCTGCAAGGTAGATGATCCTCAAGAAGGATCTGCGTTTCACATCTCATCTAGAGGTTAGAAGAATCCACATATTCAAATATGTAGGAAGCAATGATTAAATCAATAATCTTGAACAAGAATAGAATCATAAAGAAGTAACATAAATCTGAAAGGTACTTATCTTTAATGAGAGTTGATCATATTCGTCTTGAACCAACCTTACCTTCAATATTTCCATCCACTTCATCACCAACTAGGACTAATTGAGACTAACCCAACTAGGGTTACACTAAATCTGACACAAGTGCTAGAACAACTTCTCACTGCAAAACTCAAGCCATTATCTTATCCCAGGGTTTCTTCCAAACCATAATCTCAATCAATCCATCGAACCCTAATACCCAAATTGCTTAGGGTTTTCTTCAAACCATAACATTCTTTTAGGTCTCCTCCATCTTTTCTTGCTTCCATTAGAGGTGTCTTCTTAGGGGTGATATCAATGAATTTTCTTCAGTCTAGCTCTGATACCATGTTACTTTTCCTTAGAGCCATATTTTTCTTTGCTTTAGATAATTGCATTTCATCATTTACACATTGAATTCACCCCACAACATCATAACATTATTCAACAACATATGCAATTATATAGAAAGAAAAACGTCATCATCAATGCAAAGGAACATAAAGGAACAATAGAAGAAAAACATTCACACATAGAGACACCAAGATTGGTCAGAGACCAGGGCAAAACCCCACAAGGGGGAAAACCATTTCAAATTCTTCTTCTTATTAGATTGTCATTGAATGTTTCAAGAAAGAGAGAGTACAATGATACATATCTTCAACCACAAAACTATCCAGCAAAATCAACTAAACAACATCCAAGAGATGAACCCAACATTGCTAATAATAAAAAACCCTGATTCAGAAGCCCGCAGTCAACTATCAATTTATGCGGACAACTGTCGAATTCTGCGGTCAACTGAAGAAATAAACCTAGTTTCCAACCACACACAAAGGGTGTACGTGCATGCGACTGAAACCCTCCAACCACACTCATAATCATGTGTGCTTGTGGTTGCAACCGAAAATTCCCTGTGGCAACCCTGGGGCTGTAAATCAAAATCCTAGATCTCACGTGCGAGCTTCAGACCCTACAATTTTAGACCTGTACAAACTAATTGTCGCGAACCACCTCAGACCTGTGCGAGCCACACCAAAGAAAGAAGAATGATCATAATGATGTCCATATGAGGGTCACTTGACTTGTATTTATAGCCATCCATTGATGCCCAATTTCTCTTTTGGGTTGACTGTCCTTTTGTGCACATGTGTGTTTTCATATTAAAATATATTTTTCCTTAACCAAATTAAATTCTTCCAAGGGACAGGAGGGGTCTTTCTTGATGAGGAAGACAATACAAAGGAGGGAATTTATTCCTGAGCTTCCAAATATTAACAGTTTGAGCCATAGGAAGTCGAGATGGCCTATGAGCTAGGTACATGTGGCTTTGAAACTCAGGGTTATCCTCAGGAAGTTTGCTCAAGTCCAAAAGTCCTCGAGAGTTGGACAACTATGCCGCAGAGGCCCTAGAACCTTGTAAATACAAATGGTGATGTCTCAATAGAAGTTAAAAAGGGTAACTCTTTGAAGAAGTTGTTCATTGAAGAAGAATAGGCCAGGGACATTGATCTGAAGCAAACATTAAAATTTAAAAGATCTCTAGACATACCTACTACAAGCTTGTGAATTGACAAGTTATATTCAAACCTTATGGCTGATACTGATCATATCATTATAACTGATAGGGCATATTAACGATTGAATTTGTAAGCAAAAAGAATTCATCATTGTGCTATGCTAAATATACTCAGAGATTAAGTACAGTTGACATGAAGGATGTTGACCCAAATTTAAGACTTACTATTGAGGAATATGTTGAATGGCTCTCAAAGGAATATGAAAATTTCAATTCTGAAATTCTATTGCAGTTATAGATTTATTTCTCCTACTTATTTCCACAATAAGTTATTTACAAAACCCTTCCAGTAAATTTTGAAATAAACACTACTGCAGTTATCACTCAAGTACATATAGAGAAAATAATAGTAAAATGCAAGCACAAGAATCAATCACAACGACACAGTTATTTTTGGACAATTGTCCCCGGAAAAACCCAATGTGGGAAAACCGGTGCAGCAAATGAGGGTTTATATATTAATCTTCAGTAGAAAATTCTTTACAAGGAAAGATTGGCAAAATAATTGAGAAAATTCTTAAGAAAACACCTGGGATGAATTCTCTCAGACCTCTGAAGAATTTTCAACCCTTGAGGGACTTGTTGGCCCCTACTGCATCACCCTTGCGTGCTTCTCTGCGTAGAGCCTGTGTGAGACTGTGTCACTACTGCGTGAGCCCTCTACGATGCTCCTCTGTGTTGCCTCTTTCGATCATTTGTGTCAAAAAACACAAATGAATCAGTGAGACAAATAACCTCCTAGGATAGAAATTGTCACAAAAATAATAGGCTTACCTTTGTTGTTACATACATAATGGTCTTACTAAGATCATTTACATTATAAACATGCATGATGGATTTACAACTTTAACAGACTTAAGACTGTTGATGAATCTTGGATGATCTGAGTGCTCGAACATGATGGAATCTCTTTGTGAAAAAATGTACTGCTATAGGGTAGTTGACATGGAGTGGTCAACAGGTAGTATATATAGGAGAAATTTTTTCTCCTAGATGGTCCTCAGTTGACAGCCAACAACCCCTTACAACTCTCAGACAACTTGATGTGCCATTTTCTCCGCCACTTGAGCCAGGCATGTGGTCCCTCACTCATCTGTTATGAATGTAAGTTTGAAGGTTGGCCTCGGAGGTATGGATTTTCATTGGTATAGTTGAGTAGTTTTCCTTACTTGTCATGGGCACTTTTGGGCATGAATTGCTGGGCGGATTCGGCAGAAAGATTGGGTTAGGTTTTTATTCTTATCTCCATTACCTGATTTCGTGGTTACCTTTGTATCCTAGTCCCGTGGGATCTCCTTTATTGGCTAATAGCTTTAGATTTGGCACTACATGGGAAATCTTGATTTTGGTTGTGTGGTGCCGCTTCCCGACACCACCTACATTACTCCCTTTCCACTCATTTGAGCCCCATTCATCTCTTTTCCCATCCAGGTCCTCATGTGACCACTGGGTCCACATAAGGTTAGCCTCCTCCTCCCCTTGTCCACACCTTGGGTCAGACTTGGAACGATGTCCTGGAGGTTGATTCAGCTAAAAATAAAGTAAAAACGCATAATTTGGCCACTCTCAACAGCAAATGTACCACAAAATGCAAAAGATGGTCGAGACATACAAATTTAGCATGTGGGCAAAAGTCAAACATGAGCTCTACCCCCTATTCATGGCCATCACCTTGGTTCCTATGGAAATTATATGAGCCCCCTCCATCATTAAGGAACCCATGATTGTCCCAACCCCTGGTGGGAAATGAATTGCCCCACCTCAAGGGGGTATAGACTGCTACATATTACACATCATGCTCTCCATTCCCTGGAGCCTCGAGCAGTTATTAAAAAAAAAAAATCAATCGAAGGCAAAAGGCATATGAAGAAGGGTGGAAAAACTAAGACTGAGGTAACTCATGTACCACGATTTGCTCCCTCCTACACTCATATACCCAGGTGTGGGCTTCCCTTGTTATAGCTACTGAAGTCTGAATGTACCTTGACATGTGGTCTGGATGATTCCCCTGATCCTCACTCCATTCCATCGTTATACCATTTTCCACCTACCTCTTAAAGGATGTACTATGGACATGCCACCCCCTTTAGAGGTTGAAACCACCTAATAGGGTCCTTTGTTAACCCCCTTTTTGAGCGTGGAGACACTTGTACTTGCCAAAGCCCACTATGGAAGGGCATGCCACCATGAAGTGCCCCATTGATCCTATAACTTGTAAGCATCATTACTTGATTAGTCTAATAATTTGTTGTATTGGAGGGCAAGGGGATGCATTGGATTTTATGCAGGATTGCAGGAGGGTCTTCATTTAGGGCTTGGTCTCCCTATACGAGGTTCTAGCCCTCTAGAGGGCCACATTGGTACTTGTAGGGTGAACTTTGAGAGCCATGGGTCTCCACCATAGTACATATTACTTCGTGGATCCCCAACAATGTTCATTGATTGCTCGTGTTCCACCTTTTGGATGAAGATGATGTACCTGGTTGATCAGGAGTTCATAAGTTTTTCTCAAAATTCAAAGTTATAGGATTAGGTTGAAACCAGGATGGTTGCGTAGATCTCATCTTCCTGATTTTGGTGCCGCAGACGGTTCGAAAAACCGATGTAGTATGAGGAAGATATTGCGTTATGAGCGAAATGGCAAACATGGAAAATTACGACAGTTTGATTGGGATGCTTAGTCAGCAAAAAAAGAAATTCCTCAGAATATTCCTTCCATTGGACCGGTCTTTGGTTGACAAGTGTCACTTTTCTATTGGACGTAAGGGTTTGGAGGAGCCAATGAGAGGGTGCCACGTGGCAAGCCCTGAGGCCGCCATGTGGCCCTGAAACTTCATTATAAAATTTTGTTGGAGGGCGCAAGGCTCAACCCCCTAACCTCCCTCCTAGTGTGCATGCAGGTCTACCAACTGATCTACACAACGTTACTTAACCATAAGGTTCGCAGGTTTTATTTATGGTTGACTGTAATGAGGTTTGGGGGTTGGGAACCGCCGACGGTCCCAACCCGCCAGTGGTCCCCGGAGTGCGGTCACATGCCACGATCGACAGCAACCGCCACGGTCAGCCTAACCGATGGCCCTTAACCTCGATCAAAACATTAACTGTAGTTCAGAGCTGGGTTCCGCTAAACCTTCGGGTTTGTTAACGGTTGGGGGTGCGCATGTGGCCACCACCCTAACCGTTACATTTATAATGCGGTTTAATCGGCGGAGGGAGTTAGGGGCATGCCAAATTTTGTAGTCAACCCAAAATTAACTCCAGTTAACTTGAGTTCTCCACATTTAGTGGAGTTTTCCTAGGAGATATTGGGCAAAAGTGTAGGAGGCTCAATTTTCGACCAATTTGAGTGAATGAAGAGTCATTTTTGACTAATTGGAGCATTTTGAAGTCATTGGTGCAGAGAAAACATCCATTAGATCACTGTAACTACATGTAATAGCAAAATTTTGAGCATAATGAAAGATGGATAGGCCATTGGGAGCTAGACCAGTAGATATAGCCCAAGAGGGGTGAACTGCTTCATCATGCCTGATGTGTAAACTTCATGTGGTGACTTATTTCTCTGTTTTACACTGTTGTTTAGTGTTATTTATGCTTATTTTATGCTTCTAATTCACTAAAGTTCATCTATAATTCATGGAAAAACTTCTTAACCCTTATGCAAACTAATGAACCAATTATGCACATGTTTTTAAAATTGAAAGACCCTTAGCACAACAAAACTAATATAGTCATTTTAGATCAAATGGTATTAGAGCTAGAGTTTTTTCTTTGGTGTTTTTTAGTGCAAAGAATTGTATAACTCTTTGCAAGTTTTAGATGCTTACAAGGCTCAAGCTCAAAAGGGGAGAAGGCAAACTGGTGGAAGCAAGAGGGTCTCAAAAGGAGCCAAAGTGAAGGAGAGCAAGATTGCCAGAATCTCCACCGCCTAGTTCACCTCCTAAAAAAGCAGAAGCTTCACTAAGCATGCCTCATGAGGAAGGAGAAATTCATGAAGAAGTTGACCCTAAGGAAGAAGAAAGAGTGTTTAGGAAAGCATTTCTTGACATGACTGAGATGGTTAGAATTCTTTATCAAGAAAGGAATGAGAGACTGGAAGGACAAGGATCTAAACTCCAAAAGGAAGGACACGGATCTTCAGGAGGTCAACATGATGAAGACAATTCAAAGAAGGGAAATGGAGGAAATGGAGGCAATGGAGGGCCACCATCTTCACCCCCATCATCATCATCATCTTCTACATCTTCTTCAGTACATCAGCCACACAAGTCCAAGAGCACTGGTTTATTAAAACTTGATGTTAAGTTCGAATTGCCAATGTTTAATGGTGAAGTAAATGTAGACAAGCTAGATAATTGGATTCGACAATTGGAGGTCTATTTAAGAATACAAAACCTTCAAGATGATGATACAAAAATTCAATTAGCTTCTTTGAGAATGGAAGATGCAGCACTTGTTTGGTGGGAAGCCAAGACACAAGAGGAAATCAAGAAGCATGGTAAGATTATTCTATCATGGTCAAATTTTATTGCTGCTATCAAATGACAGTTTTATCCATTAGCTCATATGCAAAAAGCCATCATGAACTGGAAGAACTTTAGGCTGTTAAAGGGACAAAATGTGCAAGAATACACCCAGGAATTTAGGAGAAAAGCTCTTTTATTAGGGGTGGATTTGCAAACCGAAGACACCTTGCTAAAGTACATAGGAGGCTTACATAGCTATCTAAAACATACTATTCTCATGTTTAACCCCACTAGTCTAGATGAAGTTTGTGCTCAGGTCACACATCTAGAAGCTAGAGGGAAGAACATTCCTGAAGAGGGTAGGAAGAAACCTTTTAAGGGTAAAGCTAAGGAAAAAACCCCAAAAGGTAAAAACAAAAAAAAAATGCATTTGTTAAGAAAGAGGGAGAAAAAGTGACTTGTCAATATTGTTCAAAAGAAGGCCATGATGAAACTCATTGTTGGAAATTACATCTAGAGTTGAGGCCAAAGAAACCCAATAACAAAGGGAAACAAAAAACTGCTGCTACAACTCAACATGACTTAGGGTCTGATTCAGGTGATGAGACTAAAATTACAGCCATGGGATTGAAGAACATGAAGGGAAAAGAAATTGAAATTAAACTTAGTACCAGTACATCAAACTGTCACATAAACACTCCAAATGAAGAAGAAAGAATATAACTGTTTCATGTGAGGGTCATATCCAAGCATACCAAGATTGACACACTGTTTGACAGTGGGTCACAAGCAAACTTAATCTGTGAAGATTTGGTCAAAAAACTTAACCTTGAGACCATACCACATCCAAAACCATATCCATTGGGTTGGATTTATAAGGATGCAAATCTACAGGGTACAAGGAAATGTATATTGAGGTTTGCAATCACTGCAAGCTTTGTTGACACAGTTGAATTAGATGTGGTTCCGCTTGACATAACTGGTATTGTATTAGGGAGTCCTTACTTGTATGACAAGAAATCAATCTTCTATCGCCATGAGAACACATATCATTTATTTAAAGATGGCAAGGAGTTCATTGTTAGAGAACATTGCAAGAAGACAAACATTGTTTTGGTAAATGCTGGACAAGTAAAGAGGCTGGAAATTCAAGTAAGAATTTTGTTCTTCTTATGATTAAGCCCAAAGCTGATATTAATCATGAATATTTTGAGGGATGTGATCCTAAGTTGAAATCATAATTATATGATGTGGATAATGGGCATCGTGAGATGTTTCAGTAGCCAACAGGATTGCCTCCAAAAAGGGAAATTCAACATGAGATTCAGATGCAGCAGGTTATCCTCTTCCAAATATCGGTATGTATCGCATGTCGATAATGGAGAATGCTGAAATAAAGAGGCAAATCAAAGAGATGTTGGATAAATGTATCATAAGGCCAAGCACCTCGGCATGTGGTTCACCCATAGTCTTGATACCAAAGAAAGATGGGACTTGGCGCATGTGTGTATATTTTCGAGCTTTGAAAAAAATTACGTAAAAAATCATTACCCACTACCAAGACTAGATGATTTGCTTGATCAGCTGAAAGAAGCAAAGTTTTTCACTAAGTTAGATTTACGAAGTGGATATCATCAAGTAAGAATTGCGGAAATTGATATATGGAAAACTGCATTCAGAACTAAACAAGGACTCTTTGAGTGGCTAGTTATGCCTTTTGGTTTATGTAATGCACCGACAATTTTTATGCGGGTTATGGATAATGTTTTGCGACCATTCTTTGATGAATTTGTTATTGTGTAATTAGATGACATTTTGATTTTCAGCAAAACAAGGGAAGATCATGTTTTGCATGTAAATAGAGTGCTTCATATTTTGAAGAAAGAGAAATTGTTTCTTAAGATGTCAAAATGTGAGTTTGGAAAGACTTCTTTGGTCTATTTGGGACATATTGTAGGAGGAGGAGAATTGAGGATTGATCCTTCTAAAGTGGAGGCCATTGTGAATTGGCCCACACCCAAAACAGTTACCAAGGTAAGAAGTTTCTTAAGTGCAGCTCAATATTGGAGGAAATTTATTGCTAACTTTTCTTCCATCGCTGCTCCTATGTATGCAATGACAAGTGTGAAGAAAGACTTCCAATGGGGAGGCAAACAGCAACAAGCTTTCGAAGCTTTAAAAGACAAGATCAATTTAGCTCCAGTCCTTGCACTACCAAATTTGAGACAACCATTCGAGATACAAACCGATGCTAGTGACTATGCCATGAGCGCAGTCCTTTTGCAGCATGGTAAGCTTATCATCTTTCATTCAGAAACTTTTAATGGTGCTGTGATTAATTATCCTACATATGACAAAGAACTATATGCGTTGGTACAAAGTGTCAAGAAGTGGAAACACTACTTGATGGATAAAGAGACTATTGTACACACCGATCACCAACCATTATAGTACTTGCAGTCGCAAACAAAATTGCAGCAATCAAGACATTTCAGGTGGATAGGATTTCTTCAACAATTTCACTTGGTTATAAAGTGCAAAAAAGGTATATTCAATAAAGTTGCAGATATGCTTTCGAGACCAATCATTATTGCTTCTACTTTACTCAAAAATGATCCTGTTGTACATGAGAGTTACATAGAACAATATGCACATGACGTTGATTTCAAAGATGTGTATGTTAGTTTGAGTGAAGGGAATCAAGTTGAAGAAAGATATTATCACATACATAACAATTTGCTGTTTCATTTGGGAAAGCTATGTATTCCACAAGGAGAGAGGCTAAGTGTCATGAGAGAAGCTCATCTTCTCTTATTGCTGGACACTTTGGGGTAAGCAAAACAGTGGCATATCTACAAAGGTATTGTTATTGCCCTCGCATGATAGATAGTGTGTCACGTTTTATAAGAGGTTCTTCTATGTGTGCAACAAGTAAGCCTAGTAATAGGAAGCTTGGATTGTACACGCCACTACCGGTACCATCAAGGCCATGGGAGAGTGTCTCCATGGACTTTGTTGGAGGTCTACCTATGTCAAGAAAGCAACATGATTATCTTTTTGTATTTGTGGATAGATTCAGTAAAATGTGTATACTTATGCCATGTAAGAAGACCATTACTGTTGAACATACTGCTGAACTTTATTTTCAAAATGTTTGGGTTCATTTTGGATTGCCCACTTCTATTGTTAGTGACAGGGATTCCAGGTTCATTGGGAATTTTTGGTCAAATCTATGGAGAATGATGGACACAAAATTGAAAAAGAGTATTGCTTTCCATCCACGAACAGATGGACAAACTGAAGTGGTGAACATAATAGTTGTGCATCTATTGAGAGGATATTGCAGCAAACATCCTAAGTTGTGGGATGAACAATTGCATTACATTCAACACGCTTACAACAGGGCAAAGCACTCTTCAACACAAACCTCACCTTTTGAAGCATGCTTTGGGTATTTGTCAAAATCACCATTAGACTTCATTTTTGGGAAGGATGTTGCAATGGATGACCATAGTGATATTGATAAGGCTCAAAAGTTCATTGAGAAAATTCAGATGATACATCAACAAGTTCAAGAACAACTTGAGAAAAGTCAAATCAAATACAAAGAGAGGCATGAAAAACATTGGGTTGATCACAAGTTTCAAGAGGGAGATTGTAATAACCCACTTTGGAATTTTTCTAACTTTTCGACTTAATTTCTGAGTTTTTCTAGAGAGGGACTTAGTGCTAATTTGACCAACAGGGTAATCACTGCTACAACTATCATCCTTTCCATGAATACAATCTAAGACATCCTTTCCATGAATAAATCTAAGCATATATATATATATATATATATATATATATATATATATATATATATATATATATATATATATATATATATATAAGTCAACAATAATACGATTAAATGCAGATCAACAATGAAATTTTAAGCTTTCATAAGGAACTAGTCTATACATGGAAAAATACTTGGAATAAAGCTGATGATTTAAAGGTGGTTCTCCTCCTTGTGATGCTTTGAACAGTGTACCGAAACAATCAAATCCTCCCAGCCAATCTAGGAACAATCCTAGACCTAGAGGATGTCTCCTCTACCTCCATGCCCAGAATTCCAAGAACCCAAAGACTCCCTTTCAGCACGAATTCTCTCCCTCCATAATATCACTTGGTAATCAGCAGAAGTTCAAAAGACCGATCCCTCTTCACCTTCGTATGATCCTCCTTATATGACTTTCTCCACCGCCATAACATCCTTCCCCATCGCCTTTTTCTCTATCAAGATTTGATCTTCATAAATGAAGGTACGAATGTTATTGATGGAGATGTGATTGATATTAAAGAGAAGATGTGATCTACGATTATTAAATTTGTTTAGGGGTAAACGACTTAAATTTTGAGTACCTTTATGATTAAGGCTTATGTTGGAATATTTAATTAACTATATATATATATTTTAATTAACTTAAGTTTATTTTCTTTTTATTAGTCCTTTTCATATAATTTATACTTGGTTAATATGAATATTAATTTGGAATCTTAATATTAATCTCTAACTCATGTAATCTTGACATTAGGTGTACTAGTGCGATGTGTGTGAGATAGGTAGGTGTAGCTATCAAATGTCTATATCGTACACACGCTAATATCATTGTGTATAACTCGGGAATGGGTTGTTACATACTTCCTCCCTTCAGAAAACTTCGTCTCGAAGTTTAGGGTTTCATATACTCATATCAATATTGTGTTTTTAGAGATTAGGGTGATTGTAGAATGCTTGTAATTTTAAGATTGAATTTCTGTTTGAATAAGTATGTATCGGTAATTTAATTGTTACTTCCCATCTCATCCGAATCTCCAAACTATTCTAAAATCATTCTATCCTTCCTAATCTCTTCCACTCCCATCCTATCCATCCTCTACAGGAATATGCCATGGCATCAGTTTTATTGATCCATTCATAGACCTTAAGGATATCAGTGTCGATTACGTCGACCTGACATGCTTGTAGGCATCCGGCAGTCATCATCACACGTATAGGGGAGCGTGACTCGCACAGTCCTCCCATGACTCCAGGTATTGGAGGATAAACGGTGGGCAACACCTCCACCCTTCCTAGTAGAACCAGGGTCAACACCCTATCGTGAGATCTCAGGGAGTCTCAACTGTTCTTGGAATTCTGGGCACGGGGGCAGAGGAGACATCTTCTAGGTTTAGGATTGTTCCTAGATTGGTTGGGAGGATTTGATTGTTTCGGTAAACTGTTCACAACATCACAAGGAGGAGAACCACCATTAAATCATCAGCTTTATTCCAGGTATTTTTCCATGTATAGACTAGTTCCTTATGAAAGCTTAAAATTTCATTGCTGATCTGCATTTAATCGTATTATTGCTGACTTATATATATATGCTTAGATTTATTCATGGAAAGGATGTCTTAGATTGTATTCATGGAAAGGATGATAGTTGTAGCAGTGATTACCCTGTTGGTTGAATTAGCACTAAGTCCCTCTCTAGCAAAACTCAGAAATTAAGTGGAAAAGTTAGAAAAATTCCAAAGTGGGTTATTACATTTGGTATCAGAGGGAGGTGTAGCTATCAAATGGCTATATCGTACACACGCTAATATCATTGTGTATAACTCGGGAATGGGTTGTTACAGAGATGAGGTATGGTTGCACATTAGCAAAGAAAGGATGCAAGGGGAAGGTAAAAAACTCAAACCCATTCGCTATGGTCCTTTCAAGATCATAAAAAAAGTTGGTAATACCGCATTCCAACTTGATTTTTCTTCTTACATGCAAATGTATTCAATTGTTAATGTTGAAAACTTACGCTTGTATGAGCCTCCTTTGATCGATGATCAAGGAAGTGATGTTCAACTACCTTCTATTGAAGATTTCTCGTCAGAATTTCTGGATGAGCTCAAAGAAGATACAATTCTTGACAGGAGGACAAGAGCATCAAAGAGGGGAAGTGTTGACTACCTTCGAGTTGAGCTCAAAGGCACTAAACCAAGCAAGGCAAAATGGATGGAGATTGGAAAAGTGAGGGAGTTGTACCCTCATCTACTCAACATGTAATCAAGTCTTTTGGAGTCCAAAAGCTTCTCAATGGGGAGGAATGATCAGGAGTTCATAGGTTTTGCTCAAAATTCAAAGTTACAGGATTGGGTTGAAACCAAGATGATTGCGTAGATTTCGTCTTCTTGATTTCAGCACCACCAATGGTTCGAAAAACCAATGTCGTATGAGGAAGATATTGTGTTCTGATCGAGATGGAAAACAGGTAAAATTACGAGAGTTTGACTAGGTTTGACTGGGATGCACAGTCAGCCAAAAAAAAAGAATATTCCTTGGAATATTCCTTCCACCAGACTGGTATTTGGTTGACAAGTGTCACTTTTCTATTGGAGGTAAGGGTTTGGAGGAGCCAATGAGAGGGTGCCAAGTGGAAAGCCCTAAGGCTGCCATGTGGCCCTAAAAATTCATTATAAAATTTTGTTGGAGGGTGCAAGGCTCGACCGCCTGACCTCCCTTCGAGCGCGCGCGTAGGTCTACCAACTACTCTACACAATGTTACTTAACCATAAGGTTCGTGGGTTTTATTTATGGTTGACTGTAATGAGGTTTGGGGGTTGGGAACCGCCGACGGTCCCAACCCGCCAGAGGTCCCCGGAGTGCGGTCACATGCCACGATCGATAGCAACAGCCACGGTCAGCCTAACCGATGGCCCTTAACCCTAATCAAAACATTAACTGTAGTTCGGAGCTGGGTTCCGCTAAACCTTAGGGTTTGTTAACAGTTGGGGGTCCGCATGTGGCCACCACCCTAACCGTTACATTTAAAATGCGGTTTAATCAGCGGAGGGAGTTAGGGGTGTGCCAAATTTGGCGGTTAGCCTAAAATTAACTCCAGTTAACTGGAGTTCTCCACATTTAGTGGAGTTTTCCTAGGAGATATTGGGAAAAAGTGTAGGAGGCTCAATTTTCGACCAATTTGAGTGAATGAAGAGTCATTTTTGACTAATTGGAGTATTCTGAAGTCATTGGTGCAAAGAAAACAACCATTAGAGCACTATAACTACATGTAATAGCAAAATTTTGAGCATAATGAAAGATGGACAAGCCATTGGGAGTTGGACCAGTAGATGTAGCCCGAGAGGGGTGAACTGCTTCATCATGCCTGCTGTGTAAACTTCATGTGGTGACTTATTTCTCTGTTTTACACTGTTTTTCAGTGTTATTTATGCTTCTAATTCACTAAAGTTCATCTATAATTCATGGAAAATTTCCTTAACCCTTATGCAAACTAATGAACCAATTATGCACATGTTTTTAAAACTGAAAGACCCTTACCACAACAAAACTAATACAGTCATTTCAGATCATTGGTCCACCATGCCTATCCGGATCCATAGTTGCACCACACACTTGGCAGATGTTCCAGGATGCCTCCCGCAGCAAATGGAGGGTTTATGTCATCACTTTGACCCTTACAGATGGTTTACAGGCATATTTGATCCATTTGGAGACCCATGAGGTTGTCCTTATGCCCCACACCCACTTGGGAGCACCACAGGTTCTTTATTGGATAACAAGGGGCCAACCCCTTGTCCACTATGTTTAGAGTCCTTTTCTTCATCATGGCACCCCTTGGACTTCATCGGGCCTCCTCAAGGGCCCAACGATTCACTTTGTTGATCATTTAACCCTCTTGAGAGGCTTATCTTTGTGAAAATCCGTCAAACTCAGGAATCACACTAAAAAAACTAATGGAAAGTATTCTATTCGTTATTTACTTAACAAATAATTTACTATGTTCTACAAGTAAATATCGAAATCCATTCAATACATCCTACACAATTAACCTGCGAAAGAAATTCAAGTGCGGAAACAAATCTGAACACACATAGATCAGACAACCATTCGACACAATTATTTTTAGACTAATGTCCCTGGAAAACCCAATGTGGGAAAACTGATGCAGTAGATCTGAGGGTTTATGTTATTATGTAGTAAATTATGAGTACAAATCTATGATTGACAAGACTGTCAAATCACAGAGAAATTGACAGAAGAGATCTCGTGAGACAAACCTCACTCCTTCACGGGAAACTGGCACTGATCTGCACCAAGGTTGGACTGCCTTGCACTGCCTCTGCGCAGTGACTACGTCACCCACACAGGGTCTGCGTCAAAAGTACGACTGCCCTTCTGCCTCTACGTTGGTCTCATTGCTGGCTAGAAACTGAAGCCTATTGCCCCCTGGAAAATCTCTCCGGGATCTGACACTAGCCATGCGTTGTCTCCTTAGCAGGAAAACATCTTTCCCTCTAGCTCTGCGCAGTGACTGTGTAAGCAATGCGTCACTGGCTCTGTGCTGCTGTTGTGGCTCTCTCCATCTCTACTGCTGTGTACTCTCCGACTCAGGAAATCTTCCAACTGGATCTACTGCCCCTCACTACTATCAAGAATCACTTAGATCTGATTTTTTTCCGAGCACTGCTTCATTAGAAAAATTCGATCTCTTGATCCTCTTTATCTGTACAATGTAATTTCCAAATGACCCTGCAAGCCAATCTTATAGTCTTCTCGTTGAGACTTCAACGACCCATATTAGATCTCTAATCAACGACTAAGATAAAATTTTTACTTGATCCATTTATTCTAGATCATTCTCACTCATATTATATTAGTACACTTCAATTATTTTATTTTCTTAAGTTTAGACTTAGGGTCCCTTTAAAGATAATTAATTATTTCTATAAAATACAATCCGAGTGGAATTTCACCAAACGAATTTTGGGTTATCTGGAATACATGTGTCTAAGCCTCTTCACAAAATTTGAGACTTATAGCACATCCGATGCTACCCCAAATCAACAATATTTACATTATTGAGCTATTTGGTGGGCTTGTCAGCAAAAGTTTTGTTGTTATGCACATTATTTTATTTTAGGGGCTAAATTAGGCCTAATTAGCAAATCGAATCCATTAGGAAGTGTATAAATAGATGAGAGGTGATTCATTTCCCTCATCATCACTTGGATTGGATCATATCTGCTTGTGAGATTTTCGTTATCTCTCGAGGATGAGATTTTTGGGATGAATGGATGAATTTCGATATTTGGATAATCTTCTTTGTCTTGGAGCTTCTATGATTGACATATCTTGGTTGGATATATTATTCTTACATGTCAAAAATGTTTTAATTCTATTCTTGTTATTTATCTTGCTACATTCATGATGCTGGGATTTTCGCTATTCTAGGATTAATTTGTTGCTTTTCTTGGAACGAAATTGTGGAAATTGCATCTCTACATAGTGTTGTATCATGTATGGGCCATCTTTGGATGAATGAATGTTTTGAGAGACCTTCTTGTTGGATTTTTCTTGATAAGTCACAATTATTGCTAAATGAAGTATAAATGACCTTGAAGCTGCTTCCATTAAGCCCTAAAGCCTAGAAAAGTTTCTTTTTAGGCCTCCTTGATAAGTGGAAATCAATCTGAAACTTAAATCTTCCATGAATCCATCTCTCCCAAAGGAAAAAGCACTGGTCCTCCTCTGGTGATCACTTTAAAGTTCATATTTTCCCTCACCTCCTCTTTTTCTAGGTCTAGTCCCATTGGGTCCCCTAGGGTATCAAATTTCTCACAAACCACCGATCACAAAATTTCGATCTCTTGGTAGCTACTGTGCTGGCAAGTCTCCTAGGTGTCCTCCAATTTTGAAGCCATTTCGATGCTTGGATTGTGAGATATCTCAAGCCCTACTCTCAAGATCAAATTTTGCCTCTAGATTCCAAAGGCTAGTTACCTCATCAGGATCATTGCCTCAAATTTCAAAGAAATTCTTTTTTTGATCCTCTTCTCCTCCCAAATTAGGTCAATTATATCATTGGTTGCTCAATCCTATTCCTTTGACCTAATTTGGGGTCCGCTTGGTCTTGGGTGGTCCCATAACTTATTGAAGCCAATTTCGCAAAGACCACTTGGAATCCAAGCTTCCACAAGGATGTTAGGGTCTAAGGATCTCATTGACAAGTCATACACTATAACCCTAGCTCTTAGAATTCCTTTAATGAGTGTAAGAGGAATATGTCATGTATTTAATGAGTGTGTAAGAGAGCGTAACGTATCATTAAAAGAGAGAGAGAGAGAGAGAGAGAGAGAGAGAGAGAGAGAGTTACATAGTGCCATGTGAGTCATCAAGGAGAGAGGTGCGAAGTGATTGAGGTGATGAAGGTAAGGTGACTTGTAATTCCTTTTAATAATAATATCATAGTGTCATAAAGGATAATAATAATAATATTGATGATATTGATGATTAAGTCAAGATTGAACTATTAGGATTGATCAATGGTAAGTTAAGTGGTTTTCCTTCAACTATACTTTATTAGCAATTGATGCACGCTGAATTACTATTTTTGCAAAGTCATACTTGAGATGCTAAACATGACTTTGTATTTTTAGAAAGTCATTCCAAAATTGTTAGAAATGAGATTTTATTTAAGGAAATTCATCCCTAAGCTGCCAATTTTCAACACCCCCTCTCAGCTAGGGAGGAATTTCTTTCCACAACAAAGATCTTTTCTTTCTCTGCTCATCTTTGTTCATTTCTACTCTGGAACAATGATGTCTCAATCTAATGAAGAAGAATCATCATAAGGGAGATTCATCTATCACCCTATATCCACTGATCTTCCCACCTTGAAACAAACTTGGGGGGATTACTACTTGTCTACACATGAAAAGGATCATGCACAACCAAGCTTTACCATAAGATTCAAGTGGTAGAACACCTGCATCCACAGACATTGGGGGGATTACCACTTGTCAACACATGACAGGGATCGTGCACAACCAAGTCTCATCTTTGCTTGGGGAGATTACCACTTGTCAACACATGACAAGGATCACACACAACCAAGCTTTACCACACCCATTGGCCAAATGGGCGCCAATCCCAACAAATCCAGCTTGTGGGTAGGATGAATACTGGGGTATACTCTTGGCAAGTCTCAGACTTGATGGTAGGGGGGGATTCCCACTTGTTAACACATGACAATAATCGTGCACAACCTACAGTCAAGGGTTCCCTCAACCCCAAGAGCTCTCCTAACTCCATTCCCAACTTGTGAGCTCAAACAAGAGGGAAGAACATAGCTTAGTGTTCTTGATCATCCATGACCGCCCCCACCAGGAAGAGTCACATTCGTCAGTCCAAGCTGCTCTTTGAATATCAAGAAATTCTCTTTTCGGCAAAGGCTTGGTAAGCATGTCAGCTATTTGATCATCAGTCACAATATGATGGAGTCTCACTGCTCTTCGCTGCACCATATCTCTGATATAGTGATATTTAATCTCAATGTGCTTAGACTTGTAATGGAATGTGGGATTTTCTAGAAGTCAAATTCCACTCTTATTCTCATAGTATATTACTGTCATATCTAGTACATGTTCAAACAACTCTCCAAAGAGCTTCCTCTGCCATACTGCCTCACAGCTAGCCATGCTAGCAGCAATGTACTTGGCTTCATCCGTGCTAAGGTATGTTTGTTGATTATTGAAGATAAAACCTCTGTTTGTAGTGTTTCAGAGATCAGAAATAAAGTTACCACACAGACAAAAAGATGAAAAACTCACTTTCTTTTCATTGTTGTACATTAATGTACAAATACACACAAAACACTAACAAAATATGAATCCTAACAGTTCCAGTCAACTCAAATGCTTGGACTGCCTGGACTTGGATTTATCGACTGTACAATCCGTGGCTATTTATAATGTGTTCGCAATGATTATCTTATTGATCATACATGTCTTATTGTTAAAAGTTAAAAGTTAGAACAATATATCCCATAAGTTTCTTGATCATTTTTCGTTTCCCCTTTTTTCATAAAATTCATCTTATATTGCACTGATCTTTAAAATGTTTACATCATGTGAAAGTTAAAGTATGATATTTCGATCATAATGTATAGGGTAAAAAGAATATGTTTGATGCTTTTGAGAAACTAATATTTACCTCTATAGTTAGCACCATTTTTCTTCTATGAAAATATATTACTCATGGATTTCACAGCAATGTTATCTACTTTCCTTTTTTATATGGTTCCTCTGGAACATTCTCGTTGAGGATGTAGTACACGTATGTGTTGCTCCAGTGTTTTCAAGTTTCCAAGTTTCATAGAAAGTTTTGATTGTGATAAATGATTTCCATAAGTATTTTATATAGTAATTAAAATTGGCTTTGTAACTGCAGGGCTTGTGAAATATGTAGAACAGACAATCAAGTTAGAGCACAAGGTTTCACCCAAGAAACCAATCTATCTTGTCGGAGATTCCCTTGGAGGATGTCTTGCATTAGCTGTCGCAGCTTGTAACCCCACAATTGACCTGGTCTTAGTATTGTCTAATCCAGGTCAGTTGAGAATCACATAAATTGGAAATAATTCTCATATTTTCCAAGCTATGTGAAGCCCAAATTATGTATGATAACTAGATCCTTGTTACTATTTATCAACATGTGTTGTGAATTCATTCCAATAGTGTTTTTTTGTCTGCACGTGATATTTAAAAGATTACTAAATACATATATATATATGTGTGTGTGTTTTCCATCAGCGACATCATTCAACAAATCGCAGCTACAACCCATCTTACCTCTATTGGAAGTTATGCCTGCCGAATTCTATATGACTGTTCCTTACCTTCTCAGCTCTATCATGGGTATGTAATCAAAATCACAAGATAGAATTTAGATTATTAAATAAGAAAGCTCAGCGTTTCAAGGATTAAAGAGAGAATAGAATCTGCAATTATTTTATACAAATTTCAAATATGCACATAAACACAGTTCTAGCTGAAGTTGGAGATAAGAAACAAAAGTGGCATACAACCTTTACTGAAGGCCAAGGGAATGTAATCTCTTTGTTCTACAAAGGTCTTCTCATTTAACTGGCAATTCCATACAATCACTATCATTCGTTTTGTCTTGAGAAATATTCCTTCAGCAGGTAAGTCTGGTAATGAACATACCATCAACCTAACCTCACGTTATGCTAGCAATCTGATATCATAGAACATGTCTTGCATAGGTTCATTTTATATTGTGTCAAGCGCTAGTTGAAAAACACTTATTATTTTCAGCGTCACCTATCTAAAAGTTTATTATAATTACATTCCAGAAGAGCATATTTATCGCCCTCTATAATGATGGTTTATTTAAAAAGTATGATTTGGAATAGTTGTCATCTTCAGTGATGACATGGTTGATCCTCGTTGAGTCATCTCACTTTCCTATGAAATGTCTACAATTCCATGGCCAGATTGTATGAAGAAATGAAGAAGTAAGGCTAATTATTGGCTGATCTCTTGTTAGATTCTTCGTTATGAATCGGGAAGGAGCAGTCAGTGTTGATAATATTGGCAATATTTCGCGAATATCGCGAGAGTTTCAGGAAAACAATATTTTGGCAAGTAAAATTTGAAAATATCGCGATATTTTGAAAATCTTGGCAAAATATCACAATATTTTGAAAATATTGGCTAAATTTTGCCATATTTTGAAAATCTCGGCTAAATATCATTATTTCTTTATATGCTTAAAATTTTTTATTTTTTTATTTTTTTTATTTTTTTTATTTGTATGTTTGTCGATATTTTCTGATATTTTTCCGATATTGCCGAAAATATGTTTTCAGGACCCTCACCGATATTTTGCCAAGAATGATATTATCAACACTGGTTCAGAGTTATGAAAACTTACAAGTTGGAGAGTGCTTCAGCCATGGTTTTGTCAACCGTCGAGATTTATTCTCATCTCAATAGAACAATCAATGAATTTTCTTTTTATTTGTCTCGGGTTCAAATGAAAACTGAGGAATGGAATCATAAATAAGTGTTCAGGAGTTTTGGTTAAATCACAAGTTGCAAGATCATAAGGTCATTGTGTGAGACTGTTTTGTTATAGACTAGTCATTAGTGAGCACCACTGTGAGTTTTTCAATCAATTCCAAATGATAATGCTTACATTGGTAGGAAGAATGATCTCTCTCTCTCTCTCTTTATATATATATATATATATATATAGATTTAAAAAAATTTAGTGTTGCATATACTTCTCCATAAAGCCACTAAATTCATCATGGTACAAATAATTAATTCACCTGAACAACAAGGGTAGTAGGAAAATCCCACCCTAAAAAGGCCAAAAAGATAAGCATATTAGCCCACACTCCAACAGGGAGGGACTAGTTACCCTTCATTTTGGCAGGGGTACATACATTTTTTCACTTTGCATTATCACTTTTGTTAGCCCAAAGAGTTGAGACCTTGTAAAACCCATGTGATTCTTTGTATTTAGGTGTCTTAGGCCATTCCTAGTTCCTCTCATCCTGGATAGGATTGGAGGACTTTAGATAGATCTTGTTACTAATCTTTTTAGCCGGGCCGCTAAGGTCATGGGAGCCTTGCTTGATGGACACACACAGGGCAAGGACCCACTGTAATATTCCAAATGGAAAAATACCGTAGATAACAGAAGCAATGAACTAGCTATAGCTACAAAATTTAGAAATGCACAACCGTACACATTTGAACACAAAAATATGAGCAAAAATCTGAGTCATTGTATTAATTTTGATAAATATGAATGCAATGAATGAGATCAGAGGAACATGGGCTTGCTACTACAAGCTATGGCAAGAAAACAGGTGTGACTACAATGCTCAAATACTGGAAAGATCCCCCATGAAGAACTGCGCATGCCCCGGAAGAACTGTTGGCTGTTGCTGAAAGAAAACTGGAGGAACTGCTCTGAAGAGTGCCTGGAATGAGCTAAAACTCTGATGGTGGCCTCCTCATTAGATACTTGGCAAGACCCATAAATATCTCAGGAACCCAAGTTGTGGAAATGGTCCCAGGGTGAACTGCGCCCTCCTCCAAAAATTTATATTGCTCGCTGCCATACGAAACTAGAAACTTTGCCCTCAGAAGTGCTCAAAACATTATGCAAAATTAATCCTAGCCTCTTCTCACCAAAACCACAAAATCCCATAAAGGTTTTGGGCTAGATCCACAAGTCACCGTGTGAAACTTTCAATCAATTGCAACAACTGGAAATTATTCTTCTAATTGGTTAATTATTAAGCAGTTTATTTGTTATGAAAATAATGAATAAAACCAAAACTGCAATTTTCACCATAAAAAACGTTGTGGAAAATAAAATGTTGGAAACTGAGAAATAATATGCACACACACAAAAATTTGACACAGTTATTTTTGGACAATTGTCCTTGTGTAATGTCCCTTCCTAATTATTTTTGCTAAGGTAAGAGGAACAATTTTGTCAATTTTGGTCTAAGGCAAATTTTGGTGAAAGAAACTTAGGAAAAGTGGGTCGATGAGCATTTTAGTGGAATGTGGGGGCTACTCGCCCACAAATAATATGCACCACGTGGAAGGCAATTCGATTTTCCTAAATGAGGTCGAAATTAGAAATGGGGCCCACATGAGACTCAAGGCCAACAAGCATAAATAGGAGAAGAGAAGCATCATTTGGGGCCTTTTGACAATTCAAAATTCATTGTTGCTTTGGTTGTTCAACTGAGCCACACCGTGCCGCTTAGCACAAGAGCTTTCGAGGGAGTTAACCTCATCCTTTCTTCGGTGGACCTCGAGTGCCACCCTAGGAAGGCTTCCTTTTTATCTTGAGAACGAAAGAGATACATCCTACAGGGATTTACACAGTTTCAGGTCAGCTAGAATGCAATAGAGGAGACCACGCAGCGTTGGAGGAGAATTTTTGGTGAATATCCCACCCCATATGAGCTTCTAGAGATATAACAGATCTGATATATGTATATCTGGCAATTGGGGCAAAGGTCTCCTCGTAGTCTATTGCTTCTTTCTGTGCATAATCCTTTGCCATGAACCTAGCCTTATACTTCTCTACACTGCCATCTGCAGTGTACTTGATCTTGTAGATCCATCTAGAACCTACAACTGATCTGTCTTTCGGCCTCGGCACTACCTCCCAAACATCATTTGTCATGATAGAACTATACTCTTCTACCATGGCATCCACCCACACTTGATGCTGTGTAGCTTCCTGAGAGTTAGAGGGTTATGCAACCTGAGCTACCAAACCTTGATATATGTCACACTGCCTGCGCTGTCTCTTGTCCTTCCTAGGAGTTTTGATAAACTCCTTTGCATCTCTCAACATCTGACGAACTTCTTTGCTGGCTCTACCACTGGTGGTGGGAGGTTCAATCAATTCCTCCTCTTGTCGTTGTTGCTCCATTTGCTGAGAACTCCCTAGATCTCCTACCCCTGAGGAAATACTGGTACTAGTCATTGTACTTGATCCCTGTGACTTCCCTCCTGATGGTGTAATATTCCAAATAGAAATAAACAGTAATACAAAGCAACATAAACAAGCAACTACAACAAATAGAGAGACATCATACAACTAATGCAAATATGGAGAAACGCTGAGGCATTTTATTATATAACTGAAAGATAACAATGAGTACAAATGTGATCAGAATGATGGCACCTTGGCTTGCTCATGGCAAGCTGGAAAAACTCTCAGAAATGCTCAAGGAATGGCTGCTCTATCATGGACTGCGTAATCTCCAGAAGCCGCTGCTGCTGCTACCGGACTGTTGTTACTGCTGGAATGGAATGACTCTTTGGGGCTGTTCCCCTGCTCCGAGAAATGCGAAACTCTGGAAATGAGCTCTCCAATAACCCGGAAAAACCCAGGAAGGAATCCCAGAATGGCTAACCCCAGGATTTGACCTCCCTTGGAAAATAACGCATTCCTAGTGAGTACGTTGGCCCTAAATGATAAATCTGTAAATGATGGCCTCCTCCTGCTCCAAAATGATGATTAGTGAAGGGCTGGTCCCTTCACACTATCCTCGTGCTGAAATCCCTGATATCTCCTCACTCTCGGAACTGCCTCTACCATAAACTGCATAATCCCTCCAAGAGACTGCGTTGTCCAAGCAACTGCGTGATCCTGGCTGAAGATGCTATGGCTCTCTCCTGCAAAATGATGGATAGATCTCCTCACTTGAGCGGGCACTCGAAGTCCCCCGAGGCTGAGGTTGGGATCTCTGCTTGGAGACACCCGGTGTGCTAAGTTGCACTTGCAGACTTCGCTCAACAGCAAAATCGTGCTCAATGTCAAAAGACAGAAATCAAAGATGCATAATAGAATGAGAGAATGAGGAGCCTCTTCCCCTTTTTATGCTTTGAGAGCCTTTCTCTCACCTGGGCCCCCACCAAACTGCGTTGTCCCTCTTGGCCCACGTTGTCCCCACTCAACTGCGCTGTCATGGGCCCACGCTGCGTCTTCCCTCACGTTGCCACTTCACCCTCATGGACCCCACACTGTCAAGTAATATTTGCTCAAGTGACTTTAGGGAATAATTATTTCCTAAGTGTGGGTTATGTGTCTCATCGCCCACTTTATTAACTGACTTTAACATTAGAAAAGCAAAATTGGCCAAAATTAATATTACCAATTAGCCGCTGCTAATTGGGAATATTACAGTCCTCCCCGCCAAAATGTTGCTTGTCCTCAAGCAACTGCAAGGATGGGTGTTGCAAGATTTTCTCACTCTCCCGAGTGGAATCCTCATCCGGCAAGTTCCTCCACCTCACCAGGTACTCTCTAACTGTCCTGCTGTGTAGTTGTCTCTCCCTGGTGTCTATGATGGCTTCTGGCTGCAACACCAAATGCCCCTCATCACCTGTAGGTGGAAGCTCCTCTGTTGCAGTCACCTGCTGCCCCAATGCCTTTTTCAGGCACGATACGTGGAAGGTGTTGTGGATTTGGGTACCTGTGGGTAGCTCTAACTCATATGCAACCTCCCCAATCTTGCAGATCACCCTGTAAGGTCCATAGAAGCGGGGCTGTAATATCCCTAAATGGGATATTTTACTAAATTTGCATAAATTTACTTAAACCCCAAATTATGCCATAAAATCAACATGCATTTAACAAAAGATTGCCATGTAAAATAAACATACAAATACATGTAATTCCATAACACCTTAATGCAGGAAAATATCTCAACTTTATTATAATATCACTGGGGTTACAAGCTAAAATGAAAGATAGTTGAGATAATTAAAATACAACTGGCCTCAAGAAAATCTGTTGCATTGCTACACTGCGATGGCTTCCAAAACTGAACTGCTACACTCTCCCTCCGGCAACAGCTACCACTGAATCCACTGAAGCACCTGTTGAAGATCTTAATGATCCTCACTCCAATATCTCTGAAGCTCTGCGAAACTTCTGAATGAAGTCTCCTCAAAGAGAGTTTGGTTTCCGTCCAACACTCACAAATCACTCGAGGGTTTCCGTCCTGGGGCTACAGCTGAAGTAGAGAACCACGTCTCAAACCTCTCACATAAGAAAATGATCTAATTCAAAGATATCCCTCAATGGTATCCTCCCTTTCTTTTTTAGATCTCTTGGATCCTGTAGAGCCTTATTTTATTATTATTTTATTCATGGAGCACTTTCCCTTGTTATTAAAATGTTCCTTTTTAATGCAGAAAAGAGTAAATTGGCTACCACATCTCCTCCGGTCACTGAAACTCTTGTCCAACCATCCCATCATGTAGGCATCCCTGTTCCGGTTCCAATGAGCTATTACACTAGGGTGTTCTATCATGTATTCCTCCCGGAATGCCACCTTGAGCGTAATTAACTGAGTTAAGCCCAAAAATAACTCAATTTTCCGAAAGTTGTTGGAATGCATCGGAACGAAAGGCAAGCTGTTCGGATGATGGGATATATCAAGCGAATGCTACTCGACCACATAGAAACTCCTCAAAAATCCTCCAAAAAGCCCCTGGGCCCGCTGATGACATCAACCTGTACCTATGACCTGTCAACTCCTAACTCTGGAAGTCCATCCTAACCCTGTCATAGGTGACACCAAAAAAGAGAGTATTACAGACCTTCCGCCCCAAGATTGCTTGCCCTCAAGCAATCCAAATATGTGGGTCACCTTGTTGGTCTGATGCAACTGAGACAAAATGCCCGGATCCCATACAAACCCTTGGGTGCTGCTATGCACTTGTGTCAAGCCACCTTGAATAGACCTCTCAATGTCGGGATCCCAAACTGATCTCTCACAATACCTGTCATCAAACAATCCTCCCGGATCCCAACGCCACCATGGTCAATCATCCCCTAAGTCCTCTGGTTCGGACTGCACACTGCCTCTCGCTATAGTTGCTGCCCCATGAAGCGAAGACCGCCAACATGCATCAAAGCTCCATGGCTCCTGCAGTGTTGTAGCTCTGACTATACAAGTTGCCCCACCAATCCCGAATGGCCCGAATCTTCTCCTTGTGGACTCTCACTCCCTCCACACCAATGATATGCCCCAAATGGAGCATCTTTGTCAGTGAAAACTCGCTTTTGGAGAGCTTAGCATAAAAATGTTGCTCCTCCAAAATGCGCAATACAGCCTCAATGTGCTGTAGGTGCTCCTCCCATGTTTGGCTGTATATTAGGATATCGTCGAAGAATACCAACACAAACTTCCTCAAATGACCACTGGAAGATGTGGTTCATATAGGACTGGAAGGTGGCCGGTGCATTGGTTAGCCCGAAGGGCATCACCAAAAACTCAAAATGGTCGTAGTGACATCTGAAGTCCGTCTTAGGGACATCCTAGTCCCTCACTCGGATCTGATGGTAGCCCGACCTCAGATCAATCTTCAAGAAGAACTTCGATCCCCTCAGCTTGTCCATCATCTCATCAATCCATAGAATGGGGTATTGGTTCTTCATGGTTTTCTTGTTGACAACCCGATAATCGATGCACATCCTCAGTGTGCCATCCTTCTTCTTCACCAGTACAACAAAAGAAGCAAATGGGCTAGTGTTGGGTCGGATGTGTCCCAGTGCTAAGAGCTCATTAATAGCTCTCTCAATCTCATCCCTGTAGGCTTTGGGGTGCCTATAGGGTGTAGTAATCACGGCTTGAATGCCCTGCTCAAGCTCAATGGTGTGCTCAAACCCCCGATCCGGTGGCTGCCCTGGAGGTATATCCCCAAAAACTGTAGCATATCTGTTCAACATTGACTGCACATCTGGGTGAACTGCCTGTCCTGTAGCTCCTGCCTCTGAAATACGCAGCTCCACTGCCCACTCTATATCTCCCTTCCGGAAGTCTACCTCCATCCGGTGTGCTGATACTGTCTGTGAAGGATAAGTGTGCATACCTCGGATCATCACATGTTTGCCACTCTTCTTATTCGTCCACTCCATCTCCAGAGTCTCCTAGTCTGTGGTGACCTTCTCCAACGTGATCAACCACTGCACTCCCAACACCACCTTGGTGTCTGGAATGACCACCACAAATAAATGATCTGTCATAGTGTAAGTCCCCATGGTCACTGACAATGCCGACACATATCTAGCACACTGCATAGTTCTGACACCCGGTACTAGTACTGAAAACCCATCAAAGTTCTTTGTCGGTATGCCTCTACGCTCTACCAACTGTGCATCAATAAAGTTGTGGGTGGCCCCATTGTCAACTAGCATTGAAACATGTTGCCCTTGCACGATGCCCCGGACACGTAGTGTCAAATACTTGGGAACCCCCTGCAAGGAAGCGAGGACTCCCCTAGTAGGTGCAAACTTTGTCCCTCTTGCTCCTGGGGGTGGAGGTGGTGGATGATCCCCTCTCTGCACTACAGCGCTGCCTCCTGCCTCTATCTCCTCATATGCATCTTCATCCCCATCACTGTCGTAGAAGACCACTATGTAGTGTGCCTTTCTCGTGGCACATCGATGTCCCGGTGCCCATGGCTCTTGGCACGTGAAGCATAGCTTCCTCCGTCTCAAATCTCTCCTGGTATCATCGTCCAAAGGCCTCCGGCTTTGGTTCCCCCTCGGAGGTGGAACCCTTGTGTCCTTCCCCTTTCGCTGAAATGTCAGTCTTTGGGGGAAAGGAGCTCTGGTCCTGGGTAGAGCATCCTACAAATCCCTGGTCCTCCCAACTGCATCCTAAAGTGTCGCAGGCCTCGTGGATCTGACTAACCCACGCAGAGGTTCTTCCAACCCATCAATAAACATGTAGATCCTCCTGGCTGAGGAGAAGTCGGACACCATCACCGAAAGCCTCAAGAACTCAAAAATGTAGGTTTCTGGGTTCCCAGTCTGCTTAAGCTTGGTCAACTCAACAAAGTGCTCTTCCGGATCCCTCCAGTCAAACTGCTCCACCAGTCTTCGTGTAAACTTTGCATATGCTGTCACTGCTGAGTGACCCAGCATGGCCATCCCGTGGAACCACCAATCGTGGGCCTTTCCCTCAAGGTGCAGCACTGCCACCTTGATGGCCTCTCCCTCTGCCATCTGATTGAGCTGGAAATAAATATCCAGCTTCTCCAACCAAGCCTTCGCTGAACATTTTGAGGACGCGTCAAATGTTGGCAAGAAAAACCTGCCCATTGTACACCGTACGTCCCCATCTTGTGTGTATCTACCCCCTCTATTATGGCTACGGGGTCAGCTGTCCTTCTTGAGTGGAACAAAATCATGGAAAGTGAGAGCTTCACCAAACTCTCGCTCATAGGACTGATACTCTGCAAAATAATCTCCCATATGAACCACCTCCGGCTCTTGAGGTGCTCCCGTCCCAGTGCCTGTAGTTAGAAATGTGGGCATCATGGAACGTTGGGAGAGCAAGTGACACAACCTGCTGCGCTGTGAGCTGCTCCTGCAAATGATGGGAAGTGTCGGACCCTTCTCCAATGTGAAAACCCCGTGGGGTTTCACACTATCTCTGGTCTGCGGTAAACTTCTGCCCCATCTCTTCGATCCTCCTTGATAGCTCTTGCACAAACTTTAGGAGGAGTTGCCCGAACTTCCTCCCTTCATCTTTCTCCTCTGCCATTGATTCTTCCGCCTCTGTGTCCACTACTGGAATGCAGTCCCCTTCTCCAAAAGTGGTCTCAAGCCTCCGGTCTTGGTCCTTGTACTTCCTTCCCCGGTAAGTGATATATGGTTTTCCTGTTGGTGTCAAAGACTAATCTGCTCCACAGGCTGAGCCAAGTCTATGAGCTCTGATACCACTGTAATATTCCGAATAGAAATAAACAGTAATACAAAGCAACATAAACAAGCAACTACAACAAATAGAGAGACATCATACAAATAATGCAAATACGGAGAAACGCTGAGCCATTTTATTATGTAACTGAAAGATAACAATGAGTACAAAGGTAATCAGAATGATGGCACCTTGTCTTGCTCGGCAAGCTGGTAATACTCTCAGAAATGCTCAAGGAATGGTTGCTCTATCATGGACTGCGTAATCTCCAAATGTTGTTGCTGCTGTTGCTGGACTATTGCTATTGCTGGAATGGAATGACTCTTTGGGGCTGTTCCCCTGCTCAGAAAAATGTGAAACTCTGGAAATGAAATCTCCTCCAATAACCCGGAAAAGCCCAGGAAGGAATCCTGGAGTGGTTGACCCCAGAATTTGACGTCCCTTGGAAAAGAACGCACTCCTAGTGAGTACGCTGGCCCTGAATGATAAATTTGTAAATGATGGCCTCCTCTTGCTCCAAAATGATGATTAGTGAAGGGTTGGTCCCTTTACTCTATCCTCAGGCTGAAATCCTTGATATCTCCTCACTCCCGGAACTGCCTCTACCATAAACTGCGTAATTCCTCCAAGAGACTGCGTTGTCCAAGCAACTGCATGATCCTGGCTGAAGATGCTATGGCTCTCTCCTGCAAAATGATAGATAGATCTCCTCACATGAGCGGGCACTCGAAGTCCCCCGAGGCTTAGGTTGGGATATCCGCTCGGAGACACCCGGTGTGCTAAGCAGCACTTGTAGACTTCGCTCAACAACAAAAGCGTGTTCAATGTCAAAAGACAAAAATCAGAGATGCATAATAGAATGAGAGAATGAGGAGCCTCTTCCCCTTTTTATGCTTTGAGAGCCTTGCTCTCACCCAGGCCCCACCAAACTACATTGTCCCTCTTGGCCCACGTTGTCCCCACTCAACTGTGCTTTCATGGGCCCACGCTGCCCACGCTGCCTCTTCCCTCACACTACCACTTCACCCTCATGGACCCCACACTGTCAAGTAATATTTGCTCAAGTGACTTTAGGGAATAATTATTTCCTAAGTGTGGGTTATGTGTCTCATCACCCACTTTATTAACTGACTTTAACATTAGAAAAGCAAAACTGGCCAAAATTAATATTGTATAGATGGTCCCACTAGCTGCCCCTGTTGCTGGACTAATGGAACTTCTGTTGACTGATTCTGATCACTTGCAGGCATCTTTTGAGATCTCGTAAAAGCTCTGTCCTCCATGAGTTTTACGTCTTGTCTCACTACAATCTCCCTACTACTAGAAATTTAGATCCTGTATGCCTTTGAGGTTTCGCTATACCCGACGAGGAACACCTTCTCTGCAGTCTGATCCAATTTGCTACGTTTTTCATCTGGCACGTGGCAGTAAGCCACACTCCCAAAAATCATCAAGTGACTCACTGCAGGCTTCTTTCCTGTGAAGACTCTCTCTGGCGTTTTCTTCCTCAATGCTTTATGAGGAGTTTTGTTTTGAATGTACACTGTTGTGTTACATGCCTTTGCCCATAAAAATCTGGGCAAATCCTGATCATACAACATTGCCTTTGCAGTGCCAACTATCGTTTTGTTTTTTTGCTCTGCTACTCCACTACTCCATTCTGCTGAGGGTTATATGGAGCTGTCCATTCTCTTTTGATGCCTTCCTTCGCGCAAAAATATGTGAAATCTTTATCAATGTATTCTCCACCATTATCTGAGCGAAGCACCTTGATCTTCTTCCCTGTCGCGTTCTCTACGAGCACCTTAAACTCTTTGAACCAATCAAAGACCTCATCTCTGGTCTTTAAGAAATAGATCCAGGTCTTTCTGGAATGGTCATCAATAAAGGTGACGAAGTATTTGCCACCAGTAAGAGCTCTATGGATATAGGGCCACAAATATCTGAATGTATCAGTCCTAACTCGCCATTTGCTTTGCTGTCACTTCTAGGGAATGTTGTTTTCGCGTACTTCCCAAGTATGCATCCTTTGCACACATCGTCGTGCTCCGTAATAAGAACTACAACTCCCGTTACAGTTTCTCTAAGCATCTTGAGTGCTCCATGGTGTAAATCAAAGAAGCAAAAATCACGATTTTTTCGAAAGGCCAATTTAATTAACGATTTTTTGGGCGATTTTTTGGATTTGAAAAAATCGCCAAAAAATCGCGATTTTTTCAGTAAAAATCGTTGGCCCATCAAACAACAACCCTATAAGTTCAAAAATCGATTTTTTGTTGTTGTTGTTGTTGTTGTCATTTTTGCAGCCCTCTCATTTTCCTGACACACCCTGTTGGCAATTAATGGTGATGTTAAATTCTTAAAGTAAAAGTGATATTTCCTTTATTTTTCATTTTCATCATTTTCCCTTACACATAATAGAATCAAATGGAAGCAATGCAAATCCCCAAACCATGAAACCCTGAAAACCATTAAGTCCGCTGAATTTTGAGTGAAATCTAAAATTCTAGTTTCTCCATATGAAATCCAATGAGGTTGAAACCACTCTTAAACATCCCGAGTCATTTCATGGTAATGTTAAAAATTTAAGTAAAAGTGATATTTCCTGAATTTTTAACATTACCATGAAATGACTCAGGATGTTTAAGAGTGGTTTCGACCTCATTGGATTTCATATGGAGAAACTAGAATTTTAGATTTCACTCAAAATTCAACGGACTTAATGGTTTTCAGGGTTTCATGGTTTGGGGATTTGCATTGCTTCCATTTGATTCTATTATGTGTAAGGGTATGAGATTGGCATTTGATCAAGAGCATGAAGTCCTTTAAGAACCTTGATGTTGGTGGCATTGATTGTTGAACTTTGTTGATGTTCGTGGTATTGATTGTTGAACTCCCCTACTGTGGCCTTAATAGGAATGTACCCTTCACTCAAAGGAAAACAACTAGTTAGGCATGTTAATCTTTTTCTACCGCATTTTAAGGTTGAGGAGATGAACCCTTCACTCAAACCAAAATCATTGGTTAGGCATGTTAAACTTTTTCAATTTCTATCATGTTATAAGGTTGAGCAATCCAAGTTTGAAGACTTTGAGCTAGATGATGTTTATGTACCTCTTGTTGATGATCCCATTTCTAGTAGCGATGAATCAATGATGAGTTTCATGAGGAGGAGGAGGAGGAGCAACAGCAAGAGGAGGAGGTGACACCACCTACCCCTGCTACCGATAGAGGACGTGGTCTGCCTCCTTTAGCTCCTGGTGCTTCAGGATCTGGAGCACAACAGAGTCCATTGCCAGCCCCGCCAACTTCTTCGTCTAGAGGGAAAGCTGTTACATTTTCTCGCAAGAGGGGCAGAGGAAATCATTAGTATAGGTTATTTGGTGCATTCCTTTGTATATAACATTATGACTCATGATATGAGATACATTATTATATTTTTTGTTGATATTTTGAGGTTGAGTTGAGACTCAGGACTTAGTATTTAGGACATGATTCACTATTATGTGTGATGTAGCACTAGACATGATATTACACATCTTATATATTAGTTTTTTTTCATATTTATGTGTCAATGCATTTATTTTATGTTGTGGGTGCTTTAGATATTAAAAAAATTGAAAAAAAATGAATATTTTTGTATGTGCCGATTTTTTCCCGATTTTTCCCGATTTTTACGATTTTTTCTGATTTTTTCCCCTCGCCGATTTAATCCCGATCGCGATTTTCAAAACATTGGTGTAAATGTCCCATCCTTCTGTGCCATAATTTGTTCAACTCCTTCCCACTGCTATTGTCACTTGCCTATTAGTGCCATTGGAGAGTCGAGTTACAACCTGTAGAGATTTCTGAATCTTAATTCTTATGCCAAAATTATTTCTGTTAATCCGGTTAAGCTTCTCCTACTTATACAAGTTATCAACTGAATAAATTCAAGTCAACATCAAAGCAAAATACATAACATATCTCTACCAATTCAGATCTAGAATAAGCACATGCACACATAGACAAAGTGACAGTTATTTCTGGACAAACTGTCCCCGGAAAATCCCAATGTGGGAAAACCGGTCTCTGGCTGCTGGAGGGCTCTATTATTAAGAATATTTCTGAATACACAACTCTAGGTTCCATATCTGGAAAACCCTACAGAGAAAACTCTAGATCTGCAGCACCTAGCTGATCTAACACCAACAATACTGACTGATCCACACCCTCAAACGAGATTAACAGAACTCAGCCAGATCTAGGCCTAGAAACCCCAGATCTGCCCTTGAAAGACACTGCGTCAGCCTCCGAAGGCCTCCAAATGCTCAGTGTTGTCACTGGAAGGGACTGCGTTACCCCAGACTGGGTGACGCAGTCACTACGCTGCCCCTAAGGGTCTCTGTGTAACCCCTGAAGGGTTTCCTGAAAATCACGTTGTCCTTGCTGCTACTGCTACTGTCGTCTGTTGCTGCTGCTGCTGTTGTCTGTTGCTGCTGCCGTCTGCTGCTGCTGCTGCCTTCCTCTGCGTTGTCTTTCCTGATCTCTTCTCTGCTTCTTGTGTATTCTAGACCCCGGGATCAGATCATCCCCTTGGTATAAATTCCCCTCTCTGCAACTGAAACACTTGAGAATTCTTAGCAACCCCACCCTAGAATCTTAGCTTAGCTTCAGTGCTTTGCCTCTGTGTGCCTTACAAATTACCCGAAGCCTTTCCTTTATATTTTTCTCGTTGACAAATCAACGACTAAGATTAAATCTTTAATTAATGGCTAAGATTAAAAGAAAGCTTGATCCGTGTGACTTAAGACAATTTCATCACATGTTTAATTAAATTCACTCTAATTATTTTATTTTCCTAAGTTTTAACTTAGGAAATACATTAAAATAATTAATTAATTTAATATCTCCTAAACCAGATGAAATTTCCAAAATCCATTTCTGGGTCTTGTAGATCAGGTGAACTCTAGTCCTTCCTCAAAATTTGGGACTTAGAGCACATCTGATGCTAACCCAAATACACAAAATCTCAACAAAACTTGTATAAGCTATTGCTTCGAGCTCCAACTTGTTACACCTTCTTCCAGCTTGAGTGTTTGACATACACTTTCTTCCCTACTAAGTGTGAAAATTCCTAGATCTGGAATCCTATTGCAGCGACTAGAAAAAATTCACCTAATTGTTATTCATTACTTAACAATTTATTTGCAGTTTTTCTACGACAAACACTGAATACATCACACTGCAACCTTCACTACATAAAATAATATGTAATATCCCGTTTCGGGGATATTTCTAAAACACGACAAACTCAAACCAGAGATAGACTGGGAGGGCATTTACCGGATATACCGCCTCTGGAAAGAGGACGAGATCCAAAGGCTACCTGACCCTTTCCGGACTCTGTCTAAGAGTGAAAGATAAACACACCAAGTGGTATAGAACTAGAATGCTCAAGAATATATAAAAATAACAGTGCAGCAGACATATAATAACATAGATAGAATATACGGCAACTCATCCAGAAATATAGAGAGGAAATGCTAAGCCATTTTATTAAAGTAAGAAATACAATGAAGTACAATAGGTGATCAGAGTGATGGCACCTAAACTTGCTCAAGGCAAGTGAAGAAATACTCTCAGAATATACAAGAAATGGCTGCTCTTTGAACTGCGTCCCAACTGCTAGAAAACTGCCGTGTAGCTGCTATTGCTGGAATGGACTGAAGTCTAGGGGCTGATCCCCTTGCCGGAATGAGCTGAAAATTTGCCATCCTCCTCTACTCACCAATCCTGACAAAACCCAGAAACCATATCAAAAATGGTCGACCCCCGAAAACCTCCAGAAAACACCCCCTTGGGGAATTACGCTGGCTTGCAAGGCTCTACGCAAAGGCTAAATGGAAATGATTGAAACACCGCCTCAAACTCCACCAAAATCCTCCCACAGGCAAAGGCTGATCCTCTGCTCAAAATCTCGGCTCAATCTCCTGCAGAAATCCCGATCCGGAGCACCTCCAAAATGGACTGCGTCCTCTCTCCCAGTGACTGCGCAGTCTCTATGAAAGCCCAGCTCCGCAACAAACCCAAATACCAAAACCTCTCACAAAATACTGAAGAAATAACCATGCTCGAGCAGGCACTCGAAGTCCCTCGGGGCTAAGGTCGAGATCTCCAACCGGAGACACTCAATGCACTAAACAGTGCTGCAGACAGGCTAAACAGCCAGCGTGCTCAAGAAGACAAACGTCTAGCTCAATATCATCAACAACAGAATGAATGAAATGAGAAGGCTCCTCCATCTTTTATAACGTTGGTTTCCCTCCAAAACCCCAACTTAGCCTCTCTCTCCTCCACGTGCTCATCCTCATCTGCGCAGTAGCTTCTAGAGTGTACGTGAGCCCCCTTCTCTACGTGGTGCTTGGCCCCCTTGGCTCTCCCTTAAGTCACAACGTTGTGCTACTAGGAGGGTGTTTTATTCTACTTAAGTGAGTTATACCCTCTCCACTCACTTTTAATTAATTTATAAACTATAGACGGCAAAACTGAACAAAATCGAATATTCCAATTAGCTGTCGCTAATTAGGAATATTACAGTCTCCCCCGGCAGAATGTTGCTTTTCCTCAAGCAACTGAAGTGATGGATGCTGCAAAATCTTCTCACTCTCCCAAGTGGCATCCTCATCCGGCAAATTCTTCCAACTCATCAAGAATTCTCGGACTATCCTGCTCCGTAGCTGCCTCTCCCTGGTATCAATAATAGCCTCTGGCTGCAACACCAAATGCCCCTCATCATCCGTGGGTGGTAGCTCCTCTGTCACTGTCACCTGCTGCCCCAGCGCCTTCTTCAGGCATGATACATGAAAAACGTTGTGGATCTTGCTGCCTTGGGGCAGCTCCAACTCATACGCAACCTGCCCAATCCTGCATATCACCCTGTATGGCCCGTAAAAGCGGGGCTTGAGCTTCTCAGCTCCTTTCTGCTTCAGTGACAACTGTCGGTATGGCTGTAATCGTAGGTAGACCAAGTCCCCTACCTCAAACTGTCTCTCCACCCGACCTCTGTCAGCATACAACTTCTGCTGGTTTTGTTCTGTAGCCATATTATCCTTGAGAGCTCGGATAATGTCCTGACTCTCTTGGATCCAAATCTTGGCTCTAGGAGCCTTGCTAGCACCGAACATCACATTAGCAAAAGATAATGAATGATACCCATACAAAGCATAAAATGGTGACATACCAATGGACATGTGATGTGTCGTGTTGTAGCAGTACTCCCCCAAATGCAACCACTTCAGCCATGCTCGCTGCTGCCCACTGACATAGTTACGCAAGTAGCCCTCCAGCCACTTGTTAACTATTTCCGTCTGTCCATTCGTCTGTGGGTGATAACTAGTACTCGGTGTCAACTCCATCCCCACTAGCCGGAAAAGCTCCTGCCAAAAAAAGCCCATGAAGCGACTGTCCCTATCACTGATGATGGTATTAGGAAGACTATGCAGCCTGAAAATCTCTCTGAAGAACAGTTCGGCCACCTGTGCTGTTGTGTAATGCGCGGATATGGCGGAAAAGTGCACATACTTTGTCAGCCGATCAACGACGACAAAGATACAATCCTTGCCGTGCACCATGGGCAACCCTGTGATGAAGTCCATCGATATACTCTCCCATTTCCTCTCCGAAATGGGAAGAGGCTGCAACAATCCTGCGGGATGGCTCATCTCTCCCTTGTTCTTGACAAACCTTAGCATTCACGATGTCTTGAGTACGTGCTCATGAGGCACTAGCAAGAACCTCTCTGTGTACATGAGATTTTGTTAAACCCACGATGGCACGCCAATGGAGAATCATGTGATGCACAGGTATCTTCTTCTTAAAGTGAGATCCCTCGATCTGAGAAGATCTGTCCTTGTAATAGATGAAATCTCATGACCCACAGCCACATTATACGCCTGTCCATCTAAATCTCACATACAGATACATAATTGGGTACTCACACTAAAAGTCAGGCCTCAATCATGTCCAGCTCATAAGAGATAGCAATGGCTGGATTTAAATGAAAGGGCATACGCTACCCGTTATTCTTACCAACAAACACCCTCCCAATGTCAAAGTCATCTATGTGGATCTTTCTTGATCCCATACTTGCTCACCTCTCTGCTTGTGTGCTCTACAAAAAAAGCATGAAATTTAGTAGAAAAGATGGTCTCTCCCCTTAGACTTCATTCTAAATACTTTGAAGAATTTGGCCAAAGCCATGCATAATGGCCAACATCTCCTTGTAAATTATATAAGAATACAACCTCTGTGGGAAGGAGCTAAGCTCTCAAAGGCTATAGGGTGTCCCCACCATCAACAACTATGGCAAATCCCCTCTCCCCGACATCACACTCCAGCTCGTGGCTGCGTCGACCACAGCCAATGCAGCAGCACAGGCGACTACTCATGCACTCCTTGAGCACAGCCAAAGGCTGCTTGCCAGCTATGTCGAGGCAGAAGCTGGGCTGCCCCCTTCTTAGCCAATTTGAGGTGCTGACAGGCGTGGAAACTCTTCACGAACTTCCTGTAATAGGTACATATGCCAATGAATCCTCGAAGTTCCGTCATGTTCCTCGGCTTCGGCCAATCCCTGATGGCCCTAATCTTCTCCTCATGGACTCTCACTCCGTCCACTCCTATAATGTGTCCCAAATACAACATCTTCGTCATCCCAAACTCTCACTTGGAGAGCTTAGCATAGAACTGTTGCTCTTCCAAGATGCATAGTACTGCCTCTATATGCTGGAGATGCTCCTCCCAAGTCCTGTTATATATGAGTATGTCATCAAAGAAGACCAATACAAACTTCCTCAGATGACTGCGGAAGATATGGTTCATGCAAGACTGAAAAGTGGCTGGTGCATTGGTCCGCCCAAAAGGCATAACCAAAAACTCAAAGTGCCCATAATGACACCTGAAGGCGGTCTTGGGAATGTCCTGTTCCCTCACGCGAATCTGATGGTACCCTGATCTCAAATCAATCTTCGAGAAGAACTTGGCTCCTCGCAGCTCATCCATCAACTCATCGATCCTGGGTATAGGATACCTGTTCTTCAGGGTCTTCTTGTTCAGGGCCCTGTAATCAATGCACATCCTCAAGGTGCCGTCCTTCTCCTTCACCAACACTGCGGAAAAAGCAAACGGACTCGTGCTCGGTCTAATGTGCCCAAGAGCCAGCAACTCCTGGATGGCCCGCTCAATCTCATCCTGATAGGCTTTGGGATGCCTATAGGGGGTAGTGATCACCACCTGAATGCCTTGCTCAAGCTCTATGGTGTGCTTGAATCCTCGGTCTGGTGGCCGACCTGGTGGTATATCCCCAAACACTGCCTCATATTTGTCAAGGATGGCCTGTATATCGGGATGAACTTCCTGACCGGTAGTCCTTGCGTGTGATGCCCGCAACTCAACCGCCCACTCTTTGTCTCCCTTCCGGAAATCTGCCTCCATCCGGTGTGCCGAAACAGTCTGAGGTGGGTAAGTGTGCATCCCACGGATCTTCTCGTGCTTCCCGGTCTTTTTATCATACCACTCCATCTCTAAGGCCTCCCAATCTGTGGTGACCTTCCCCAGAGTAATCAACCACTGAACACCTAGTACCACATTG
Organism: Pinus albicaulis; assembly: GCA_034641835.2. Lineage (NCBI taxonomy): Eukaryota > Viridiplantae > Streptophyta > Pinopsida > Pinales > Pinaceae > Pinus > Pinus albicaulis. The sequence continues at coordinate 847,886,438 of CM076572.1, forward strand.
GTATTTGGTATGTTGACCGCGAAAAAGTGGTCGGTCACGGTGTAGGTACTCATCGTCACTGCCAACTCTGGAACATACCGTGCACACTGCATTGTCTGGGCTCCCGGGACCAGAACTGAAAATCCGTCCAAGTTCTCGGTCGGTATACCTCTCCGCTCGACCATCTGTGCATCAATGAAGTTGTGGGTCGCCCCACTGTCAACCAAAACTGATACTCGTTGGCCACGCATTGTCCCTCGTACATGCAACATCAAATACTTGGGAACTCCTCGCAATGCCGCAAGGGTCCCTCCTGTGGGTGCAAAAGCTGCACCCCCTGTACCTAGAGGTGGAGGTGGCAATTGATCCTGGGCTGTCTAACTATCTCCTGCCTCCTCGTCATCCTCTTCATCTTCTTCCCCGCTATCATCGGAGAAGACCTCAATGAAGTGTGCTTTGCCCGCAGCACACCTATGCCCTGGTTCCCACGGCTCCTGACAAGTGAAGCACAACCGCTTCTTCCTCAACTCCCTCCTGGCATCATCATCTATCTGAGCCCGTCCGGGATTCCCCTTTGGAGGAGGAACCCTCGCATCCTTCCCCTTGGGCTGGAAGCCCTGTCTCTGGGGGTAAGGTGTCCGTGTCCTGGGCAATGCATCCTGTAAGTCCTTGGTTCTGCTGATAGCATCCTGGAGTGCAGCTGGTCTAGTAGATCTGACTAGACCTCGAAGTGGCTCTGCCAATCCCTCCACAAACATATAGATCATTTGTGCCGCGGATAGATCTGGCACCATCACTGAGACCGTCAAGAAATCTGCAATGTATGTCTCTGGGCTCCCTGTCTGCTTGAGCCTCATCAGTTCAACAAAATGCTGTTCCGGATCCCTCCGGTCAAATCGCTCCATCAACCTCTTGGTAAACTCAGCATAAGTCGTTATTGTGGAATGTCCGAGTGTGACCATCCCATGGAACCACCAGTCTTGGGCCTCACCATTCAAATGTAATGTCGCCACCTTAATGGCCTCTGTCTCCGACATCTGGTTAAGCTGGAAATAGATGTCCAGCTTCTCCACCCAAGACTTTGCCGAACTGTTTGATGAGCCATCAAACGTAGGCAAATGGAATCTGCTAGATGTGCGATGGGAATCTCCATCATGGTAATGTCGGTGCCCTCTATGATGGTCGCGGGGTCTACTGTCCTGCTGGAGCTGAACAAAATCTTGGAATGAGAGAGCATCCCTGAACTCCTGCCCACAGGCCTGATACTCTGCAAAATACTCGCCCATGTGTCCGGGCTCTGCCTCTTGCTGGGCTCCTGCCCCTGTGTCTGCTCCCAAGAAAGTGGGCATGGTAGAGCGGGTAGGTGCACGTGAAGCCATCGACTGAGGAGTATCACGCTGAGCAGTACCATGCTCCGGTAAATGATGGGATGTTCCTGATCCCTCTCCTACCTGGAAAACTCGTGGGGTCTCACGCTATCTAGCCTCTACAGCGGTGAATCTCTGACCCATCACCTCAATCTGTCTAGCTAGATCCTGCACCGATTTGAGGAGTACCTCCCCAAACTGTTTGGCCTCTGTGTTATCTGCCATCGGCCCTCTCTACTCTGAATCTAATACCGGCTCCTCCTGCTCTGCGTCTGTCACAGGCTCTCTCTCCTGCTCTGTGTCCACCACCTGAACACAGTCTCCGTCTCCGTAGGTGTTCTCCAAGCTACGCTCACGGTCTCTGTACTTCCTGCCTCTATAACAAATATATGGTCTCCTCCCCGGTGTCATAGACCACATGCTGAGCCAGAACTATGCTCTGATACCATTGTAATATCCCGTTTCGGGAATATTTCTAAAACACGACAAACTCCAACCAGAGATAGACTGGGAGGGCATTTACCAGATATACCGCCTCTGGAAAGAGGACGAGATCTGGAGGCTACCTGGCCCTTTCCAGACTCTGTCTAAGAGTGAAAGATAAACACACCAAGTGGTATAGAACTAGAATGCTCAAGAATATATAAAAATAACAGTGCAGCAGACATATAATAACATAGACAGAATATACGGCAACTCATCCAAAAATATAGAGAGGAAATGCTAAGCCATTTTATTAAACTGAGAAAAATGAACAATAGTGAATGGTGAGGTTCTAAACCGCCAACACATGAAGAAATACTTTAACATAAGGAAATGTTCAGTTTCTTCCGAACTACGTCCTACTCGTTGAAAATCGCCGTAGTCGAAGCATCACAATGAATCAAGTCTAGGGGCTCATCCTCGCTGCACTAGAGTTTGTAACCGTAATCCTCTACCACTAAGCTCACATTTTCCGTAAACCATATCAAAATGTACGAATTTCGAAACTCTGCAGGCCTCTGGGACTACGCTCGTCCTCCAAGGCTCAGCAGGCTAACAGAAATGACTGAAACACTGCCTCAAACTCCACCAAAATCCTCCCACAGGCAAAGGCTGATCCTCTGCTCAAAATCTCGGCTCAATCTCCTGCAGAAATCCCGATCTCGAGCACCTCCAAAATGGACTGCATCCTCTCTCCCAGTGACTGCGCAGTCTCTATGAAAGCCTAGCTCCGCAACAAACCCAAACACCAAAACCTCTCACAAAATACTGAAGAAATAGCCATGCCCGAGCAGGCACTCGAAGTCCCCCGGGGCTAAGGGCGAGATCTCCGATCGGAGACACTCAATGCACTAAACAGTGCTGCAGACAGGCTAAACAGCCAGCGTGCTCAAGAAGACAAACGTCTAGCTCAATATCATCAACAACAGAATGAATGAAATGAGAAGGTTCCTCCATCTTTTATAACGTTGGTTTCCCTCCAAAACCCCAACGTAGCCTCTCACTCCTCCACGTGCTCATCCTCATCTGCGCAGTAGCTTCTAGAGTGTATGTGAGCCCCCTTCTCTACGTGGTGCTTGGCCCCCTTGGCTCCCCCTTAAGTCACAACGTTGTGCTACTAGGAGGGTGTTTTATTCTACTTAAGTGAGTTAGACCCTCTCCACTCACTTTTTATTTATTTATAAACTATAGACGGAAAAACTGAACAAAATCGAATATTCCAATTAGCTGTCGCTAATTAGGAATATTACATAATATGTGGAAACAAGAACTGAGCAGCAAGGAAATCAAACACAGATATGACACCGTTATTTCTGGACAAACGTCCTCGAAAAAATCCAATGGGAAAACTAGTGCAATAGCTGAGGGTTTGTATTATTAAGCGGTAGTTCTGAATACAATATAGGATGCCTTATTGGCCATCCATACAGAGAAAATAACTGACAAAAAGTTAGTGAGAAAATGACCTCACACTAACTCTGGAGATCCGACATTGACCCAACCCTGAATTGACAAGCCCCACACTGCCTCTGCGTTGCCTCTGAGTAGATCTGCGTCACTCTTTCAGCTGGTCTTTCTGCTGGTTGGATGCTGATCTTCTGCCCCTCTAGTCTCACACCTCGACTCTCCGGCACTGAATCTGACTGATCCTCAGCAAAATTGCGGATCTCTTCAGAGGCTCAGCGCTACCTCTGCATGGCTCTACGCTGCCCAACGTAGCCCCTTCGCTGCCTCTTCTGCGTCCTCTTCTCTGCCTTCTCTGCATTCCCAACTCAGGAAAAATCTCCAACTGGAACTATCTCTGCCCCTCACTGCGTAGAATTAACTCGATGATCTCTCCGGCTGCTGTGCGCTGCTCACTTGAGATATCGATCTCTAGACTCTGTCTGATATTTTTTTTTCCAAATGCCCATCAAGCCTTCTCTTATAACCTTCTCGTTGAGAAATCAACGACCCAGATTAAAACATAATCAAGGGCTAAGATTAACTTGAGTTGATCTTCATCTATTTCTAGAGGATTCACACTGTGTTCATCATCATTGAACACCAAAGTTTCACATGAAGGAACCCTAATTGGTGTTGTTCCAACTCCAATCATTGGGCAAGGATTATCATCACCCACAGCGACTTGCATGCCCTTTTCGTTTTCATGAAGCTTGCTAAGAAATTCCAATTTTTTGTCATATGTTGCAAAGCTCCACTGTTAACGTATCAACCAACACTTGAAGTAGTATTAGTAGAAAGTTTCAAATGTGGATGTCAGCCTAACCACTTCAGCTGAACTAGTTGCACTTGTAACAAAATGTTTTCGTGTCTTCTTACCTTTACCTTTTCTAGATATTCTTTTTGCTATGCATTGATTAGCATAGTGTCCTTTCTTGTGGCGTTTGTAACAAATTAAAGTCATCTCGTCTTCTTGGAACCCAAGTCAAGAAAATATACCTCCTTATAGCTTGCAGATTTCTTCTTCTTCTCTATTTATTCATTTTCCCAATGGGAGCAAGGTCTCAGGAGTGAGGTCTCTTTTTTCTGGGATATAACTGATTCTCGCCTGGTTTCTTCTTGAACAAAGACATCACAAAGATGCTCTTAAGTTGGAAGGGTTTCTAACTTTCTCGAGCACAATTGTAATATCCCCAAAGGTAATTTACAATAATAAACAAGCCTACATAGACAAAAACACACGCAGCAAAATAAACATAGAATTCAGAACACCATGGAACCACAAAAACTGCGCTGAGCCATTTTTTAATGATGAGGAATGTGTACAAAGAAATGTTGCACGACTCGTACTCGTATAAGACTCGTCTGACCATTGACTCGTCGACTCGTATAAGACTCGGGAATGACCCATATAAAACTCGTATAAGACTCGTCAAAATGCAAAAAAAAAGAAACTAATGATAATTCCAGTCTTATAAGTTATAAAAACCACAATATATGCAATAATTCATAACATCATCTCATATCTATAAAAGTACAACGCAGCATATTCGATTTTTGTAAGAAAAACATTTAGATATTGAATAAGAAAAGGAATCATGATTCCATAATTAAAATAAAAAATGTTAGCAAGTTCAAAATTCAAATACGTATGTCATAAATGATATATGATTGTCTCATAACAATATTGAGTCTCATCACTCATGGACGACTGCGCCTATAATAAGCCCTCGTGGAGCTCATGGTAGCATCGAAAGGCTAAAGCAACTGTGAGGCAGGTGTATTGGGAGTCTCCATTTGAGATGGCAAACTAGAGAGATCCTCAGTCTATTCATCAAGCCAACTCAAACCAGGGGGCTCCTCCTCCACAACCCAATCAGACTCTAAATCAATAGTATCCAGTAAAATTGGATCTGTATCCTTTGATTGCACTTGTTTTGTGAGCATTCGAAGGTTTTAGTAGATGAAAACCAACTTCTCCAACCTCTCATGCTCCAACCTGTTTCTCTTTTTGCTGTGGATGTGCTCAAACACTGACCAATTGCGCTCACAAGAAGAAGCACTACAGGGTTGACACAGAATTCTGATGGTGAATTCTTGTAATTGCGGTGCCTCAGAGCCACAATCTATCCACCAATGAGCTGTAAAAAAATACAACAAAGATTATCAGTTTGCAATGCCAAACATATAAAAGAGAACTAGCAAAATTACAAGCTAAATTCTAACAATTTACACTTGCAAGGCATTTTTTTGTCCTTGAGACGTTGGCTTGAGCTGAATCCAAACATGCCAGATGCTTCCTTGTACATATCTTGTTATAGATTGATTTTGTCTTGAATATCTACACCCGGGAACATTTTCTCAATGCATATCATGACACCTCTCATCACCTCGGGATCTCTTTGAATGTTAGATCCCCTCATTATAGAATAAGCTCGGATTGAGATATGCTCCTGTTGCATGCAATGGTGAATGTAGTTGTCTGTCCCACCTGGAATCAATAATTTTCCATATAGGGAGATATTTAGATTCATCTCCCTTATAGATATTCTTGATGGCTTCTTTGGCCCTATCCATGCCCTCATAAATATATCCCATTGGAGGTTTCTCTCCATCCTTCAATCTCAAGACTTTCACAAGGGGCTCAGTGAAGTTGGAAATCTTAGTGACTTTGTCCCACATACTATCACCAAAGACAGATGCTTTCACAGACAATGCTTCTGGTTTTGTGCTATCTTTCCAAAATACCCATTGCTGGCTACAAAAAATTCTTCGCAAAGCTTGGTACTCATACAAAAGGCTTTGGAGGGAAAGAAAGTTGGTAGCAAAATATGTGAGAGCTGGGCGACTAAGCTCATCTTGTGTGAATTCCCCCATAAGATTGAACACCCAAGCATGATTATAAATATACTTGGTAATTTGCTTGCATACTTGCACAACATCCTGCACCCACTCCAACTTCCCAATGTCCTCTAGATTCAAGTCTATGAAATGGGCAGCGCATGGAGTCCAAAAAATGGTGGGATATTTGGCACAAAGCAACCTTCCAGCTGCTACATAATTTGCTGAATTGTCTGTCATTACTTGGACAACATTTGCAACCCAAACTTACTCCACCACATCAGCCAACAATGTAAAAATCAAATGTGTATCTTTTACATTTGCAGATGCATCAATGGATTTTAGGAACATGGTTCCTTGATGGCAAGCTACAAAAAAAATTATTATTGTTATACCTCACTGATTTGTCCACCCATCAGACATAATTGTACAACCTGTAATTTTCCATGAGCTTTTAATGCTCTCCAATTGTTCCTTGACAAACTCAAGCTCCTCATCTAGCTCTTTCCCCCTAAGTGCAGTATAAGATGGGGCTTTGTATCTAGGGCCAACACTTGCAATGGCATCCACCATGGGCTGATAAAAATGTGACTTTGCATAGTTGAATGAAAGACTGTTATGGTACCAAAACCTCCTCACTGCCATATTTGCCTCCTTCCTCTTCTTTTCATTAAAACTATGCAAGCTTGGTTGAGATCCTGGAGTTGTACGAGGAGTGAAGAAAGAAGAGGTTATACTCCTGTTTGCCACAACACTTGAACAGGAGTTACCAATACCTAGACTTTGAATATGTGTTTCACTTTGAGATGAAGATCTACCTATCCCAACAATCTCATTCTTCCTTCTTGCCCTCTTAGAAGTTTCTTCTTTAATGGCTTCCAAAGCAGTTGCCATTTCAGTAGTGACTTTATCAGGGCAATTTTGACAACATCCCACACCATTCCCAGGAATTCTAGCTAGGTGGTATTTTAGCCTGTTTATGCTTGCATGCATTGTGGAATTGCAATAATTGCACTTGACATGGTGGCCATTACCGGCAATGATTCATTGACCATGTGGCCATGTCGGATCACAAGACTTTCTAGAACCCTTTGGTGGCATGGTGACTAAATTTGGAAGAAAAAAATTAAATTCTAAAATCTAATTGATATTTTTTAAATTTGTTTTTGGTTTTTTGGTTTTTAAATTTTTTTAAATTTACAATTTTTTTGGCCATGTGGCTGAGTTTCTCAGCCACACGGGGCCATTGTGTGGCTGAGAAACTCAGCCACAGGGCTTGCAGGCTGAGGAGGCAGACCGCAGACCCCGTGGCTGAGTTTCTCAGCCACACAACGACCTTGTGTGGCTGAGAAACTCAACCACAGGGCCTGCGAGCTGAGGAAGCAACTCGCAGGACCTTGTGGTTGAGTTTCTCAGCCACACAGGGCCGTTGTGTAGCTGAGAAACTCAACCACAAGGCCAAAAAAAATTGCAAATTACAAGTGAAAAAAAAATTAAAATTGAATTGATTACATAAAATTAAAAAAAAATTACATGCAAGCAGTAAAACAATGAAACAAGGATCATGAAGCCTACCTGGACAGTGTGTTGTTACTCTGCCAGTGTTGCTAGTCCACCAATGTTGTTACTCTGCCAGTGCTGCTACTCCGCTAGTGCTGACTCTGCCTTGCTGTTACAGTGTGTTGCTACTCCGCTAGTGTCGTGACTCCGCTAGTGTTGCTACTCCGCCAATGCTGCTACTCCGCCAGTGCTGTGACTCCACCTTGCTGTTGCAGTGTACTGCTACTTCGCCAGTGTTGTCACTCCGCCAATGCTGTTACTCCCAAGAAAACAGAGACTTTACAACTTTCTAAACATCTGTTGCTTTCAAAATGTCTAGTTTTGCATCGCCTGAAACCATATCTGCTCCAAAATCTAGGAGTAGATGATGGTCCCTGCATTTACCAACATTCCATGATCATGAGGATTGAAAAAAACCTTACAACTTTCCTTGCCTATGCCTCCGAAAGGGAGACAGGTGCTTATAAATCATTTCCTTCCCTCCAAATTCCCTTTTCCTCCACCTCATTTCCAAAAAAAATAGAAAAATAAAAAAAATTGAGAAAAATCCAAAATTTTTTGCCTTTTGTTGTGGGACGGGTCTTATAGGGGTCTGATATGGGTCCTATGAGAAACCCGCGGGTTTTATGCGGGTAGGCGAGTTTAATACGAGTTTGAGCGGGTAAGGGTAGAGAGCGCGAGTTCTATGTGAGTGACCCGACTCGCTATAGAACTCGCGAAGATCCGCGGGTCTAATACAAGTGGTGCTTCACTAGTACAAAGTGAGGTGTTGGAATAAGTGCACCTAGGCTTGCTCAACGCAAGCTAGAGAAGCCCTCAAAAGTACTGTTGAACACGCTCAAATTTTGCTCTCTGCGTGGCTGTAGTTCTGCGCTGGAAACTGCCCAGAAATGTTGCTACTGCTCCAAATGATCTGTTGCTAGGGCTTGTTGTACTGCTTAGAAAATTCTGGGAATTTAATCCCGGACTCTACTCAATAAACCCATAATAACCCGCAAAGGGTTTGCCCAAAGATTGACCTCGAAAATTGGCCCTCTTGGGCTAGGCTCCCCGAACTGTTGGGCAATTTGGATCTCCTGATAATCCTGTTGATTTATGGTAGCATCAGATGTGCTCTAGCCTTGTAATTTTGTATATGGGCTAAGACACATGTATTCCATAATACCCAGAAAGGATTTTTTTGGAAGATTCCACTTAGAGATGGTTTAATTAAAATAATTAATCGTTTTTTAATGTTTTCCCAAGTGTAAACTTAGGGAAACTGATTAATTAAAGGGTACTAATTAAACTTAGTGTGAATCTTCTAGAAAAAGTCATGGATCACCTCCAAGTTAATCTTAGCCCTTGATTATGTTTTAATCTTGGCCGTTGAAGGTTCAATAGAAGAATATAAGGAGGGTGAGGGGCTTATGGAAAACCACATCAAACAGAGAAAGAATCAAGAGTTCGATTTCTTCAGTGAGAGGAAGAATCAAAGTGGTTCTCATTTGCAGTGAGGGGAAGGTGAAATATCCAGGAGGGAGAATTTCTGAAGCATAAAGAAGGCATGAAGAGGAGTGAGAGAGGAGCCAAAGCATCAGTGCAGAGTTACCCTAGCAACAGTTACGCTGGGCCAGTGCAGAGAAGCAGAGGGAGTTTCGATTTTGTTGAAGGGGCAGCTGAGGGTTCATCTGGTTTCAGGAGGACATTTGTGGAAGGAACACTCTAGTCTCACACAGTAGTAAGCACAGGAGCAGCCATGACAAGCAGCAGCAGCAGTGACGCAGTGATAGTGTGAGTGATGCAGTCATTGCGTAGAAATCATGCAGAGCCAGTCAGTGTGGGTGCAGGTCAGTGCCGGAACTTCATGGTGATGTGAGAATTGTCTCACTCATCCTTTTCTCATTAGAATTCTTCAGGTGATTGATTGACATTTACAATCACACATTTGTACTCAGAATTTCTGCATAATAAAGAAATCCTCGGATCTGCTGCACCGGTTTTTCCACATTAGGTTTTTCCAGGGACAATTGTCCAAAAAGAATGGTGTCTATGTGTGATTACTCGTGCTATTTTTATTTGTGATTTGTTAATCGTGAAGTCTATAGCATATTTTATTTTGTTATTTAACACGAGAAATGTTAAATAATTGTGTTTGACAATGCAATAGAAGAAATTCAATAAGTAGTTGCAGTAGAATTCTCCATTATCGAATTTTCACATGGTATTAGAGCTGTCAGATCCAAAGGAAGCAAGGTCAAAAAAGGGATTGCGTAAACCAGAAGCTTCAGAGGGGACACAACACAAAGAGAAGAAAGCACAGATAAGTATGACAGACTTGGATGTTTTATCCTCTAGGTTAAAAGAGGATGATACATGCCTATCAAGTTCAACATCTGCAGGAATCTGGTATATTGATAGCGGGGCTTCAGCTCATATGACTGGAGTACGATAATACTTCTCGAGCTATAGGGAAGAGAAGATGAACTTCCAGATCACTATGGGTAATAGCACGAAGGGCACTCCAGTTGGGAGAGGATCCGTAGTGTTTCAGGCGGAAGCTAGAACTAGTGTCAAGATCACAGATGTACTACATGTGCCAGGGCTTGGGATGAATCTAATCTCACTATCCCAGTTGCAGGACAAAGGGTATGACATACACTTTACCGGAAAGAAAGTATATGTCAAGCATCTCAGTTGGAAGCAAACAAGGCAGATTAGACTCAGAAGCAACAGACTATACAGGTTGCAGATAGAAACCCTAATGGCACTAGTCAGTAGTAATCTTGAAGACAAGAAAGGGTTGAATGAACTTTGGCATAGAAGAATGGGGCACCTGCATCACAGTACATTGAAGATGCTCAGAGAAACAGTTGATGGGGCACTTGTTCTCAGCACAGAGCATGATGATGTATGCTAAGGATGCGTACTTGGGAAGTATGCTAAGGTAGCTTTTACCAAAAGTGAAAACAGGGCAGCAAGCATTTTGGGATTGATACACTCAGATATTTGTGGACCAATGTCCACTAACGCTCTCAAAGGTGGCAAATATTTTGTCACATTCATTGATGATCACTCCAGGAAGACCTAGATCTACTTCCTGAAGACAAAAGATGAAGTCTTTGAAAAGTTCAAAGAATTCAAGGCTCTTGTTGAAAACATGATGGGGAAGAAGATCAAGACATTGCGTTCAGATAATGGTGGGGAATACATAGATGGAGACTTCATAGATTTCTACTCAAAGGAGGGCATCAGGAGAGAGTGTAGTGCACCATACAATCTAGAGTAGAATGGTGTGGCAGAACGGAAGAACATGACAATTGTAGGAGCAACAAAGGCCATGTTATTTGACCTTGATTTACCCTGATATTTATGGGCTGAGGCCTGCAACACGACAGTGCATATCCAGAACAGGACACCTCATAGAGAATTGAGGAAGGAGACTTCTGAAGAAGTTTCACAGGAAAGAAATCGGAGGTAGGGCATCTTCGGATATTTGGTAGCATGGCATACTGTCATGTACCCAGCGAGAAGAGAAGCAAGCTAGATCGAACTGCAGAAAGGGGGTATCTTGTAGGGTACAGTGGCACCTCTAAGGCATATAGGATCTATATTCCTGACAGTAGGAAGGTTGTGATAAGACCCGATGTTAAGTTCATGGAGGATAGAGTGTTTCAGAAATCACGTGATATGTCGGTAGAGGATCAAACTGTAGAAGTTCCCTTGGTCCAAGAACAGCAGGGGCACCAAGAAGAACAAACAGGAAGACAAAATTTGGTACCAAGGACAGGTACTAACATTTTCATAGAGGAAGATCAGGAAGATACTTAGTCCAAGGAGTCGTTAGATCAGGAGGAAGAGTTGAGAGAGCAGCCTTCCACCAGTGGTCAGATCAGCAGGGAAGCTCATCAAGTAATGAGGGATGCAGAAAACTTTATTGGGACTCCCACGAATGGGAAGAGACAGCGTAGACCTCCTGACAAGTACCAGGCCTTGGTGGCTCAAGTAGAGGAACCTTCCAGCTTCCAGAAAGCTGTTCAGCACCAAGTATGGGTAAATGCCATGATAGAAGAGTATGCTTCTATCATGACAAATGATATCTGGGTAGTTGTACCCAGACCTCAGAGCAGATTAGTTGTTGGATCACGTTGGATCTACAAGATCAAGTATGTTGAAAATGGCCTTGTAGAGAAATACAAGGCAAGGTTCGTGGCAAACGGGTATGCTCAGAAGGAAGGCATTGACTATGAGGAGACCTTTGCACTAGTTGCCAGATATACCTCCATCCGGACTGTCATATCTTTAGCTGCACAGATGGGATGGGAGATTCATCAAATGGATGTCAAGACAACATTCTTGAATGAGAAATTGAGGAAGAGGTATATATCGAACAACAGAGGGTCTTAAGACTCATGAAAGGAGGTATCATGTATGCAGATTAAAGAAAGCCCTGTACGGGCTTAAGTAGGCTTCGAGAGCATGGTATGGTCGGATAGATAGCTATTTGCAAAAGATGGGATTTGTAAAGAGTGATGCGGATCCCAATCTTTACTACTTGCTGGTAGAGGATGAGCCATTGGTACTAGTACTATATGTAGATGATCTGTTTCTCACAGGATCATCTAGGCTCATCAAGGATTGCAAACGGAATCTAGAAGTGGAATTCGACATGAAGGGGGTTGATGCACTACTCCGTAGGATTGGAAGTTTGTCAGAAAGATGGAGATATCTTCATGGGATAGGAGAGGTATGCCTTGGAAATTCTGAAGAGGTTCAGAATGCAAGATTGCAGGCCCATGGCCACACCCATGATCACCAATTGGAAAAAGATAGATGCATTAGAATATACAGAGGTAGACCCCACCTTATACAGACAACTCATCGGGTCATTGATGTATCTGGTTAACACCAGACCAGACATTTGCTTTGCTGTCAACACTCTTAGTTCATGGTGGAACCCAAAAGAGTCCACTGGGCTGCAGCAAGGCACATTTGGAGGTATGTACTAGGAACAGTCAGATTCGGTATCAGATATGGCAGAGGAGAGAATGTCAGACTCAGTGGATTCACAGATGCAGATTGGGCAGGAAGCTCAGTGGACAGGAAAAGTACCTCTGGGTACTATTTTAGCGTTGGATCAGGAATGGTGTCTTGGTGCAACGGGAAGTAGAAGTCAGTAGCATTGAGCACAGCCGAAGCAAAGTACATGGCAGCTAGTATAGCTACATGTGAAGCAATCTGACTTCAAAAACTTCTTGTGAGTCTATTTAGAAGCAGGATGGAGCCAACTAGCGTTTACTGTGACAATCAGAGTTGTATCAAACTCTCTGAAAATCCAGTATTTCATGATCGGTCCAAACATATTGACATCAGATGTCATCTTATCAGACACTGTGTTCAGCGTGGGGCAGTACAACTCCAGTACATTCCCACAGGGGAACAAACAATAGATATACTCACTAAGGCTCTGGGGAGAATTAAGTTCACTCAGTTCAGGGAACAACTGGGTATGACTGAAATTCCATTTCAGTAAGAAATGGATCCTCAGCGCAATTAAAGGAGGGAGCTGCAGTACAGTGGAAGTTGGCAGCAATAAGCAGAGTAAACAATAGTACATATGCAACATTTTTGTGCAGTGTTGGTGAACAACATCAACAGCAGGTGAGCAACATCAACAGCACAACAACAGATGTTATAGAAGTCAGAACAACAACACATTGAATTGTTTTGCTAGAGCACTTTCCTCGCTAAGAGGGAGTGTTGATTTATGGTAGCATCAGATGTGCTCTAGCCTTGTAATTTTGTACATGGGCTAAGACCCATGTATTCCATAATACCCTGAAAGGATTTTGAAAGATTCCACTTAGAGATGGTTTAATTAAAATAATTAATTGTTTTTTAATGTTTTCCTAAGTGTCAACTTAGGGAAACTGATTAATTAAAGGGTATTAATTGAACTTAGTGTGAATATTCTAGAAAAATTCATGAATCACCTCCAAGTTAATTTTAGCCCTTGATTATGTTTTAATCTTGACTGTTGAAGGTTCAACAGAATAATATAAAAAGGAGGGTGAGGGGCCTATGGAAAACCACATCAGACGGAGAAAGAATCAAGAGTTTGATTTCTTCAGTTAGAGGAAGAATCGAAGTGGTTCTCATTTGCAGAGAGTGGAAGGTGAAATCTCGAGGAGGGAGAGTTTCTGAAGCATAGAGAGTGCATGAAGATGAGTGAGAGAGGAACCAAAGCATTAGCACAGAGTTACCCTAGCAATAGTTACACTGGGCCAATGCAGAGAAGCAGAGGGAGTTTCGATTTTGTTGAAGGGGCAGCTGAGGGTTCATCCGGTTTCAGGAAGACATTTCTGGAAGGAAGGAACACTCTAGTCTCACACAGCAGTAAGCACAGAAGCATCCATGACAAGCAGCAACAATAGTGACACAGTGACAATGTGAGTGATGCAGTCACTACGCAGAAATCACGCAGAGCTAGTAAATGTGGGTGCAGGTCAGTGCCGGAACTTCGTGGTGATGTGAGAATTGTCTCTCTCAACCTTTTCTCATCAGAATTCTTCAGGTGATTGATTGACAATTACTATCACGCATTTGTACTCAGAATTTATGCATAATAAAGAAACCCTCAGATCTGCTGCACCGGTTTTCCCACATTGGGTTTTTCCGGGGACAATTGTCCAAAAATAATGGTGTCTATGTGTGATTGCTTGTGCTATTTCTATGTGTGATTTGTTAATCATGAAGTCTGCATCATATTTTATTTTGTTATTTAACACGAGAAATGTTAAATATTTGTGTTTGACAATGCAATAGAAGAAATTCAATAAGTAGCTGCAGTAGAATTCTCCATTACAGAATTTTCACAAATCCTGCTACTGGATGCCACTGAAATGCTTGGAAAATCCCTGTTAGAAGGCTCCAAGCCTTCCTACCGTATCTCCTGCAAAATATCCACTGACTTCCCGACTCCTGGAGTGATTCCCTCAAGGGACTGCGCAGCCTCTGCGTTGCTGATGAATGGATTGCATTGTAGAATAGGCTCTCTTCTGTTCAACTGATCGAACTATGGTGTAGCACCTTCCTTGCGCTGACACTCGAAGTCCACCGAAGGAAAGGCTGTGATCTCCTCTCAAAGACACCTGTGTGTTGAACAACACACGCAGACTTGGCTCACTGCTCAAGAGTGCTCTATCAACAGACAAATTCGAAATAGATGAATGAATCACAAAGTGAGTCTCATGCTTTCTTTTTGTCCAAGTGTTCCCAACGTTCCCTTGGGCCCCACCTCGTACCTCTAGCCTCCAATACGCACCAATGATTGCGTTGCCTCCATGTGGGCCGGAGTTCCTTCTCATTGGGCTCCATTCTCCACTATGGCCGCAATATTTAGCCTCAGTCTAATGTTTAGAGGCCTATAGTTGCCTCAGTCTAATTGTGGGCCCATAAACCCACATTTCCTAAGCCAAAACTGGCCAAAAAATAACATTCCGGTTAGTAGAATTGCTAAACAGGAATATTACAGTCCTCCCCTCCAAGATGTTGCTTGTCCTCAAGAAATTGCAGTGATGGATGTTGGAGGATCTTCTCCCCTTCCCGGGTGGCATCCTCATCTGGAAGATTCCTCCGTGTGATCAAGAATTCCTTGATCACCTTGTTCCTCAAGTGCCTCTCTTTGGAATCCAAAATGGCCTTTGGCTGTAGCACCAAGTGCCCCTCATCATCCATAGGGGGTAACTCCGTGGCTGCTATCATCTGTTGTCCCAAGGCCTTCTTTAGGCATGATACATGGAAAATATTGTGCACCTGGCTCCTCGGGGGTAGCTCCAACTCATAAGCCACCTCCCCCACCTTCCGGGTGACCATGTACGTCACATAAAAGCGAGGCTTGAGCTTATAGGCCCCCTTCTGTTTGAGCATATACTTCCTGTAAGGTTGAAGTCAGAGAAAAACTAAGTCCACAACCTCAAATTGTCTCTCCACTCGGCTTGGTTTGCATTAATCTTACGCTGGTTTTGGGCCATCCTCATGTTATCCTTGAGAGCCCTCAGTATGTCCTAACTCTCCTGGATCCAATATTTGGCCCTTAGGGCCTTGTTGTCTCCAAAAATGACATCAGTAAAATATAAAGCATCATATCCATACAATGCACAAAAAGGAGACATACCTATATACATGTGGTAGGTAGTGTTGTAGCAGTACTCCCTCATGTGTAGCCACCGTATCCATGCCCCTTGATGCCCTGTCACACAGTTACACAAGTAGCCCTCCAGCCACTTGTTAACAATCTTGGTCTGTCCATCCATCTGGGGATGGTAGCTCGTGCTAGGGGTGAGCTCCCTGCCCACCAATCGGAACAAATCCTGCCAGAATCCTCCCATAAAGCAGTTGTCTCGATCACTAACAATGGTTTTGGGAAGACCATGCAGCCAAAAAATCTCGCTGAAAAATAACTCGGCCACCTATGAGGTTGTGTACTGGGTTGAGATGGCAAAGAAGTGTGCAAACTTCGTCAATTGGTCCACCACCACGTAAATGCAGTCCTTTCCCTGTACTGTTGGCAACCTGGCAATGAAATCCATAGATATACTCTCCCACTTCCCCTTCAGAATAGGAAGAGGCTGCAATAAACCTATTGGGTGTGACAACTCACCCTTGTTCAGCTGGCATGTCTCACACTCCTTGCTATGCCGCAGAACATCATCCTTGAGGCCCTTCCACGCAAACCTATCTTGGATGGCCCTGTAGGTCTTGGTGTACCCTTGATGTCCTGCCGAAGGTGAGTCATGGGTAGCCTGTAGTATCTTCTCCCGCAGCTGAGAATTGGAAACCAAGTAGATCTGGTCCTTGTAATATATCACCTCATTCATCACCCGTTACCTGTCATCGATCACCATCCCATCAAGGACCTCACATGCAAACTGGTCCTTGGAATATTCCACCAACAAATGAATCCTCCAATCTAGAGCAATACTCATCAACGAAAGGTAAGTTGGCCTCCTAGACAACGCATCTGCCACCACATTGTGCTTCCCTTTGACATACTTTATGTAAAAGTCGTATGCCTAGAGCTTTCTCACCCATTTCTGTAGCCTCTCCTATAACTACTTTTGCTCCAAAAAGAATCTGAGGCTGTTGTGTTCAGTCCTCATTCGAAACCTGTTCCCCACCAAGTACTGTCTGAACTTAGCTAGTGCATGCATGATGGCCAACATCTCTTTGTCGTATATGGGGTACAACCTCTCGTGAGGCAGTAGCTTCCGACTCTCGAAAGCTATGGGGTGCCCTCCCTGCATATATACGGCCCCCACTCCTCCAGATTCATCTCGCTCCAGCATGAAAGGTTGAGTAAAATCAGGAAGTTCTAGCACGGTGTAGTTGCTCATCACTTGTTTGAGGTGCTCAAAAGCCTCCTATACTGTAGTTGTCCATGCAAAGGCCCCTTTCTTTGTCAAATCGGTAAGGGGTGCTGCCAACTCTGAGAACCCCTTCACAAACTCCCGATAGTAAGTGCAAATGCCCACAAATCCCCTCAGCTCTGTCACGTTCCTGGGCTCTGGCCAATTTCTGATGGCTTGGATCTTCTCCTCATGCACACGCACTCCATCAACGCCAATGATGTGCCCCAAATACACCACCTTTGTCAGCGCAAACTCGCACTTACATAACTTGGCATAGAACCGCTGCTCCTCCAGGATACGCAACACTGCCTCAACATGCTGTAAGTGCTCCTCCCATGTCTGACTAGAGATCAAAATGTCGTCAAAGAACACTAGCACGAACTTCCTCAACTGTCCATGAAATACGTGGTTCATACATGACTAGAAGGTGGTTGGTGCATTGGTTAGCCCAAAGGGCATGACCAGGAACTTAAAGTGCCCATAGTGGCACCAGAAATTTGTCTTAGGGACATCCTTGTTCCTCACCCGAATCTGGTGGTACCCTGACCGTAGATCAATATTTGAGAAGAATTGGCTCCCCTAAACTCATCCATCAACTCATCAATGTGTGGAATGGGGTAGTGGTTCTTCATGGTCTTCTTATTGAGGGCCCTGTAATTAATGCACATATGCAGGGTCCTGTCCTTCTTCTTCACCAGAACAATTGATGAAGCAAATGGGCTAGAGCTGGGCTTGATGTGCCTCAATGCCAAGAGCTCATGGATGGATCTCTCTATCTCATCCCAATAGGCCTTAGGATGCCTATAGGGAGTAGTGATCACTCCTTGTACTTCGGCCTCCAACTCTATGGTATGGTCAAATCCTCGGTCAGGTCGCTGGCCCAGTGGTATATCTCTAAATAACATAGTGTATCTGTCAAGGATGGCCTGAATATTCGGATGTGGTGGCTTGGCCACGCCCCCATCCTTAGAAATCCTCAACTCCATAGCCCAATCAACATCTCCATGCCTCAAGTCAGCCTCCATCCTGTGGGCCGAGACTGTCTATGGGGGGTAGGAGTGCATAACCCTCAGGAACACTGATTTTCCATCTAGAATCAAGAACTCCATCTCCAGCTTCCGCCAGTCAGTGGTGACTCTGCCAAGTGCGTAGAGTCACTGGACTCCCAACACTACGTTGGTGTACGAAATGTCAACCACAAATAAATGGTTTATCATGGAGTAGTTCCCCATGGTCACAGTCAAAGCGGGGACATAGCGTGTGCACTACATGGTCTTGTCACCCGACACAAGAACTGAAAACCCCTCAAACCCCTCTGTGGTAATGCCTCTCTTCTGGACCATCTAGGCTTCAATAAAGTTGTGTGTGGCCCCATCGTCCACTAACACTGAAACACGCTGCCCTTGAACTGTCCGTTTGATCCTCATAGTCAGAAACTTGGGTACCTCACGAAGTGATGCGAGGACCCCTCCCGAAGCTGCAAATGCAACTCCCCCTGCTGCTGGTGGGGTTGGTGGTGGTGACCCTCCCTCTTGAGGTGTTGCGCTGTCATCTCCTTCCATCTCAAAATATGTCTCCTCTTCTCCATCATTGTCTAAGTAGATCTATATGTAGTGGGACTTTCCTGCTGCACACCTATGGCCTGGGGCCCATGGCTCCTCGCAAGTGAAGCATAACTTCTTCCTCTGAAGGTCTCTCCGAGTGTGTAATATCCCCAAAGGTAATTTACAACAATAAACATGCATAAATTGACAAAAAAACATACACAACAATATAAACATGTAATTTAGAACATCATGGAGCCACAACATTGCAGTGACCCATTTTATTAATGATGAGGAATGTGTAGAAAATGAGGTGTTGGAATGAGTGCACCTGGGCTTGCTCAAGGCAAGCTAGAGAAGCCCTCAAAAATACTGCTAAACACCCTCAAAGTCTCTTCTCTGCGTGGTTGTAGCTCTGCGCCGGAAACTGCCTAGAAATGTTACTGCTGCTCCAATTGATCTGCTGCTAGGGCCTGTTGCACTGCTCAAAAAATTCTGAGACTTTAACCCTAAACTCTACATAATAAACCCAAAATAACTCGCGAAGGGTTTAGCCAAAGCTTGACCCTGGAAATTGGCCCTCTTGGGCTTGGCTCACTGGCTGGGCAATTCTGACCTCCTGATAACTTTGTTGCTGGATGCCACCGAAATTCCTGGAAAATCCCTATTAGAAGGCTCCAAGCCTTCCCACTAAGTCTCCTACAAAATATCCACTCACTCCTCGACTCCCGGAGTGATTTCCTCAAGGGACTGCACAACCTCTGCACTGCTGATGTTGCCTCTGCGCTTTTGATGAAGGGACTGCGTTGAGAAGAGGTTCTATGCTACTGAATTGATCGAACTATGGTGAAGCGCCTTCCTTGGGCTAATGCTCAAAGTCCATCAAAGCAAAGGCTGGGATCTTCTCCTCTTCCCCTCTGCTGGAAACTAGGTTTGTATGGCAGGGGTGCCCTAGCTCTGGGTAGGGAATCCTGTAAGTCCCTAGCTCTCCCGACTGCGTCCTGCAACGTAGTAGGTCTGTTGGACCTCACTAACCCCCACAATGGCTCTGCCAGTCCCTCTATGAAGATATAAATCCTCTTGGACTCTGACAAGTCTGGTACCATCACTGATAGTCTCAAAAACTCCGAGATGTACACCTCCGCATTTCGGGACTACTTGAGCTTGGTCAACTCCCCAAAATACTCCTCCGGGTCCTTCCTCTTGAACTGCTCTAGCACCTTCCTGGTGAACTCATCATATGTTGTGACCCCTGCGTGTCCCAGCGTGGTCAGTCGATGGAACTACTAGTAATGAGCCTCCCCATCCAGATGCAGCGTGGCAATCTTGATTGCCTCTCCCTCGGTCATCTGGTTCAGCTGGAAGTAAACATCCAACTTCTCAACCCATGCCTTGGCTGAGCTCTCAGAGGAGCCATCAAAAGTCGGGAGAAACAACCTCCCCATAGTACTCTGTAAGTCATTCCCCTGCGTGTAGCCTCCTCCACTCTGTCCTCTAGTTTTGTTGCTACCCTTCAGTTGGCAGAAATATTTGAAAGTAATGGCCCTCCCAAACTGTGGGCCATAGGAATTGTACTCTAGGAAGTACTCTCCATAGTGAGCTTCCTCCTGCTCCTGAAGCTAGGAATGTAGTAATGGTAGACCGTGGGGGTGTATATGGTACTGTAGGGCATATTTGGGTTAAGTGATGCCTGATGTTGTGAGGTGCCGGATCCTTCTCCCACCTGGAAATCCGCTTCGACTCCCTTTCCTTTACTACCATTGTTGTTCTGGTGACCCATCTCCTCAATGTTCTTCGGGAGGTTCTGCACTACCTTTAATAGAAGGTGAGCAAATTCGTTCTCCTTGCTCCTCTTCTCCCCTTCTGCCTCCCCCATTCTTGTCTCCATAACCTACAATTCATTGGTCACAGCGTCTGGAGTGATTTCTAACTCTCTTTCTCTACTCTTGTACCTCTGCTTCTGGTATGTCATGTTTTGCTTGTCTTCCGGTGTCATAGACTGCGCTGCTCCGACAGGCCGAGCCAAGTATATGAGCTCTGATACCACTATAATATCCCCCAAGGTAATTTACAGCAATAAACATGCATACATGGACAAAAAAACATACAGAACGAAATAAACACGGAATTTAGAACATCATGGAGCCACATAACTGCGCTGAGCCATGTGTACAAAATGAGGTGTTGGAATGAGTGCAGTTGGGCTTGTTCAAGGCAAGCTAGAGAAGCCCTCAGAAATACTGCTAAACACCCTCAAAGTCTGCTCTCTGAGTGGTAGTAGCTCTGTGCTGGAAACTGCCCATAAATGTTGCTTCTCCTCCAATTGATTTGCTGCTAGGGTCTGTTATACTTCTAAGAAAAATCTGGGAACTTAACCCCAGACTCTACACAATAAACCTAGAATAACCCACAAAGGGTTCGACCAAATCTTGACCCCGAAAATTGGCACTCTTGGGTTTGGATCACTGAATTGCTAGGAAATTCGTACCTCCTGATAATTCTCCTGCTGGATGCCACCAAAATGCCTGGAAAATCCCTGTTAGAAGGCTCCAAGCCTTCCCACCAAATCTCCTGCAAAAACTCCAATCACTCCTCAACTCTCGAAGTGATTTCCTCAAGGGACCACACAACCTCTACGCTGTTGATGCTGCCTCTGCACTACTGATGAAGGGACTGCGCTGTAGAAGAGGTTCTCTATTGCTAAATTGATTGAACTATGGTGAAACACCTTCCTTCGGCTGGCACTCTAAGTCCATCGAAGCAAAGGCTGGGTTGAACAACACATGCAGACTTGGCTCACTGCTCAAGCATGTTCTGTCAATAGAAAAATTCGAAATAGATGAATGAATGACAAGAATGAGCCTCATGCTTCCTTTTTGTCCAAGTCTACCCAACGTTCCCTTGGGCCCCACCTCATGCCTCTAGCCTCCAGTATGCACCAATGATTGCGTTGCCTCCATGTGGGCCGTAGTTTCTCCTCATTCGGCCCCATTCTCCACTATTGCCACAATACGTTGCCTCAGCCTAATGTTTAGAGTCCTATAGTTGCCTAAGTCTAATTGTGGGCCCCAAACCCACATTTACTAAGTCAAAACTGTAGTAATGTCAAAATTGGCCAAAAATTGATATTCCGGTTAGCATAATTGCTAAACAGGAATATTACAAAGTGTCATCATCTAGCTGTCCCCGTCCTTGGTTGGCTCTATGTGGTGGGACTCTCATGTCTCTTCCCCTCTGCTGGAAACCAGGTTTGATTTGCAGAGGTGCCCTAGCTCTGGGTAGGGCATCCTCTAAGTCCCTAGCTCTCCCCACTGCGTCTTGCAGCGTAGTAGGTCTATTGGACCTCACTAGCCCCAGCAATGGCTCTGCTAGTCCCTCTATGAACATGTAAATCCTCCTAGATTCTGACAGGTCCGGTACCATCACTGATAGTCTCAAAAACTCTGAGATGTAAACCTACACATTCCCGGACTGCTTGAGCTTGGTCAACTCCCAAAAATACTCCTCTGGATCCTTCCTCTCGAACCGCTCTAGCACCCTCCTGGTGAACTCATCATATGCTGTGACCCCTGCGTGTCCCATCGTGGTCAGCCCATGGAACCACTAGTCATGAGCCTCCCCATCCAGATGCAGCATGGCAATCTTGATTGCCTCTCCCTCGGTCATCTGGTTTAGATGGAAGTAAACATCCAGCTTCTAGACCCATTCCTTGGTCGAGCTCTTAGAAGAGCCATCAAAGGTCGGGAGAAACAACCTCCCCATCGTACGCTGTAAATCATTTCCCTGCGTGTATCCTCCACTTTGTCCTCTGGGTTTGTTGCTGCCCTTCAATTCGTAGAAATCTTTAAAAGTAATGGCCCTCACGAACTCCGGGCCATAGGACTGTTACTCTAGGGAAGTACTCTCCATAGTGAGCTTCCTCCTGCTCCTGTTGTCCTCCCACTCTTGAAGCGAGGAACGTAGGAATGGTAGACCGTGGGGGTGTATATGGTACGACAAGCATATTTGGGTTAAGTGACGGCTAGTGCTATGAAGTGTCAGATCCTTCTCCCACCTGGAAATACCCTTGGACTCCCTTACCTTTACTACCATTGTTGTTCCGGTGACCCATCTCCTCAATGTTCTTCGTGAGGTCCTGTAGTGCCTTCACTAGAAGGTGAGCAAATTCCTCCTACTTTCTCCTCTTCTCCCCTTCAACGTCCCCCATTCTTGTTTCCACCACCTCCGGTTCATTGGTCATAGGGTCTGGAGTGATTTCTAACTCTCTTTCTCTGCTCCTATACCTCTGTCTCTAGTATGTCACGTTTTGCTTGTCTTCCGGTGACATAGACTATACTGCTCCCATAGGCTGAGCCAAGTCTATGAGCTCTGATACCATTGTAATATCCCCAAAGATAATTTACAACAATAAACAGGTATACATAGACAAAAACACACACTTCAAAATAAACACAGAATTTAGAACACCATGGAACCACAAAAACTGCGCCGAGCCATTTTATTAATGACGAGGAATGTGTACAAAGTGAGGTGCTGGAATGAGTGCACCTGGGCTTGCACAAGGAAAGCTACATAAGCCCTCAAAAGTACTATTGAACACCCTCAAATTCTGCCCTCTGTGTGGTTGTAGCTCTGCGCTAGAAATTGGCCAGAAATGTTGCTGCTACTCCAAATAATCTGCTGCTAGGGCCTGTTGTACTGCTTAGAAAATTATGGGAATTGAACCTCGGACTCTACTAAATTGTAATATCCCAGATGGGATATTTTTACTAAAAATGCAGATAAATAAATAAACTCCACAAAATGCCGCAAAATCAACATTTACTTACAGAAGATTGCCATGTAAAATTAAACACATAAAATACTGCAATCCAATACCACATAGAACTGGAATAAACTCAGCTTTATTATAAATAACAAAAGGGGGTTTACATATAGATCTGACCCAGAAAGAGCTGAGATAGAAAACTGGCCACCAAGACAAGCTGCTGAAGAACGCTGGCCACAAACTGAGCTGCTGCACTCTTCTTCCGGCAACAGCTGACACTGAACCCACTGAAAATGATGAAGCCCAAGTTGAAGATCTGAATGATCCTCACACCAAACTCTGAAGCTCTGTGAAACTCCTAAGTGAAGCCTCCTCAAAAGAGTTGGGTTTTCGTCCAACACTCACAATTCACCTGAAGGTTTCCGCCTTGGGGCTACGGCTGAAGTAGAGAACCACGTCCTCAAACCTCTCATACACAAGCAAATGATCTACTCCAAAGATATCTCCCAATGGCCTCCTCCCTTTCTTTTATAGATCCCTTGGAGCCTTCTAAAGCATTATTTTATTATTATTTTATTCATGGAGCACTTTTTCCTTTTATTAAAATATTCCTTTTTTTTAATGCTGAAAAGGGTAAATCGGCTACCACGCCTCCTCCGGTCACTGAAATCTATGTCTAACTGTCCCATCGTGTAGGTCTCTTTCGTCCCGGTTCCAATGAGCTATTACACTAAGGTGTTCCATCGTGTATTCCTCCCGGAATGCCACCTTGAGCATAATCAGCTGAGTTAAGCCCATAAATAACTTAAAATTCTGAAAGTTATCGGAATGCATCGGAACGAAAGCCAA
The DNA here is from genome assembly GCA_034641835.2 of Pinus albicaulis. Taxonomy (NCBI): domain Eukaryota; kingdom Viridiplantae; phylum Streptophyta; class Pinopsida; order Pinales; family Pinaceae; genus Pinus; species Pinus albicaulis. The sequence continues at coordinate 847,910,661 of CM076572.1, forward strand.
ACTGCTCGGATGATGGAGTATATCAAGCGAAAGCCTCTGAACACCATGAAAACTCCTCAAAACCCCTCCGAAAAGCTCTTGAGCTCACTGAGAGCACCAATCTGTACATGTGACCTGTCTGCTCCTAACTCTGGAAGTCCCTCCTAGCCCTGTCATGGGTGATACCAAAAATGGGAATATTACAGACCTCTCGCCCCAAGATTGCTTGCCCTCAAGCAATCGAAATATGTGGGCCACTCTGTTGGCCCGCCGCATCTCAGACCCAATGCCTGGATCCCATACCAACCTCTGGGCGCTGCTATGCACCTATGTCAAACCTCTCGGAACAGACCCCTCAATGCCGGGATCCCAAACTGATCTCTCTCTGTCCCATTCAACAAACAATCCTCCCGGATCCCAATGCCACCATGGCCAATCATCGCCCAAGTCCCACAGCTCAGGCTGCGCACTGTCTCTGGCTATCGCTGATGCTCTCAGAGGTGAAGACCACCAACAAGCATCAATGCTCCTGGGCTCCTGCTATGCTGTACTTGTAACTGCATATGCTGCCCCACCAACTGCATACCAACTCATCACCTCTCTCCAATCCAATTCCTGACTCAATCCCATGCTGATCCTGCTCCCCTGAAATCGGGAAGGAGTCCTGAAGTAAGGACAACCGGTGCCCTTCTGCCAACTGGAATCTGTAACATCTACTATGTCTAAGGGTCCCTGCTCTGCTGTGCTTCCCATGAAAAATACCGTACCATCAAGAGGGTACCAACTCATGATCTCTCGCCAGTCCATCCTGGAAGAAGAATCCAATGTAGCAACAACCGCATATGGAACATGCCTAGAGTGTTGCTGCCAGCTCGTAATCGACTTCCACTGCTCTGCCTTGTCTGCCAATGAAAGTTGCCTGTAGAAGGAAGCCCCTTTCTCTATAATGGGCCAAAGTGGGCAAGATATGCTGCAAGCCGCATTGATGTACTCCTGGAGAGTGCTACTCACTGGAAATACTGCAGTTTTGCTGACTGCATGTACATCTGTCTGCGCCTCATCCCTGTGTCGACTCACAGTTGGATGTTCCACCATATCCAACAGCTCCTCCCACTCCTGATTAGGAATGTCATGCTCCCGCTGTCTACTGGTCCCTTGCAGAACAATCCCATCAACCTCCAACACCTCCAGAGGATATGGATCTGCAACTGCCGTCACTGTACTCGGTGTATGTGCATCTGACTGCTCCACTCCAATGGCTGACCCCAATGTTAGCCGCATATCCCTCATCGGCTCAATGTGGGCGCCCATCTGGCTCTCCCCCCAAAGGAATATCATGACTGATGTGAACAGTGTCCTCTGCCAACTCAGGCTCCATCACGTGCTGCTCTGGCTGAATCGTCACAAGTGATTCTTCACCCAGAGTATCTCCCGTAGAGTCCCCTGACTGCTCACCCTGCACACTGGAATGCAGCTCTAGCCTACTAGCATCAACTCCGCATGACCGCTCTCGCTCCCCAGAAGCATCCTCATATGATCCCATGGACTCATCTGAAGAAGAGTCCTCATCCTGGCATACAGAAAGAACGTCTACCTGCTCTAACTCTGCCACCTCATCTGCATCTGTAAAAAATGAGTGATTAGGCCCCCAAGGTTCTTTGCAAATGAAGCAAAGTCCCTTCCTCCTCAGCTCATTTCTGCTCCCTGACTCACCAAACTGGAGCAGCTCCTCCCTGGTCAACTGTCTCCTGAATAGCCCAATATTCTGCTCAACCAGCCCTTGGGCTAGCTCATAAGCAGCAGGTGAGACCAACTGCTCTCTCCTCCAAATGCTCAACAACCGGGTCTGCAACTCTCGGCCAATGGTCCCATGATCTCTCATACATGACGACAAAATGGATTGCATGTGTGCTATGACAGTATCAGAATGATGTTTCCTAACGCTGAAGAAGCATTGGAGCATCTGCAGGATCAAGTCATCACACTCAAGGTCAAACATGATGACATAAGTCTTGAATGTGGCCATACTCCATAGGATCTCAAGCTTCTTCCCGAAGGTAGAGCCTGCACTGTTGTCCAACTCTTGAGAAGTCTCTACAATCAATCTCATAATCCTCCTCATAACATCATCATTGTATGGAGCTATAAGTGCGGTCAATTTCATGATGTTACTGAGGCAAGCTGCAATTGAAGTGTGACCCCTTCACAAGGTTCTTCCAAGAATTTGGGCTGTATAAGAGCAAGCGTAGCAGGCTTTAGAGCCCAAATTAGTTTCTTCCCTTCTGCTTGGTCTATTGTGGACAGAAGTTCATTAAGTTCATCAAGTTTGGACAGAACTCTCCATGTCATCTTCATGCGCTTCAAATCTGTCCCAAGTGCAAAAATTTTGTGACCAATCCCCAATTCTTCCTGCAAATATTTTCGCTGTCCTTTTTGAAGGACGACATAAATTCCTTTTGAAAAGGGTTTGCTGTTTGGTTTTGTTTTCTGGTCTTCTGATGCATGGTGGTTTAAGGAACCAACTTCTATTTTTATTTTCATCAATCTGTTTAGGAATCCCTCCATGGTTCAACCAATAATGTGGTCACTATTTGACGCCTTAAGGACTGATATCTCCAAGTGGGTGTCCTCTGCTGTAGGAATAAATATACATTTGCCTACTGCCAAAAATTCAATCCTACAACTGCCTGTTATATATTCAACTACCCTCATGCAATCTTAATTCAACACATTGCATTCACTACAGGTCACGCAAGCCAATTTGCACCAAACTATTGCGTACTCTTGCACAAATCCATTGTGAACAACTCTGAATCACTCCCAAGTGTTTTGATATAGTCTTAGTAATTCGGTCTTGCCAAAAAAGCTGCTACAAGAATAAAATTGATTCATCCTCATTCAACTAAGATGCTACAGGGTCACGATCTTAGTTCTGCAAATGCATCCTCAAATATGATTAGATACACCATCAAGAGAAACGTTTTTCAGCTGAGGCAACATATATATAGCAATGTGCTCCAGTATAGATTTGAGGTTTGTCCAATGAGTAAAACAAAGGAATAGCGCTTGCTTTTAATTATGTATCAATCATATAATAAGCAACTCGTAACCCTTCTGCTCCAAACACCCCCAACACAAGTGATATGAATCTTTGTCACATCCCGCAGGACTAACATGGTTCTCCCGAAGCCAAAGCAATTTTCCACAATACGCAGAGGTTGATCCAGTTGATATTCACGCATAGGAAACAATAGAATTGGTTGACACAACACGACCTCTTTATGAGTGAGGATAGGCTCCAGCAAAGTACATACTTAATCCAACAAGAAACACGCAGCCCGAGAATGTAGAAGGCTTCATCCAACAGCGGAATGTAAAGTGGGCCTTCATTGGAGGCTCGAGCTGCTCTTCCACAATGAAAATCAAGCCACTAATACTTACAGTCAGTCACAAAAATGAATGCAGACTTATTTTGATGGTCAACTCGGTCACTATCGAACCACAGAACTGTAAAGGAACTTCGAATCAGCAGGAAAAGGAGTAAATCGTCTGGAAACTCGAGTATTGACTGTTTGTACTCATCCTTGTATTTGCAGCTTCTACTTCAATCTCAACTTCACGTTCCACGCACAACAACAGTCTAACAGCGCCCAACAATACAGATACGCACAGCCATAAAAAAGAAATCCCACAACTAATACGCTTGAACTGGAGACTTTTTGAGGTTATGTTTGCATATTAACAATCTCAATTTCGTGCTCCTTTGCTTAACACGACTCTTGGCGGCTTTCCTACACTAGTCACACATTATTGACTTAATTTCCAAGCCACAGTTGGACGATCCGTCTCTGGTATCATCACCCCTTCATGTTCAAATCAAATCACGGTCAACACCCTTTGATCCAACATGCACCAGCTACATGCACTTCATGCTTTCGATCAGGTCAAGTATTCATTGCTATATGCATAGTCACCTTTGACGGCATTTTTGCTTGATCTCTTCTACACATTACTCTGTTATGAGAAAATCTGGTCACTTGGAGTCGTCGGCCTGATTGGCATTGTCGTGGCGATGGAAATTCGACAGGATCCCCGTCTGTCTCACAACTTTGATATACAGATCCGCCTCTCATTCGCAGATCAACAATCGTTGTATATATGCACCGTCACACCGCTCATACGATCAATGCATTTTACATCAATCTCATCTATAGTACAATATTATTCCGATACATTCTCTTTCGACACCTTTGAAATCAATTTTGGTTAAGGCAATTAATACGCATTTTGTTCTGTCATGGCGTATACAATCTTAGCGTCATGCCTCAGCAAATAACCCCTGGCACCGTGACCCGTATCACAAACTCAGATCTCTGGTATTGGAGGAAAGTTCCATTACTGCTTCATTCTCATGAAAACAAAAGTTGATCGATCCACAAATTGGTATAGTCGCTCAAGATCTCTGTCTAGTTAGGAGGATGAATGCTGCTACGGGAAATAACCCTCGGCTCATATACGAAGAATGTTGTCACCCTCCATCTCTTACTGACGAAATTTTTGCAAAACCTGTGGCGGTGTTGCTTCTGAAAACCGTCTCTCACAATCTGCTTGACGACTTCCCTAATATGCCCAAATGTTAAATTTGTCCCTCCTAATATTTACGGTCTCCACGAATAGTTTGCTCTCGGAACATGGCCTCACTTGAGATTAACTCACACGCTGCTTTTGGAGGCTAAACAAAATGTCGTTACTTTTATGCAGCAAAGAATTCGTAGAACGGATAAGATAATTTTCTCTAGAATTATCACAATGAGCAAGCAACGTCAAATTTCTTCAAAATAAGACTCTTTGAAATCCCTCTGAAGCTGATCTACAATCAAATCGGAAATCCTTCAACTGAAACCTCGCGGCTGAGCCAAGACCAAGGCTCTGATACCACTGTAATATCCCGAATGGGATATTTTTACTAAAAATGCAGATAAATAAATAAACTCCACAAAATGCCTCAAAATCAACATTTACTTACAGAAGATTGCCATGTAAAATTAAACACATAAAATACTGCAATCCAATACCACATAGAACTGGAATAAACTCAGCTTTACTATAAATAACAAAAGGGGGTTTACATATAGATCTGACCCAGAAAGAGCTGAGATAGAAAACTGGCCACCAAGACAAGCTGCTGAACGGCGCTGGCCACAAACTGAGCTGCTGCACTCTCCCTCCGGCAACAGTTGACACTGAACCCACTGAAAATGATGAAGCCCAAGTTGAAGATCTGAATGATCCTCACACCAAACTCTGAAGCTCTGTGAAACTCCTAAGTGAAGCCTCCTCAAGAGAGTTGGTTTTTCGTCCAACACTCACAATTCACCCGAGGGTTTCCGCCCTGGGGCTACGGCTGAAGTAGAGAACCACGTCCTCAAACCTCTCATACACAAGCAAATGATCTACTCCAAAGATACTCCCAATGGCCTCCTCCCTTTCTTTTATAGATCCCTTGGAGCCTTCTAGAGCATTATTTTATTATTATTTTATTCATGGAGCACTTTTTCCTTTTATTAAAATATTCCTTTTTTTAATGTTGAAAAGGGTAAATCAGGTACCACGCCTCCTCCGGTCACTGAAATCTGTGTCTAACTGTCCCATCGTGTAGGTCTCCTCGTCCCGGTTCTAATGAGCTATTACACTAAGGTGTTCCATCGTGTATTCCCCCCGGAATGCCACCTTGAGCATAATCAACTGAGTTAAGCCCATAAATAACTCAAAATTCCGAAAGTTATCGGAATGCATCGAAACGAAAGCCAAACTGCTCGGATGATGGAGTATATCAAGCGAATGCCTCTGAACACCATGAAAACTCCTCAAAACCTCTCCGAAAAGCTCCTAAGCCCACTGATAGCACCAATCTGTACATGTGACCTGTCTGCTCCTAACTCTGGAAGTCCCTCCTAGCCCTGTCATGGGTGATACCAAAAATGGGAATATTACATCAATAAACCCAGAATAACCCGTGAAGGGTTTGCCCAAATCTTGACCCCGAAAATTGGCCGTCTTGGGCTTAGCTGCCTGAACTGCTGGGCGATTCAGATCTCCTGATAATCCTGTTGCTGGATGCCATCGAAATGCTTGAAAAATCCCTGTTAGAAGGCTCCAAGCCTTCCCACCAAATCTCCTACAAAAACTCCACTCACTCCTTGACTCTCGGAGTGATTCCCTCAAGGGACTGCACAACCTTTGTGTTGCTGATGATGCCTCTGTGCTACTGATGAAGGGACTGCGCTGTAGAAGATGCTCTCTGCTGTTGAACTGGTCGAACTATGGTGAAGCACCTTCCTTGGGTTGGCACTCGAAGTCCACTGAAGCAAACGCTGGGATCTCTGCTCGAAGACACCCATGTGCTGAACAACACATGCAGACTTGGCTCACAGCTAAAGTGTGCTATGTCAATAGAAAAATTCAAAATAGATGAATGAATCACAAAATTAGTCTCATGTTTCCTTTTTGTCCAAGTCTTCCCAACGTTCCCTTGGGCCCCACCTCGTGCCTCTAGCCTCCAATACACACCAATAACTGCGCTGCCTCCATGTGGGCCACAGTTCCTTCTCATTGGGCCCCATTGTCCACTATGGACACAATATTTGGCCTCAGTATAATGTTTAGACGCCTATAGTTGCCTAAGTCTAATTGTGGGCCCCTAAACCCACATCTCCTAAGTCAAAACTGTGACGATATCAAAACTGGCCAAAATTTAATATTCCGGTTAGCAGAATTGCTAAACAGGACTATTACAACAAACACCTTGAACAAAGGCTTCACAAACAAGAGAATAGCCATGTCGTTAACTAGGCAGTAATTCCTCATCTTCTATCTCCATACAAATCACAAGTTGATCTCCAAACTTGGTAGTCTTCGTGAGTTAGGACGTCACAGTGTCTAATTCACTCGTGTGTGTGGGAAATCTTGTTCTTCATAAAAATGTTTCTAGAAATGTTAACGGTTTGATAAAGAGTAGTGAATGCCTTGAACATCTCCTTAGCCAACGTTCTTCCTATGTGGGGATCAAATGGTTCTTTGTGGAGTCAAAAATTATCCTCCTTGACTTAGCAAACTTCTTCTTGTACAGAGTCAACTGTTGAGGATCAGTTGGAGAAGCTATTGTACCATTGACAGTGCCCCATAGATCAAGCTGTTCTATGAGTATAGAATTTTCAACTTGAACATCTATCTGGTGACACTAGAGCCCCCTTCTAATCTGTCACAGTTCTTCAGCATCATCACACTAATGTTATCCATACTTTCATTTCCTTGGATAACAAATTAAACGAAATGTCAGTTCAACCAATATCAAATTAGTGACCTTTCAAAGGTTTAATGAGCTTTCTGCAGGCATTCAAAACACATCAAATTTTCATAGGTTATTCGAGCTTTGTGCAGGTATGGACCTCTCCTCTCACCGCCTTACACCTCCTAAAGTCCTCCTTGACATTAACTCCGTCTCACAGGTGGCTTCCTTCTTCATTCACCAGTTGGAAGATTTTAATAAAACAACTTTGATACCATGCTGAAATTTTGTTTCATGGATATGAAAATGAAATAATAAAGACTTAGAAATGGCAATCAAAACTTCATTTTCAAAAGTTAAAACTATAAAGATCACAGAAAGAAACATTGCATGTCGAAGTTTGAGATCAACTCATGAAGTATTGAGTGGTAGATTTGAGAATTACATTTGCAAAAATTGCAAACCAACAGACAAGAATTATTAAAAGCACTCATAAAAAATTGATTAACTCTAAAAGTAATGATTACAAAATGGTCAAATACAAGAGAGAAGTGCTTTAGGTAGGTGGCTGCTCTCGTTTCTTGAATTCTGTTCAATTAACTTTCCATCTTAGTCTCCCACTACTTCTCACAAGTATGCATGCAAACGATAAAGAAGAATCAATAGATAAGAAGATGCCAAAGGCTCTCTGAACTCCCATAACTGGCAGATAGACCATTGAAAGGAAGATGAACTGCGTAGAAGATAAACATACCGATTTTATGTTGATATGCATGGACATATCTTAAGTAGAATTTAGATTCTCTCTATATGTGGGGTGCACTAATCTACATGCATAAGATGCACCATGAAAGATGAATCTTTTGTCAAATAAAACATGCACTAATCTACATGCATAAGATGCACCATGAAAGATGAATCTTTTGTCAAATAAAACAGACTCACCGTAAGTCATGCATGTAGTGACTTTTGACGAATCACTAGTCTAACTGTAGTGTAAAACTAAAAATCTTTAAATTGAGAAAATCTCTAAATTTTAGGAAATTCCTAAAAATAGGAAATGACAAAAATGATGACTACTCACTAATTCACCGAGAATCAAAAAATAGAGGCTCCTAAAAGTTGGTAAACTCCTAATAAATAGGAAATGAAGTAAATGATGTGGAGAACATGCTTTGAGCAACAAACTAAGATTAATTTCCTTCTATAGTCTCTCCTTTTGATTTGTTATGATATGCCAATGATCATTGTATAAGACTCATTTGGAAGGGATAAGGGTATTCTATGTGGATAGGTTCTTTCATGTGTCTAAAAGACATTTTGGGAACTCTATATTTTTCTCCGAGTCTTAACCCTGGTTATCGAGTTTTCAAAGATTTTTCCCTTTAGTTACATATCGTGATGATCATAGGTATCCATTTCATTTGCTATATATCATTTGAGAGAAAAAATAAGATAGGAGAAGGATTCACAATAATTGGCATTGAGCATGATCATGTACAAGGAAAATTATAGGATTATTGACACAACTAAATATAATCAAATTTTGAATTTCACATGTGTTCAAAGTGTAAATATAACTTAGTTGAAAAAAAATAGATTAGACTATATTGTATCTACAAAATATCTAATAATAGAAGGAAATAGTTTTAGACTGCCTTATAAAATGCATGCTATAAGCCTATAAGTTTAAGCATGAGTTGTTAACAGTGCAAAGGATATGTTTGGATAATCAATGTAGCAACCTCAAAATAATACATTAACATTGTAGTCTATGGGACAAAAATTTAAGGAAAACCATATGGCACATAAAAGTTTATGGGTTGGTTAGGAAAGGAAAGAAAGATTATTTTGCGTTACATGATTCCTTAAATAGGAATTTGATTATATCCATATACTGTTCAATCTTTTTTTGTGATTACTATGCCATAAAAATTTAATGTGTATCATTGCTTTTATCAAATCAAAGCAATGATACATTTGATCCGAGTATTATCAAATGCAAAGGAAAAAATAACTTTTGTTTGCTTGCTTAAGCTGTTACATTGAAATGATGAACTCTTTGGTTGTCAATAACATAATAAACTGCAAATTTTATCCATACAGGTGATCCTATTCGCATGGCAATGGCTAATGTTAATGATGAACTTTCTCCATTCGAGGCTGCACAAGAGTTGTCGAAAAACCTCGAGGCTTTGTTACCAAAACTTGCGGTAGGTCTTTGGTTTGAATCAAAAGTGGGAATTTTCTTATTTGATCTATTCTTGATGCCTCTTAAGAATATTAGTTTTTGAATTTATACATTTCATAAACCTTGCATCCTCTAAACACGATTAATATCATAAGATTTTATTTATTTATTTATTTTTATACTTTTCCTTTGAAAACTAGGGATTTTTTTGGGAAATGATGCATATATTACTTCAAAGCTCAAATCAGTACATCATGGAAAAAAAAATTACATCGCAGTCACAGTGAATATGTTGAGAAAATCCCACCCAGAAACAGCCAGAAAAATACATATATTAGCTTGCACACCAAGAGATATGGACTCAACATTAGGATGGAAAAAGCTAAATTGGACTCTCAAGATTACATCCAATTTCTACTTCAAGCTTCTCAAATCCTCTAAGAAAAAAAGAGAGGGGGTTCCTATTGAAAAGTAACTTTACATCAATGTTTCCATAGAATATCAAAAGCAATTAACCGAATTGAATGTCATTGTCTTGGACCATCCAAGTGTCATCCATAAGAGGACCTTTCTACGAGAATGGAGCAGTAAAGAAGAAGTGAATCTATGCCTGAAACCATGTCCCAAACAAGCTGGCAGCGCAATATCTCAAAAAACATGCTTTATCATTTCTTCCTTGCCACATAGAAACACAAGAAACACTTGTGAGACCTACTTTATGATGCTTGTTTTTGCCTAGATTGTACAGGCACCATGACAACGGGTCAGGGCGGGGGCTGTCACTCTGATCCCTGCCCACTCTGTTCTTGCTGTCTTTGAACAGCAGGCTATGGGGGGTAGTCCCTGTGGAAATAAGATGAGAGACAAGTGGGGAACCAACTTATCTGGCAGACACAGTCGAGTGGCCTAGCTACTTGGTTAATTTAAGGAAGATACAAGATTCGATTCACTATTGAGACCAGTTCTTTATGGAGTGAAATTATCGCTTATTTACAAATTAGATGCCAAGTAACCAGATGAACAACTGCTGCTTAGGATGATGTGCAAGGAATATGAGTGCTTCTTAAGATCGCTGAGATTATTTGAGTACTTAGTTATGGTTTGACTATAAGTTATATTAAAAGGTACTCATATATGAGTTATAATGTACTGAGATATTAAGTGCTAATGAGATACAAGTAAACGCCTACATGATACAAATTTTTAATGACTACGGGATATGCCAAGATCCCATAATTAGAATAATATAGCCAATACAAATGATCATTACCACGAGATTGTCAATGCTCAGAATGCATAAATGATGCCCAATGATTCAACAATATACACTAGATATCCACTTATATTATGAACTACGAATGACAATGAGAACAATTATTCGCTTAGAATTCTTGATTTATGATTCAATTTGTCCATGGAACAATGATATTGCAAGTGCTCTTAGCCAATACTCTTTACTGATTTTGTCAACAAAAAATGATTATCAAGAAATGTGTTATTAGATCTAGCAGTCTTCAAGCCAATGATTCTTTGCTTAAGATGCTTCCACATTAAGTTATCACAGTCCTAATTAGATGCTTGAAAAAAATTTCAACCTTCAATGTTGTAATATCCCAAATGGGATATTTTACCAATTTTACCTAAATATTACTAATCCAACATTTTACCTTAAAACTACTGAATCAATTAACAGAAGATTGCCATGTAAAACAAAGACATATAGAATACTGCAATCCATTAACACATCAAACAGAAAGAATCTCAGTTTTTTATTATAAATGATAATTGGGGTTACATATACATCTGACCCAAAAAAGCTGAGATGGAGCACTGACCATCAATATAACGCTGCATTGTGCTGGCCTCCAAAACTGAACTGTTGCACTATCCCTCTGGCAACAACTGCCACTGAACCCACTGAACGACAATGAAGCGCCACCTGAAGATATGAGTGATCCTCACACCAATCCCTAAAGCTCAGCGAAACTTCTGAATGAATTCTCCTCAAGAGAGTTGGGTTTTCATCCAAAACTCATAAATCACCCGAGGGTTTCCGTCCTGGGGCTTCCAATGGAGTAGAGAACCAAGTTCTCAAACCTCTCACACAAGAAAATGATCTAATCCAAGATATCCTTTAATGGCCTCCTCCTTTTCTTTTATAGATCTCCTGGATCCTTCTAGAGCCTTATTTTATTATTATTTTATTCATGGAGCACTTTTCCCTCTTATTAAAATATTCATTTTTAATGCAGGAAAGAGTAAATCAGCTACCATGTCTCCTCAGGTCATTGAAACTCATGTCCAACCGTCCCATCATGTAGGTATCTACTATCTTCGTCCCGGTTCCCACGAGTTATTACACTAAGGTGTTCTGTCATGCATTCCTCCCAGAATGCCACATTGAGCGTAATTAATTGAGTTAAGCCCAAAAATAACTTCGTTTTCCGAAAGTCGTCGGAATGCATTGGAACGAAAGGCAAACTGCTCGGATGCTGGAATATATCAAGCGAATGCCACCCGACCTCATAGAAACTCCTCAAAACTCCTCCAAAAAGCCCCTGGGCTCCCTGATGACACCAACTTGTACCTGTGACCTATCTGCTCCTAACTCTGGAAGTCCATCCTAACCCTGTCATAGGTGACACCAAAAAAAGAAATATTACAGACCTTCCGCCCCAAGATTGCTTGCCCTCAAGCAATCCAAATATGTGGGCCACCTTGTTGGCTCGACGCAACTGAGACCCAATACCTCGATCCCATACAAACCCCTGGGTGCTACTATGCGCCTGTGTCAAGCCACCTAGAATAGACACCTCAGTGTCGGGATCCCAAACTGATCTCGTACCACATCTATCATCAATCCATTCTCCCTGATCCTAACTCCACCATGGCCAATCATCGCCCAAGTCCCACGGCTCGGACTGCGCACTGCCTCCGCCCATATCTGCCGCCCCATGAAGCGAAGTCTGCCAACAAGCATCCATGCTCCATGGCTCCTGTTGTGCTCTAGCTATGACTGTATAAGTTGCCCCACCAACTGCGTACCAACTCATCACCTCTCTCCATTCCAAATCTTGAATCGATCTCATGCTAACCCTTCTCTCCTGAAGTCGGGATGGAATGCTAAAGAACTGTCGACCTGTGCCCCATTGCCAATTGGAAGCTACTGCATCTGTCATGTCTAAGGGTCCTTGCTCCGCTATGCTCCCTGTATACAGAACAAGTCTGGTGTGTGGTCACTAGTCCATACTCAACTTGTGTTTCTCGTCCCGTCTGCTGACGAGATCTTCCAGCAAAAGAAGGTCCCTCTCTTTATAATGGGCCAAAGTGGGCAAGATATGCTGCAAGCCCCATCGATGTACTCCTGGAGAGTGCTACTCTTTGAAAGTACTACAGCTCTGCTGACTGCATGTGTGTGTATCTGCACCTCATTAGTGTGTCGACCCAAAGATGGATGCTCCATCATATCCAATAGCTCCTCCCTCTCTTGATCAGGAATGTCATGCTCCTGCTGTCTACTAGCCCCCTGCAGAACTATCCCATCAACCTCCAACATCTCTAGAGGATATGGATCTACAACTACTGTCACCGTATTCGATGTCTGTGCATCTGAATGCTCCTCTTCAATGGCTGACCCCAAGTTTAGCCGCAAATCTATCATAGACTCAATGTGAGCCTCCATCTGGCTCTCCCCCAAAGGACTATCATGCATGATGTGCACAGTCTCTTCCTTTGCTGACTCATGCTCCATCATATGCTGCTCCGGCTGAATCGTCACAAGTGACTCATCACCCTGAGTATCTCCTGTAGAGTCCCCTGACTGCTCACCCTGCACACTGGAATATAGCTCCGACCTACTCTCATCAACTCCGCATGACTTCTCTCGCTCTCCAGAAGCATACTCATATGATCCCATGGACTCATCTGAAGAAGAGTCCTCATCTTGGCATACAGAAGGAATGTCCTTCTGTTCTGCCTCTGCCACATCATCTGCATCACTCAAGCATGAGCGATCAGGCCCCCAAGGTTCTTTGTAGATGAAGCAACATCCCTTCCTCCTCAGCTCATTTCTGCTGCCTAATCCACCAAACTGGAGTAGCTCCTCCCTGGTCAACTGTCTCCTGAGTAACCCAATATTCTGTTCAACTAGCCCTTGGGTTAGCTCATAAGCAGTAGTTGAGACCGACCACTCTCGCCTGCAAATGCTCAATAACCTAGTCTGCAACTCCCGACAAATGGCCTCACGGTCTCTCATACATGACGATAGGATGGACTGCATGTGTGCTATGATTGTGTCAGGATAATGTCTCCTAATGTTGAAGAAGCATTGGAACATCTGCAGAATCAGGTCATCACACTCAAGATCAAACATGATGTCATACATTCTGAATGTGGCCATACCTCCTAAAATCTCAACATCTTCCCAAAGGTAGAGCCTGTACTGTTGTCGAAGTCTTGAAAAGTCTCTACTATCAATCTCAGAATTCTCCTCATAACATCATTACTGTATGGAGCTATATGTGCGGTTAGTCTCATGATGTTACTGAGACAAGATACAACTGGAAGGCTAACCCCTTCACAAGGTTCCTCCAAGAACTTGGGTTGTATGAGAGCAAGCATAGCTAGTTTTAATGCCCAAATTAGTTTTCTCCCTTCTAATTGCTTCATTTCGGAGAGGAGCGTATCTAACTCATCTAGTTTGTAAAGCATCCTCCATGTGGCCCTCATGTGTTTCAATTCTGTTCCCAACACAAATATTTTGTGCCCTATCTCTGCTTCCTTTTGTATATCCCCGGCTCTTTCTTTTGAAGAATGGCATAGACACCTTTTGAGAAAGGCATGTGGGTCAATTTTGGTTTCAGATTTGTATTGAAGTTCATGGAAGTATAACTTTGCTGGTTCATGAGGTGTTTTAAGAACCCCATCATTCAGTAGCTCTACAAGCACCCTGGATCCTATGCTGCTTCAATCACTTTCTTCAAGTAGTGATGCAATACGATGAATCTGTTACCAAATTTCCCCCTCATGTGTCTGTTGACCACACTTTTGTCAACGACCCCATAGCAGTACACCCCCATTTTTTCAAATGGGATTCATCATGTTTGACGTGGTCGCGCTATTCAGATTTCATCATCAGACGACATTTTTATAAATGATGTAAACCCATTCTGCATGTTTATGATGTAAATGATTTAAGTAAGACCGTCAATGTATGTAACAACCTAGGTAAGCCTAGTATGTTGGTGACGATTTCTATCCTAGGATGTTTTTTGTCTCACTAATTTACTTGTGTTTTTCGACACAAGTTATTGGCAGAGTTTTCCCCTCCAGCCTCACCCCAAAGCTAGGGTGGATTTTGTCATCAACATGCTAAGTGAGTCCTAGTGTTTTCTATCGAGTCCTTGTAAAAGTAGTTTGGGAATAATCCTAGCTATTTGGCTAGATTATTTTATTACAAGCTACTTGGTCTAATAGATCATGTTTTGAGTCGCAGAATTGGGTACCTATTTGAGAGTCTATACGAATGGGTATTCCCCCTTCATATGTCTAAATGTATTTATCTTATGTAAAGAGGGTTGGAAAAATAATTAAAATCCCCTCTCAGTTAATTAATTAAATTTTCTGGCCAAATTAATTAAAAATTCTAAGCCAGAAATTTAATTAATTTTAGGTCCTAGGTGAGTATAAATCCTTCAAAGGCAAAATTCGTTGGTTCTTAAAAAATGAATTTTTAAAGGCCCCAGACCAAGGGAATATTGAGAATTTTAAGAAATTTTGGACCCTTGGGCCTAGGTGGTTAAGTCAAAGTCAAAATTTTGAGATAATTAACTCAAAAATAATTAAAATGAAATTAAATGACGAATTCGTTTTTCCTCAAAATTATAATTTCGACGGCCCAGATTAAAAGATGATCAAATCTTTTTAACGGTCGAGATTATTTTGACATGGATCAACCGAACTAGCCGTTAGAGATTTTTGTCTTATAAATTAAAGGTCTTTGTGAGTCTTGAGTCATCTGATCTTTGGATCGTGCACTTGTTCTTGGAAGCTCTTGTAATTTCTTTGATGAATAAAGCATAAAGACTTTGGGGTTACAAACTTTGGTGTTCCTTTTCCAGATCTATGTGGTGATTCATTTCTAAACTTTGCTACTTTGTTTGACATTTTTATGGTTGATGGCCTTCATGGATTAATCTGTATACAGGTATCTTGTGCAGTTTTCTGGGTTCATAGAATGACATTTTTTGATTTAACGAGAAGACTAGTTATCTATTTTTCTGAAGGATCTCATGTTATTTTCTTAAATCTCTATCGATCTAAAGTTCAGATCTAAGTGTGCAAGGAAATTTTTTTTTTAAAGACTTGAGCATCTGGGGAAGTCTTCAGTTGGACCAGCCAACTCTCAAATTCGTTGTAATATTCCTAATTAGCATTGCTAATTGGAATATTTCATTTTTGTTTAATTTTGCCACTTTAGCTAAAAATAATAAATAAAGTGAGAAATAAGAGGGGTCATCTCACTTTATAAAATAAAGTGCTTTCCTAGTTGATTGACGTTGTAACTTAAAGGGGTGGCTTTGGGGGTCCACACGTGTATGAGGGGAGGCCTCACGCTGACCCAAGGGTAACTGCGCAGGCCAAGGAGGGTGAAGGACGCAGTTAAGGTTTTGGAGGGAGTTTAGCACTATAAAAGGAGGGGTTTCCACTTCATTTGGCATTATTGATATGTTATTGATATTGAGAGCTAGACTTCTGTCTACTTCAAAGATGCCTGCTTGTTTATCGGTTCCAAGAACACCGTTTAGTGCGAATCGAGTGTTCCTGGCTTCGAGATTCCACCCTCGTTCCGGACTTCGAGTGCCCTCGTCGGCGTTGCGCTTTTTCTCCTTCCGGGGCCAGGTTGGTGATTTGCTGTGGATTTCTTTGTGTGGGCGAGCTGGGCGCAGTGGAGTCGCCTATTCGAGGACTCAGCTCAGGGAGAGAAAGGACGCAGTTCCAGCAGGGAGGACGCTGTCTTGGTTGAGCAGCGTTTTTGTGGGGTGATTTGGCAGTGGGTTCAGCGTTTTTCAGCCTTGAGGAGGTTGCCGTTTCATCTAGAGGTTTTGCAGGAGGATTCAGCCCCTTTTCTCAGCGTGTTTCTTGAGCTTCTGCGCTGTTCCTGGAGGCACAGCGTTTTTGTAGGAGGAGGGTTTCTGGGGGTGATTTTCGGAGGTGGTCCGTTTGGTCTATGATTTCTGGGTTTTGTCCGGAGCAGCGAGTATAGGTGATCTGTAGATTTTTAGCTCATTCCGGCGAGGGGATCCACCCCTAGCTTCGCTTCATTCCAAAGAAAGCAGCAGCTTTACTGTGCAGCTTTTCCTGTACCGGGGATGTGCTTTCGCATAACCATTTCCTATTTCTCCGAGAGGATTCTTTCTCTTTTGCCTTGAGCAAGGATAGGTGCATTTATTCCGATTATCCATTGTATCTCATTATATTCTCGCATTAATAAAATGGCTTAGTGTTCGGCTGTCCCTTATTCTAGTTCCGCCATTTTGTTCTATATATACATGCATTTATATTTACGTGTATTCTTGGCTATTTCCGCGTTGGGGATACGAGTAGTGTCGAGTATATCTTGGCAGCTCGGCACAGCAGTATGACATCGGGAAAGAGATCATACAGAGCAATAACAGTTGCAATACCAAAAACGCAGTTGGAAAAAGGGCCAAAATATAAAGGGTCAAATTTTGAAGTTTGGAATTAGGAGAAACGTTTTCTGGGTTTTGGGCAAGGATCACCTTCCCAAATTCTTGGAATTTTCTGAGTAGTTTTCAGTGGGTAAATCGGAGGTTGAATTTAAGCAGTAGTATGGATTTGCAGCAGCCGTGTAGTTTTTGAGGAGCCTGTAGACACATAGCAGAAAGAGCCGATGGCAGTTGATGATGATGAGAGGAGATTTAGAGAAACGCTCCTCCAACACATACATGATGTGTCACAGAGACTCGCTGCGTGGAGGTTAGGCAGCGGGAAACCCCAGGGGATTTCGGATTGGTGAGGGATCAGGCACATCCCACCATTTGCCGGAGCATGTTGCCACTCAGCATATGGCATCACATACACCCACACGTCCTACCATGCCCACTTTTCTGGATGAAGACGCAGGGACAGCAGTGCAGCGAGAGATAGATCCGGGTCGGATGGCTGACCTTGTTGCAGAGTACCAGGCATACGGGCGGGAGTTCATGGAGGCTCTCTCGTTCAGAAAATATATCCAGATCCAGTATGGCATTAGACTCCGTGATCATCACCGGGGGCACCGGCATCATCATGGCGGAGACTACCATCGCATAGCTAGTGGAGATTATGTTCAGCTCCAGCGTGATAGTAGACCTCACAACTTTCGCAGAGGGAACAAGCACTCACATGATAGGGGCTTACAGCGCACAGTGGACAGATTCCATCTACCGACATTTGACGGGTCATCCAGGCATTCAGAAAAAGCTTGGGTGGACAAATTGGATACCTCTCTCCAGCTTGACCGAGTATCGGAGAGGAAAACCATTAAAATGGTTACCTCGCACTTGGAGGATGAGGGAACACAGGATTGCAGGGAGTTCGAGGATACACCTAGTGAGACACAGGACTCACCATCATTAGAGACCTCCTTGACCGTGCCGGTTGATATCGTAGTGGAGGAGGTAGAGCCTACCCCGGTAGAGCCATCCCCTGAGGTGATGACTGGAGCCATGTCTGAGTCTTCGGGTGGTAGCAGCACACGACAGATGGGTGAGGTATCAAGAGATATATCCACTATCGATAAGGCACTAGGAGATACAAAGGTATTGGATGATGGTCGCAGACAGCGGTATCATCGACTTCGGACGGACCTTCGAGTTTTGAGGGAGAAGGCTGCGTCAGTACGGGAGACCATTTTATCGCAGGACCAGGAGCTGGAGGGTATGAGAGTAACTTGTGCCAAGTCGGCGGCCAAGTTGGTCCGCATTGGGGAACAATTGGATTCCCTGATGGTACAACCCGAGAGCACATTGCAGCATCAGATCATTCCCCTTAAGGTATGCATGGATGGGACTAGCAGTATTGTTGGGTCATCTCTTCCCATTAGAGAGAGAGAGGCAGAGCCACCTAGTCGGTCTCATATGTTGACTTGGATAGTGAGTATGAGACGATCGAGTTGCACGAATGCAGCCGGCCGTGTTTGAGTTGGATGGCGAGAGATTTGAGTTGGTACTGGAGTGGAGCGGGACTGTGGAGATAGTGGTGGACCCGGGTGTATTTCAACAGGAGTTCCCAGGTGCTGGGAATACAGGAACCCCAGATTGGCATTGGGATCTAGGCGGGATCACCTATCATTTCCCAGGCAGGTCGGTTGACTATGTCTTGGAGGATACAATTGGCCTAGCAGTAGAGGATCCGCATTCGCTGGGGGAGTTTCGATCAGTCCCAATGGCCAACCAGTTTATGGGTAGACTCCCTAGGTTGTCTTGGTATGACACTCATACACGGGATCACGGGGTGGTCAACATACCTTGGCATGAGCTTGTCAGAGGAGGTGGCATTGGCAGGCCACCAGATAGCACCTTGTATGGGGCCAAGGATTCTTCACCTTTGTGTGGGGCACAGAGGACGCAGCGGAGCTGAGTAGTGGTGGTAACACTACTGACCCATAGGGAGATTCACTTCTCGGACCCCTCGAGGAGGATTTGAAGTGATGATCCATTTGTCGGCGGGTATAGTGATGCGACGGTGGACATGACGATGCCGATTGGTGGTAGTCCGATATGTAAAGGGCACAGCTCTAGGACATCACATCCATGGATGTGTGGGAGCCTCTAGCAGTGATCAGTCGACTACTGGTAGACAAGGAGCTACATGGTGGTGTACCGTAGTGTGTGGGACTACATTGAGGAGTAGGAGTGCCCTACATCACATTGAGAGAACGCGGGGAGTGACAGATTTCTGGACACAGTCAGGGCACGAGACGGTACAGGGTGGTACAGTAGTAGCATGGGGTATCCGAGTGTGGGGGTATGCCTCGGTGTCTTGTGGCGCTGTCGAGAAGTGTATGGATGATGGTGGTATGCGAGGGCATACGGTGCTACACGGCAGGGTCTTAGAGCATTGCTTCCAGAGAGACTCATGGACAGGGACATCGGGCTTACCTTTGGTAGTAGTTCACCCAGGATCGATGGAGAGACAAAGGAGCGATACTTGGCGGTATCTGTGAGGACTCACACACCTGACTCGCTTCGACATCACTCATAGGTACAGTTGATTATGTTTTTGACCTTTGGCACTTTGGGCGTGAGCAGCAGGGTACGCGAGGTTCAGCCAAGATATTTGGATGACACTCAGTCCACTAGGCGAGAGACTTCTCAGCAGTGGCACTGGGTTGGTGTGCTAGTTGACAGCCACAGGTTGGGGGATGAGATGATCCTTTGCAGAGGTGGTATATCAGTCATCACTGAGCCTACGCTTGGGGAGCAGGTCATGAGGGAGACATGCATCACTTTTCCCTCACGGCATGTCGAGAACATGCATGGGCAGAGGGTCTGGTCACGACGAGGTAGTATCCCGGTGATGTGTACGGGCTCCGGACCTTTATGTCATTACTGTCGAGAGGGTGGATGGCATGTTCGATGCGCGATGAGATAGCGAGGTAGAACGGGAGGGCATTCATACGTATGCAGGTATGGACTCCTTTTCCATGAGGTTTGTCATAGGATCGATTGAGGTAAACACGGGGAGCGGCGATCATGTCATGGATGGTGGCTTGATGAAGCCGAGACTATATATACTAGTGTCGAGAGGGTGGCGATCAGTTGCCGTGACATCGAAGTGCAGTGGCAGGCACATTACGAGATCCATATCCTCTGGAGATGTTGGAGGGTGATGGGATTATTATGCAGGGGGCTAGTAGATAGCAGGAGCTGTTGGATATGTTGGAGCATCCATCTTTGGGTCGACACTGGGATGAGGCGCAGATGGATGTACTCGCAGTCAGCAGAGCTGCAGCGTTTTTAGTGGGTAGCACTCTCCAGGAGTACATCGATGGAGCTTGCAGCATACCTTGCCCACTTTTGCCCATTATAGAGGGAGGGGCTTCCTTCTACAGACAGCTTCCATTGACAGACAGGGTAGAGCAGTGGGAGTTGATTACAGGCTGGCGGCAACATCCCAGGCATGTCCCATATACCGTTGTTGTTGCTACATCAGATTCTTCTTCTAGGATGGACTGGCGGGAGATCATGAGTTGGTACCCTCTAGATGGTACGGTATTCTTCGTAGGGAGCACAGTCGAACAGGGGCCCTTGGACATAACAGAGGTTATAGATTCCAGCTGGCAGGGCGGCACAGGACATCATTTCTTCAGCACTCCATCCCGATTTCAGGAGAGCAGGATCAGCATGGGATTGAGTCAGGACGTGGATTGGAGAGAGGTGATGAGTTGGTATGCCCAAGGTGAAGCGACATATGCGATCCACAACACTGTCTGTGTGAGGCAAGAGCATTGATGCTTCTTTGGGGGTCTTCAACAGCAGAGCATTAGTCCTGCTTGGAGCGGGTGCACAGTCCGAGCCGTGGGACTTGTGCGATTATTGGCCATGGTGGCGATGGGATCTGTGAGGATTATTGGTTGGCTGGTACTGTGAGAGGTCACTTTGGGATCCTGGCATTAAGATATCCCTTCGTATTAGGGTGATGCAGAGGTCAGAGAGGTTTCAGTGGGACCCAGGCACATTTTGCAGTATCGGTAGGGAGCATCAGCTAGAGAGGAGGCTTGTTCAAGCGTTGCTTGAGGACAAGCAATTTTTGTTGGATAAGGATGCCACTTGGGAGAGCGAGCAGATTTTGCAGCATCCATCACTTAAGTTGCTTGAGGGCAAGCAACATTTTGCCGGGGGGGACTGTAATATTCCTAAATTAGCATTGCTAATTGGAATATTTCATTTTTGTTTAATTTTGCCGCTTTAGCTAAAATTAATAAATAAAGTGAGAAATTAGAGGGGTCATCTCACTTTATAAAATAAAGTGCTTTTCCTAGTTGAATGACGTTGTAACTTAAAGGGGGGCCTTGGGGGTCCACACGAGTATGAGGGAAGGCCTCACGCTGACCCAAGGGTAACTGCGCAGGCCAAGGAGGGTGAAGGACGCAGTCAAGGTTTTGGAGGGAGTTTAGCACTATAAAAGGAGGGGTTTCCACTTCATTTGGCATTATTGATATGTTATTGAATGATTGATATGTTATTGATATTGAGAGCTAGACTTCTGTCTACTTCAGCACGCCGGTTGTTTAGTCGGTCTGCAGCACTGTTTAGTGCGAACTGAGTGTCTCCGGTCGGAGATCTCACCCTTGGCTCCGGGGGACTTCGAGTGCCTGCTCGAGCAAGGTTTTTCCTTCAGTTTCAGTTGGTGATTTGCGGTGGATTTCTAGTGGACGAGTTGCAGAGGAGCTGCCCATTTTGAGTGACTGCGCAGTCTAGGAGAAAGGACGCAGTTCCAGCAGGGAGGACGCTGTCTTGGTTGAGCAGCGTTTTTGTGGGGTGATTTGGCAGTGGGTTCAGCGTTTTTCAGTTCTGGGTGAGTGTCAGTTTTCTTCTTTCATCCGGAGGCGGTTTTGCGGAGGATTCAAATTTCCTAATTCTCATTGCATGAGTCACATTGCCTCAGGCAATAACGTTTTTGTAGGAGGAGGGGTTTCAGGGTGATTTTCTGAGGTGGTCCGTTTGGTCTATGATTTCGGGTTTTGTCCTAGAGCAACAGCAGGGATCCGTAGATTTTTAGCTCATTCCGCAAGGATCACCTCCTAGTTTGCAGCGGTCATTCCAGCAGCAGCAGTTTACGGCAGTTTCTTCCAGCAGCTGGGATGCAGTTTCTGTAGCAGCCATTTCCTATTTCTCTGAGAGGATTCTTCACTTGCCTTGAGCAAGGATAGGTGCATTTATTCTGATTATCCATTGTATCTCATTATATTCTCAGATTAATAAAATGGCTTAGTGTTCTGGCATTTTATGTGTATTTGTCCCATATTCTGGTTCCGCCATTTTGTTCTATATATCTGTCTGTTATATTTCTGTGTATTACTGGCTATTTCCCGTTGGGGATATTACATTCGTAAATCTGGAAAAGCCCATTGTTTCTAATTTCTAAAAGCTATCTGACGAAATTGTGTTTTTACAGGGTCTTTTAAGACTTGTGCCTTTCTTTAAAATTTAAACTTTCAAAAAAATTGTGCTGAAATGGGTTTAAATCTGGCCATGAGGGCCTTAGATTTGTAAATTAACTTGTAAATTTGTATATTTGCTCTAGGCTGTAAGGGTTTTATAAAGTTTTGTGCATATTTTTGGATCTGTCTGATTTTTTGCAAGTTGCAGGGTTTTCTCAGATATTTTTTTGAAAGATCTGGCCTCAGAATCGCTTTTGTGGGCAAATCTGAATATTATATGATTAAAGGAGCATAAAAAAAATCCGAGTTTTGACGGGAAGAAATTTAAGTTTGCTAGGTGAAATTTGTGTGTACTGGGTTTATTTGAAATTATTTTGCCTTTGCATAAATGCTCACAAAAAATCTGCTCCATTCCTCTCTGTCTGCTGTTCAGCCCTCATCCCCTTGCTTTCATTTTCTTTGCCGTCCGCTTCAAGCCATCCGACCTGCAACTTAACCCTCCCTCATTTCTGCCGTCAATCTCACTGCCCTCCGCATACATATCTCCTTTGCCTTTGTTGTCACTCGAGCCCCTTGCTTCTGCCATCGAGCTTTAGCCGTCTGCTCATCCAGCGCTCCTCCATCGCCGTTCCTTTAGCCTCACTCCGAAAACCAGTCTCCTCTGCCCGTCGAACCCTCCAATCCTGCCGTCGGCTTCTTCTCGTGCCAACTCCTCGACCTGCAAATTAAAAAAATAACGAACGCACACATTAAAAACTTCAAACCTTATGTATATGCGTTGATCATTTTTTTTTTGTGGGAGGGTTTAGCATCAGGTTCTTTTTCGTTTTGATAGTGTTAGCGTTTAGTTTTAGTTTCATTTTTTTTTTAATTTCGATTTTTAATTTTAGGTTTTAATGTTTCATTTTTTCTTTTTTTTTTTAGTTTTTAGATAGTGTTAAGTTTTTTTATTTTCGATTTTATTAGTTTAGTTCTAGATTTTAATTTTTAAAACTTTCGTTTACTTTTTTTTTTTTTTATTTTGATTCTAGTCCATTTTCGATTTCAGTTTTAAATTTTATTTTTAGATTTTAGTTAATGTTTAGTTTAGTTTAGCTTTTAGATTTCGATTTTTTATAATGGTTAGTTTTTTTTAGTTTTAGATTTATTTATTTATTATTATTATTATTTTTAAATTTAGTTTAGTTTAGACGTTAGTTAGTTTTTAGATTTTAATATTGTTAGATTTAGATTTTAATTTTAGTTTTTCTTTAGAGTTAGTTTAATTTTTGTTTAGGATTTAAAAAATAATAAAAAATAAAAAATTCTAAAAATTTTAAAAAATTTTATGGTCAAATGAGCTTTAAATTTCTATCTAAAGTTTGACTATATATAAATTTTTCATTTTCTGGATTGGATTAATAGAATATCATAAATTCGGAAATATTGCAATGATCTGACATTTAATTTCGATGGGACCTTCATGATAATATTTTATCTCGAATTTAAATCGTTGGTTCAAAGTTTAATATTTAGCTGTGGTTGATGATTTTGAGGTTTCTTTAATTGTGGTTTTAAGTTGCTTGAGAATTGTATATAATTGTTTAAAATTCACTTTGGAAATATTTCAAGTAATGATAAATCGTATATCTTTATCGAACATGGTTAACGCATAATTGTGAGGGTATTTCATCGAATATCATTGTGGTCATTTGTATTTTTATAGCAGCAGTTATACATCAATTACTTGGCTTTAATTTTATAACGGGATATTTTGACTCCATAAGGCACTGGTTCCAAACTTCTGAATCTAATTGGATCTATAAAATCTCGTAAATCTTAAAAAGTATTTGGTTATCTAGCTGTGTCTCCTGAATTGGTTGATCTCTAACCAGTTCTCCTCCTTCATTTTATTCAGGGTCTACCTCCCTTAGCTTGCAAGGAGACGGCTTAGATAGAGAGATTGGTGATCAGGGTGACAGCCCCTGATCTGAGGCGTTGTCGCGGTGCCTAGACAATCTGTGTGACAACATTTTTTGGCGCCGTTGCCGAGGATAGAGTTTT
Organism: Pinus albicaulis; assembly: GCA_034641835.2. Lineage (NCBI taxonomy): Eukaryota > Viridiplantae > Streptophyta > Pinopsida > Pinales > Pinaceae > Pinus > Pinus albicaulis. The sequence goes on from CM076572.1 coordinate 847,935,330, forward strand.
TCTGTCCTTGGTCTTAACAACATTTTCTAATCTTCTAATCTTCTTTCGCCATTCATTAGCTTGTCGCAAGGGATCACATTTCTAGCGTCATTTCATCTCTTCATCTTTTCATCATCTTATCTTTCGTCATCTCACTAATCATTTCATCATCGTATTTTTAGCACCTGGACATTTCGATTGGCTTCTTGTTTGGGTGGCGACTCCACTTATTCATCTATTTACTCCCAGACAAGAATCCCCCCTTGATATCCATCTGTTATTCTCGATTATTTCTTCTGTTTCAGAATTAGTTTCATGTTCAAGTGGCGACTCCAATTCTTTCATTTCTTACAAGAGTTCCTGCTAAGAAGTTCGCTTCTTGAGGACCTTTTGACTATTCTTGAACACAGATCTATTTCTTAAATTTTAAGCAGGTCATCATGGATGACACCTTTCATGACATGGCAGAAGAGGTCATTTCTAAATTGCCTTTTTTCTCAGGAGGTGATCTAGGCACTGCTCTAGTACATCTAAAGATGGTCACCTTTTTTATATATAAATATTGTCGTCCTTCACAATATAGTCATGAAGATATCAAGATACATATCTTTGGCTATTCCTTAAAAGGTGATGCTATCGATTGGTTTCGAAATTGTCCTGAGGAGTATTGTTTACAAGACATCATCAATGATTTTACAGATAAATATATAATACAAGATGACTCGCCTTGTGCTCCCAGTATTATGAAAAATAATGAAATTGATCTTGTAGAGAACTCAACTATCAGCAGGAGATTTCCAGACAATTCTCAAGATGAATCCACTTGTACCACGACAGCACAAATCCATGATAGTGGTGAAGTAGAAACAAGTTGTCAAATCAGTGTTGACAACGATAAGCATCCTGTTAACGAATTGATTCATATGGTTAAGGATATACAACTAAATCAAGCTCAGGTAATCAAGAATATGGAGGCCAATCAAGGTCAGGTAATCAAGAATATGGAGGCCAACCAGGCTCAAATCATTAAAAATATGGAACTTAATCAAGAAAAAATAATAGCGGATCACGCCAGGGAAATTGGTTCTATACAGAGCAAGTTATTGGCCTTAGAAGAAAAACATATCAAGGAAATGACGATCATGGAAACAAATCATGAGAAAGAAATGAACTGTATGCAAAATATCTTCATGGCCATGAAAGCGGATAATGATGAATCAACAAAAAACATGGAACACAAATTGTTGACAATTGAAGAGATTTATGCACAGGAAATAAATATCATGGAAAACAGGTTAAAGATGATGGAAGTTAATCATTCTAATCAGATGTCTCTTCAACACAATTTGTTGACTATTAAAGAGAGTCATGCAAGGGAAATTACTATTGATAATGTTAAGAATTCTATTGGTATTCAAAATAAATTGGAAAAAATGGAAAGACACATGCAGAATTTCCAACCCAAGTCAAAATTGTCAACAGATCATAGGCCTCCTAGTTTGCTGAAGCATTTTCCATCTCATCACACGGAGGTCACTTTTCCCATTAAGGAAGAGTTAACTATGGCTACAAAGGACAGTAAGAAAGACCAGGCTTATGTGTCACCATTGACAGAGTATATTGAAGATAAGATTGATCACACTCTAGGTTCATCAAATATTTTGTGCAAGCATCTTCAAGATCAGGACAAGAAATCTACAGTGGTCTCATTACTGACATCACAGCCCCCTCAGACGAAGAGGAAAAAGAAGAAAAGAAGAAGTAAGCGGTTTGATTCGTCTGATGGCAGAGAGCAGCTTGACATTCGGATAAGATAGAGTCCTACAATTAGCAAGATTGGACATGGCACATCTAAAAAGCAGCCTACAGACTTGCCTGAAAACAGGCAAATGCTCAGCATGCACTATATTGAGCACATCTGATGCCTCAGGGCATCCTTTGTATTGTATCTCTAACCTTACACCTTGTTATTTCAACATTTCATTTTGCAGTTAGAGTAGATTTACTTTTCATGTTAAGTAGAATAATAAATGATAGAAGAGCTTCTATTTTTCATGTGCTTAATGTTATATGATGATATTTGGATGGACGCTACTTATGTAATTTTGTGTGTTGCTTGGACATAGATTCTGGATTCTCACATTCCTCCGATGAAGCAACATGTCCCCAAGTAGAGCCAGATGTTGACCACACTTTGTCAACGACCCCATAGCAGTACACCCCCATTTTTTCAAATGGGATTCATCATGTTCGACGTGGTCGCGCCATTCAGATTCCATCATTAGACGACATTTTTATAAATGATGTAAACCCATTCTGCATGTTTATGATGTAAATGATCTAAGTAAGACCGTCAATGTATGTAACAACCTAGGTAAGACTAGTATGTTGGTGACGATTTCTATCCTAGGAGGTTTTTTGTCTCACTAATTTACTTGTGTTTTTCGACACAAGTTATCGACAGAGTTTTCCCCTCCAGCCTCACCCCAAAGCTAGGATGGATTTTGTCATCAGTATGCTAAGTGAGTCCTAGTGTTTTCTATCGAGTCTTTGTAAAAGTAGTTTGGGAATAATCCTATCTATTTGGCTAGATTATTTTATTACAAGCTACTTGGTCTACTAGATCATGTTTTGAGTCGTAGAATTAGGTACTTATTTGAGGGTCTATACGAATGGGTATTCCCCCTTCATATGCCTCAATGTATTTATCTTATTTAAAGAGGGTTGGAAAAATAATTAAAATCCCCTCTCAGTTAATTAATTAAATTTTCTGGCCAAATTAATTAAAAATTCTGAGCCAGAAATTTAATTAATTTTAAGTCCTAGGTGAGTATAAATCCTTCAGAGGCAAAATTCGTTGGTCCTTAAAAAATGAATTTTTAAAAGCCCCAGACCAAGGGAATATTGAGAATTTTAAGAAATTTTGGACCCTTGGGCTTAGGTGGTTAAGTCAAAGTCAAAATTTTGAGGTAATTAACTCAAAAATAGTATTTTTGAGTTAATTAAAATGAAATTAAATGATAAATTCGTTTTTACTCAAAATTATAATTTCGACGGCCCAGATTAAAAGATGTTCAAATCTTTTTAACGGTCGAGATTATTTTGACATGGATCAACCGAACTAGCCGTTGGAGATTTTGTCCTATAAATTAAAGGTCTTTGTCAGTCTTGAGTCATCTGATCTTTGGATCGTGCACTTGTTCTTGGAAGCTCTTGTAATTTCTTTGATGAATAAAGCATAAAGACTTTGGGGTTACAAACTTTGGTGTTCCTTTTCCAGATCTATGTGGTGATTCATTTCTAAACTCTGCTACTTTGTTGACATTTTTATGGTTGATGGCCTTCATGGATTAATCTGCATACAGGTATCTTGTGCAGTTTTCTGGGTTCATAGAATGACATTTTTGATTTAACGGGAAGACTAGTTATCTATTTTTCTGAAGGATCTCATGTTATTTTCTTAAATCTCTATCGATTTAAAGTTCAGATCTAAGTGTGCAGGGAATTTTTTTTTTAAAGATTTGAGTGTCTGGGGAAGTCTTCAGTTGGACCAGCCGACTCTCAAATTCGTAAATCTGGAAAAGCCCATTGTTTCTAATTTCTCAAAGCTATCTGACGAAATTTTGTTTTTACAGGGTCTTTTAAGACTTGTGCCTCTCTTTAAAATTTCAAATTTCTAAAAAACTGTGCTGAAATGGGTTTAAATATGGCCATGAGGGCCTCAGATTTGTAAATTAGCTTGTAAATTTGTATATTTGCTCTAGGCTGTAAGGGTTTTATAAAGTCTTGTGCATATTTTTGGATCTGTCTGATTTTTTTGCAGGTTGCAGGGTTTTCTCAGAATTTTTTTTGAAAGATCTGGCCTCAGAATCGCTTCTGTGGGCAAATTTGAATATTATATGATTAAAGGAGCATCAAAAAAATCTGAGTTTTGACGGGAAGAAATTTAAGTTTGCTGGGCGAAATTTGTGTGCACTGGGTTTATTTGAAATTATTCTGCCTTTGCTTAAACGCTGACAAAAAATCCGCTCCATTCCTCTCTGTCTGTCGTCCAGCCCTCATCCGCTTGCTTTCATTTTCTTTGCCGTCCCCTTGAAGCCATCCGACCTGCAACTTAACCCTCCCTCATTTCTGCCGTCAAGCTCACTGCCCTTCGCATACATATCTCCTCTGCCTTTGCTGTCGTTCGAGCCCCTTGCTTCTGCCATCGAGCTTTAGCCGTCCGCTCATCCAGCGCTCCTTCATCGCTGTTCCTTTAGCCTCACTCCGCAAACCCGTCTCCTCTGCCCGTCGAACCCTCCAATCCTGCCGTCGGCTTCTTCTCGTGCCAGCTCCTTGACCTGCAAATTAAAAAAAAACGAACGCACACATTAAAAACTTCAAACCTTATGTATATGTGTTGATCGAATTTTTTTTGTGGGAGTGTTTAGCATCAAGTTCTTTTTCGTTTTGATAGTGTTAGCGTTTAGTTTTAGTTTCATTTTTTTTTTTTTAAATTTCGATTTTTAATTTTAGGTTTCAATGTTTCATTTTTTCTTTTTTTTTTTCAGTTTTTAGATAGTGTTAAGTTTAGACGTTAAGTTTTTTTATTTTCGATTTTATTAGTTTAGTTCTAGATTTTAATTTTTAAAACTTTCGTTTAGTTTTTTTTTAGTTTGATTCTAGTCCATTTTCGATTTCAGTTTTAAATTTTATTTTTAGATTTTAGTTAATGTTTAGTTTAGTTTAGCTTTTAGATTTCGACTTTTTATAATGGTTAGTTTTGTTTAGTTTTAGATTTTTTTTTTTTTTTTTTTTTTTTAAAATTTAGTTTAGTTTAGACGTTAGTTAGTTTTTAGATTTTAATATTGTTAGATTTAGATTTTAATTTTAGTTTTTATTTAGAGTTAGTTTAATTTTTGTTTTAGGATTTAAAAAATAATAAAAAATAAAAAATTCTAAAAATTTTAAAATTTTTTATAGTCAAATGAGCTTTAAATTTCTATCTAAAGTTTGACTATATAAATTTTTCATTTTCTGGATTGGATTAATAGAATATCATAAATTCGGAAATATTGCAATGATCTGACATTTAATTTCGATGGGACCTTCATGATAATATTTTATCTCGAATTTAAATTGTTGGTTTAAAGTTTAATATTTAGCTGTGGTTGATGATTTTGAGGTATTTTTAATTGTGGTTTTAAGTTGCTTGAGATTTGTATATAATTGTTTAAAATTCACTTTGGAAATATTTCAAGTAATGATAAATCGTATATCTTTATCGAACATGGTTAATGCATAATTGTGAGGGTATTTCATTGAATATCATTGTGGTCATTTGTATTTTTATAGCAGCAGTTATACATCAATTACTTGGCTTTAATTTCATAACGGGATATTTTGACTCCATAAGGCACTGGTTCTAAACTTCTGAATCTAATTGGATCTTTAAAATCTCGTAAATCTTAAAAAGTATTTGGTTATCTAGTTGTGTCTCCTGAATTGGTTGATCTCCAACCAGTTCTCCTCCTTCATTTTAGTCAAGGTCTACCTCCCTTAGCCTGCAAGGAGACGCCTTAGATAGAGAGATTGGGGATCAGGGTGACAGCCCCTGACCTGAGGCGTTGTCGCAGTGTCTAGACAATCTGCGCGACAACAGTGTCTAGTACCTTTGTCTTTTCTGAGTTGATGGTGTATTCCTTCAGTCAATAACCCATCAAAGCTTCATTTGCAGCTACTGTAGGTTTGAGTATATCCTTTGATTTGATTTTTATTTTATTTCATTTCCAAGTACAATGACTCTCATAAGATGATAGATCTCAAATTTCAAAACTTAATCATTAACCAGATTGTCACAAAAACAACCCACTGGTTAACAATGCTACCCATTGCAACACCGTTATACACTTAGGAATCAACTATTAATGTCTCTTGTCTACCCACTACTAAAATATCAAATTAGTGGTAAATACAACATAGTGAACATAATATAGAACCTGGAATTTACACAATTCTGGAATTAAAATGGAGCTTGCATGGTAAAGGAACAACAAAACCTAATATATTTGTATGGGTAAATTCTCTGCCACTAGAATGCCAAAAACACGACTTGCACAGGATCAGTATTGTTCGCTTAGAGACCCCACCGATGAAATAAATACGCTAATCCAGGTACAAAGTGCCCACAATTTTGGTCTGTTGATTCGAATCTAACCCGACCCCTGGTTTGATGGTACACTAAGAATTTGGCCCACGCACAACAACAAATTCTAATGTCGTGTATCGATGCGTGACCTCGGCATCACTAGCGCAGCCTGGTTACTGTGGCAGCACAATCTGGAGGTTGGCTTCCACGCTAAGTAATGTGACTCGGTTCTGTTTGACTGCCTGTGTAAGCTTTGACATCAACGCCCTACTTCACTTGGCCACAGAGATCTTGACCTTGCTCTCGGCTCTTGACGGTGGCAGCGAAGGCCCTCGGCCCTCAACACCCTGTTCAATCAAACCAGCTGAGCGGACATCTTCACTAGACGCCGCACTCCAGAGTATGAGCGCACAAGAGCTATGTGCGTTGTTCTATTACGTATTATTGCAGCGTCTATTCCTGGTGCCCAACCACACTTGCACACATTTGTTACAACCAGAATCCCAATCTGGAATTTTATTTTTTGTGACAACTTGCACGTAGACAAAAACTATTGTATCGATCAACTGTTGGAATCCTCATTCGAATAGGAAATTTGGCTCAGCAAGGTTCGATAGCCACTCAACCGACAACTCGTCAGATTTGTCCCCTATGGCCCACCAATGTGATCTGCTATTATGATCTACAATGAGTAGATGTCATTCTCGAGCTCCTAACGGACTTGGTCTTTTCCCATCATTCGGAAATATTTCCAGATGCACTCTATTTGTCCCTTATTTTCACGAAGGGCACGATTGTCGGCTACAAGAGGGGAAATTTGCTCATTTTGTTGCTTCTCTGCTGCTAGAGGAATTGTAAATTTATGTAAATGTTCTATGCTTGATGCAACTTTACTCTCTTCAATACTAGACAACAATCACATAAACCATAAAGTAAAATGTTGATAGAACATACTAGTAGATCGATAGAAGACAAGCCAGAAACAAATAATTGTGTTGGTGCGTTACGACGGTCAACAGGATGCTTCAACCAGCAAAGTCTCGATATGGTCGGCTAACTAGCAATGTCACACAACCCTCAAAATAGCCAAACAGTCAATTGAAAGTTGACGTACCTAGAAAAATCAACGCAGAACAGCAGCAAGTCAAAGTCAACGCAGCACAGTCTACGGTCAACCTTTGACCTTGGTTCTTGTGCCAAAATGTATGGACTGCAGAAATCGAAGTCTATGCCAAAATTCAGCTCCTTTTGACCATGCGTTGACCAAAGTCAATGCTAGTCAAACCTGAGGTGGAAACCCTACTTGCAGCAGAAATGTCTTCGTCCTTGTCCCATGTGTGAACTGCACATTTCCTCCAAGTAGCTCGAACCAATTAGAGGTGGAGAGAGAAATATGTGTGATGATAAGATGAGTGAAATGTCCTCCAACGTTGACCTTATTTATATCCATCACTTGAGGGTGTGTGACACATTTGCTAGGGTACAAAACATTAAAGCTGACCTGCACATATTTGAATATATTAGAATATAAATTCAAAATAAATGTTCTGCTCATCGAATCAAGATGATCTTTAGATCGATTTTGCACCTCTCCGAAAGAGGAACCCATTAAAAATATTGGTATCTTAATCTGAGCATCACAACATGGAGTTGTCCAATTTTAACAGTTGTTCACAGTGGTTACCATGATCAAGGACACCTTCAACACCAACAACGCACTTAAACAAAGATATGCATCAATCGATCAGCCTTCATGAATACACAGGCTCAGCCATAATGTTCGACTTGACTCCTTAAACTCAACCTTTTGCTACAACGAACTCTCAATAAAATCTTTAGCAAATCTGTCCTCCAAGAGTTCTCAACTTAACCCAAATATTTTTTTGTTTGTTTGTTCAAGATCGTTCTGCAATAAAATTTGGCTCCTTTAACAATCTGCAATTAAAAACCCTCCTTGTAGGGAAAGTTCCCCATGGCTGAGCCAAGATCCTCCTCTGATATCACCGTAATATCCCAAATGGGATATTTTACCAATTTTACCTACCATTAAACCACTGAATCAATTAACAGAAGATTTCCATGTAAAACAAAGACATATAGAATACTGCAATCCATTAACACATCAAGCAGGAAGAATCTTACTTTTTATTATAAATGATAACAGGGGTTACATATACATCTGACCCAAAAGAGCTGAGATGGGGAACTGGCCACCAATATAATGTAGAAATTTCTGAATCCTTATACTTATGCAGAAATTATTACTGTTAATTCGGTTATGCTCTTCTTACTTATATAAGTTATCAACTGAATAAATTCAAGTTAACATCGAAGCAAAACACATAACAGATCTCTACCAATTCATATCTAGAATAAGCACATGCACACATTGACAAAGTGACATAGTTTTTTCTGGACAAACTGTCCCTGGAAAAACCCAATGCGGGAAAACTGGTCTCTGGCTACTAGAGGGTTATATTATTAAGAATATTTATGAATACACAACTCTGGGTTCCAGATCTGGAAAACCCTACAGAGAAAACTCTAGATCTACAGCTCTTGGCTGATCTAGGACCAAAAAAACTGACTGATCCACACCCTCAAACGGGATTTACAGAACTCAGTTAGATCTAGGCCTAGAAACCCCAGCACTATCCCTGAAAGGCTTTGCATCAGCCTCTGAAGCCCTTGAAAACCTCTGTGTTAGCCTTGGATGGCCTCCAAACCCTCAGCGCTGCTCCTGGAAGGGACTGCGTCACCCTAGAATGGGTGACGCAGTCACTACGCTGCCCCTAAGGGTCTCTGCGTAACCCCTGAAGGGTTTCCAGAAAATCACGCTGTCCTTGCTGCTGTTGCCTTCCTCTGCGCTGTCCTTGAGCTGATCTCTTCTCTGCCTCTTTGTGTATTCTAGACCCTGGGATTAGATCATCCCCTTGGTATAAATTCCCCTCTCTACAATTGAAACACTTCTGAGTATTTTTAGCAACCCCGCCCTAGAATCTCAACTTAGCTTCAGTGCTTTGCCTCCGTGTGTCTTTACAAACGACTCCAAGCCTTTCCTTTATACTTTTCTCGTTGACAAATCAATGGCCATGATCAAATCTTGAATCAATGGTTAAGGTTAAAAGAAAGCTTGATCCGTGTGATTTAAGACAATTTCATCACATGTTTAATTAAATTCACTTTAATTATTTTATTTTCCTAAGTTTTAACTTAGGAAATACATTAAAATAATTAATTAATTTAATATCTCTTAAACCAGATGAAATTTCCCTAATCCATTTTTGGGTCTTATAGATCAGGTGAACTCTAGTCCTTCCTCAAAATTTGGGACCTAGAGCACAAATGATGCTACCCCAAATACACATAATCTCAACATAACTGCTGCACTGCGCTAGCCTCCAAAACAGAATTGCTGCACTCTCCCTCCGGCAACAGCTGCCACTGAACCCATTGAACGACAATGAAGCGCCACTTAAAGATCTGAATGATCCTCACACCAATCCCTGAAGCTCTAGGAAACTTCTAAATGAAGTCTCCTCAAGAGAGTTGGGTTTTTGTCCAACACTCACAAATCACTCGAGGGTTTCCGTCTTGAGGCTACCAATGGAGTTGAAAACCAAGTTCACAAACTTCTGGCACAAGAAAATGATCTAATCCAAGATATTCCTCAATGGCCTCCTTTTCTTTTATAGATCTCCTGGATCCTTCTAGAGCTTTATTTTATTATTATTTTATTCATGGAGCACTTTTCCCTCTTATTAAATTGTTCATTTTTAATGCAGGAAAGAGTAAATCGGCTACCATGTCTCCTCAGGTCACTGAAACTCATGTCCAATCGTCCCATCATGTAGGTATCCTCGTTCTGGTTCCAACGAGCTATTACACTAAGGTGTTCTGTCATGTATTCCTCCTGGAATGCCACCTTGAGCGTAATTAATTGAGTTAAGCCCAAAAATAACTCAGTTTTTCGAAAGTTGTCGGAATGCATCGAAACGAAAGGCAAACTGCTCGGATGCTGGAATATATCAAGTGAATGCCACCCGACCTAATAGAAACTCCTCAAAACTCCTCCAAAAAGCCCTTGGGCCCACTGATGACACCAACATGTACCTGTGACTTGTCTGCTCCTAACTCTCGAAGTCCATCCTAACCCTGTCATAGGTGACAACAAAAAAAGGAATATTACAAATGCCCTTAAACAACATTAACCATTTAATGAGATTGATTGAGCACATGTGTGAGTGAACTTGTTCAAATGCAGAGAATCGAAATTCGTAGGCAACAATCAAAGTGCTGGAGTATTCTTAGCATATGATCTTGTTAGTTACTTCAGCAACTCGAATGTGAGCAATTAGAATATGAAGCACAGAAATCTAATGCTATCCAAATGAGTAGCAAATAAATGGTATGACAACAGTGTATGATCCTTTTATTCTAGATCATTCTCACTCATATTCTATTAATACACTTTAATTATTTTATTTTCCTAAGTTTTGACTTAGGGTCCCTTTAAAAATAATTAATTATTTCTATAGAATACAATTTGAGTGAGATTTCACCAAACGCTTTTTGGGGTATTTAGAATGCATGTGTCTAAGCCTCTCCACAAAATTTGAGACTTAGAGCACATCCGATGCTACCCCAAATAAACACATACCACAAATCAACTAACACTGAACACCTTGAGCTGCACCCCAAAGTCTTTATTATGATAGAAATAAAAGTTCCCAGCGAGACAATAATATTACATCAATGCTTCAACAGTAATTTCTTAGTCAAAACTCCAATGGTTAGAGACTCAAATGACTCTCTAATTTATAGATAAATCCTCCAAGTGGAAAAATAACGGCTAGTTTCCTTGATCCTTGTCAAAATAATCTTGGCCGTCAAAACATACTTGATCGTATTTTAATCTTAGTCGTTGAATTTTTATTTTTTGAGGAATTTTCGAATTTATCAATGCCTACTCTTAACAACCAACCCGATGAAGTAGAAACCACTAAAGAGGAACACAATTTTCAGATTGAATGACTCCTCCTCAACCGATGGGCCATAGGATCCCTCACTCCCCACCTTTTTTGAAAGAAACATACCATATAAACAGTGTGTTGTAGGATATCATAAAAATCCTTGCTTCATTTCCTCCAATCCATGTAGCCGTATATTTGTTGTCTTGCATCATTATAAGTTAGCTTACCATCAACATGCCAATTGTTTTTTCCTTTTCCTTTCACATTTATGAATTTGATAGATCCTTTCACATTTATGAATTTGATGAAGGATACTATTGAGTACATTTGTCAAATGGAAATGTTCTCAACCATCATTGCACAAGTTTTCTGAAATTCTTATGATCACTTTGAGAGTGGTGTTTGTGTTGTTTCTTCAATTTCAAATGAGAGGTGCTAATTGGAACAATAGAGGATAATGGAAAGATAGTCTATATAATAGCTTATGTTCTGATGTAAAAGAAGAGAACAAATGAAGTAATTAATGAGCATAACATAAGTATTTTATTAAGAACTATCAATTGCAATAATTGAGAAAGAAAGGGGAAATTTATTAAGATCAAGCAATACATTCCTTCTAATAAGTTTGGGCACATACATGATAGTTTAAAACTCATATTCAATAGTGTTAAGCAAAAAATTATGTAGTCATGCATGCCATAACATAATCCAAACTTGAGTGTAACACCATCCCAAAACTAATAATAAATTGCATAGTCAATATAAAAAGATTGAAATGAACTACCTTGGAAAATGTGAAGCACTGTGAACTGTGAGATTTCCAGGTTGAGAACTCTAAAATAAATAATGCACCAAGGCCAAGGAATGCATACAACTTTTATGACATGTGACCATGCGGATAGGACATACGTGCACTTATGACATAGGTTGGACTGGCCCTAAATAGTGCGATCAAACCTACAAAACCATTGGCTTCTCTAAACCATGTGTCCAATTGGTCCATTCTAATCCCATCAATCCTATACACGATGAAAGGATCTAAGAGTGGAGTCTAAAAGGACCAGGATTGGCTAACCGTAATAGGCTTAGGATACCATAATACATTACATCACATGGCCTACAATGCTTTGAATTGCATTCTATGGGCTTATAGTGTTATGTACAAAAAAGAAAAATGCCTCTAGATACCCCTACTAAAATGAGGGGTAATTGATGGTTATGTCGACTCACTCGAATCACGAAAACCATAGTCGTTTGCACTCTTTTCATGGCTTATGATAGGACATCCACATAGGAGGATCACACGTGTCACTTGTGTTGATTCTGATAGCATTGAATGTGCTCTAAGTCTCAACTTTTGCAGGGAGACAGACACATGTATTCCAAAATACCCAGAAAGCGTTTTGGGAAATTCCACCTAGATGGGGTTTTATTAAAATAATTAATTATTTTTAATGGGAGCCTAAGTCTAAACTTAGGGAATTAAAATAATTAAAGTATATTAATAGAACTGAGTGTGAAACTTCTAGAAAAAGACAGAGATCGAGTCAATATGATCTAAGCCGTTGATTATGTTTTAATTTGGGTCATTGGTTATCCAACGAGAAGATTATAAGAAGGACTTCGATGGGCATTTGGAAAACACACCGAGTGAGTTTAGAGATCAATTTCTCAAGTGCGTAGCGCAGAGTATCCAGAGAGATTATTGAGTTGATTCGATTATAGTGAGGGGCAGTGATAGTTCCAGTTGGAAGTATTTCTTGAACTGGGAATACATCGCAAACAGAGGCAAAGAAGAGGACATAGAAGAGGCAGCATAAGGGCTATGCTGGGCATCGCAGAGCCACGCAAAGGTAGCATAAGGGCTATGCTGGGCATCCCAGAGCCACGCAGAGGCAACACTGAGCCTCTGAAGAGATTCACGATTTTGCTGAGGATCAATGTAAAGACCTTAACTTTCTGAATTTAACAATCATTAACAAAATTGATAATACACAATCCAGAGTGGGATTTTTGAAGCAGAATATATATCAATTGACTATTTAATACTTACCTGGAACCGTGTTTGAAGTTGTTTCAAACCCGTCATGGCTCCCGCTCCTGTTACCAAACCGTTGTTTTCCTCCCAGCCTATCTAAGGTCAACTTCTCTGGTCCCCAGATCCAGAAGACAAGTCTTTTGGCCCCCGTGCCCAAAACTCCAATAGCAATTGAGAACACTCCATGACTCTGTTAGAACTCACTGCTCATGTCTCCCATAGTTAGAACTCCTCTGACAGCATCCGGGTCAGTTTTCCCACCTCACTGCCCATGCCCATCAAATTCCCCCCCCTCTCCTTTTATACACAAACTCCTTTCAAGATATTTATTAAAATATCTTCTTTTAATAAATATCTTGGATTTCTAAAATATCTTAGTTTTATTAAAATATTATTATTTAATAAATATCCTGGACTTCTAAAATATCTTAGATTTATTAAAATATTATTATTTAATAAATATCTTGGATTTCTAAAATATCTTAGATTTATTAAAATATTATTATTTATATAATATCTTGGATTTATTAAATATCATCATTTATTTGCATAAGTCAATGCTTTTACTTTTCTTTGAACAAAGTATTAGTTAATATTATGATAGTGGTAGGTATAACTTTTACCTTACAATACATTCATTATATTCTGGTGAGTTAGGTATTTACTCAATACTTCAATAATTCACTCATTACTCTACACTAAGATTTTTCATAACTGATTAGTGCATGTACTAGTGCAGTACACGTGATACATGCATATGTAGCTATCAAATGCAGGTCTCATATGCATGTTAATATTTCTATGTTCCCTATAACTCAAGTTGGGTCATTACAATCAGTCAGATCTAGTGCTGGAGTGTCGGGGTGTGAGATCAGAGGGGCAGAAGATTAGCATCTAGACAACAGAATGACCAACAGAAGGAGGTGACGCAGTTCCTAGCCAGAGTGACGCAGATCTGCACAGAGGCTGCGCAAAGGTAGTGTGGGGCTGTCCAACTCAGTGTTGGGTCAGTGCCGGATCTCCAGTGTTAGTGTGAGGTAATCCTCACTAATTCTTTGTCAGTTAGATTCTCTGTGGATAGCCATATTTGGGCATCCAGTTGTATTCAGAAAAACTTCTGCTTAATAATACAAACCCTCAGTTGCTTCACCGGTTTTCTTGCATTGGGTTTTTCCAGGGATATTTGTCCAAAATAACGGTGTCATGTCTTGATTTATGGTAGCATCAGATGTGCTCTAAGTCTCAAATTTTGCAAGGAGGCTTAGACACATGTATTCCAAAATACCTAGAAAACATTTTGGCAAATTCGACCCGGATGAGGTTTTATTTAAATAATTAATGATTTTTAATGGCAGCCTAAGTCTAAACTTAGGGAATTAAAATAATTAAAATGTATTGATAGAACTGGGTGTGAATCTTCTAGAAAAAGACGAAGATAAAGTCAAGATAATATTAGCCCTTGATTATGTTTTAATTTGGGCCATTGAATTCTCAACGAGAAGATTATAAGGACTTCGATGGCCATTTGGAAAAATACCCGGCAGATACTCAATTGCCCAAGAAGATCGATTTTCACACTCGCTGAAGTTTGGAAAAAAATAATCGAATTAGAAGGAGAGTTGAAGGTTGGATAGAGGGGGCATCAACAAGTGTCGAGAGTGCAGGATCAGGCCGGAGGAAGCAGCGCAGAGGAGGGACAGCGCAGAGGCTGTGATGCAGTGATAGGGACAACGCAAAGGTTGTTACGTTGGGACTGCGCAGTCATTGTGCAGAGGTTGGCGCAATGAGACACAGTGAGGCTATAGGGCCTCTCCACTCCAGGGTCATAATTTCACTATGGTGCGTGAGAAAAATTATTTGTAAATTTCTCACAGACATTCCTCTTATATTCTGCTGGTTGTATTTTGTACACGAGATTTTGCTGAAGAATAATAAAGAAACCCTCATACACTGCACCGGTTTTCCCACATTGGGTTTTTCCGGGGACGATTGCCCAAAAATAACTGTCATTGTGATTGTACTTGTCCTAGCATTTTTCCTTGCATTTGCCTTCTGCAAAGTCTTTAATTGTGAAATTTCGATATTTACTGTAGTACACGATAAATAATTTGTTCATTTAAATAAAAAATAGAATAAATCTAATCAGTTGCTGCAGTAGGATTCCGGGTAGCGAAATTCTAACATGGTATCAAAGCGAAGAAAACAGATCCAGAAGAGCCAACGCTGAATAGAAGAGGGAGATCAAGAGACTGCATAGGCTGTAGATCAAATCCCCTAAGGGATTGCCCAGTCCAGTCCAGGAGGGCAAAATTTTCGTGGGAAAATCTCTCTCTGAGTGAGTCGACAGAGAGAGATTTCTAGATCAAATATTTACTAGTGACAGAGGGAGCGGTGCAACAGCTTCAACGCAGTGCAGTCTTCAGGTGGGACGTTGTTTTCTGCTCGGTAGAAAAAAAGCGTCAGAAATCGAAGAAAAAAATAGTACAGTTAAGTATGGAAAATCAAGATGTCTCTGAATTATCTTCCAGATTGGAAGAAGATTTCGCATGCTTGTCAAGTTCCAACATTTGCATGTGTTTGGTACATTGATAGTGGGGCTTCAACTCACATGAATGGTGTAATATTCCAAATAGGAAATAAACAGCAATACAAAGCAACATAAACAAAAACTACAACATATAGAAACACACATAAGAGACACTGCAAATAAACCAGAACAACTGAGCCATTTTATTAAATATCTGAAATGAGGAACATGTACAAAATGTGCTTAGAATGATAGCATCTTGGCATGCTCAAGACAGGCTGAAATGATCACTCCTCTATCAGAATCTTTGCTCAAGCTTTGCTCTGTGTTGCTCCTCCTCTACGTAGTCCTACTGGAGAATATTGTTGTTGGCTGAAAAGGGACTGCAAGATGGGGTTGTTCCGTTGCTCGGAAAATGCTGAAATTCGGACACCAACTTCTCCTCCAAAAACCCAGAATAACCCACAAAGGAATTTCGGAAAGGCTAACCCTAGAATTTCACCCTCTAGGGATGGCTATGCTCTCCTTCTGGTTACGCTGGCCTCTATGATGAAAACATTGAAAGAATGGCCTCCAACTCTCTGAAAAACTCAGCTATGGAAGGTTTGATACCCTCACAATCTCCCAGGCTGAAATCTCATGAAGTTCTCTTCCCCCAGATGTTTCTCTCCTCTATGACTGCGTAATCTCCCTGGAAGACTGCGCTGCCCTGGAAGTGGCTATGTAATCCTGTGGCTGGAATGGTGATGCTGCTCTCCAAAAACTGATGGGATGGATCCTCTCCTGAGCGGGCACTCAAAGTCCCCCGAGGACGAGGTTGGGATCTCTGCTCGGAGACACCCTTGTGCTAAACAACACTTCAGACCCAGCTAAACAACTTGAGCGTGATCTGGTTTTGACAGACATAAAATCATAAGATGCAAGAATGAATGAGAAAGGCTGCCTTACTCTCCTTTTATGCTTGTGAACCCCTAAACTCCCTTGGGCCCACCTATGCTGCGTTGTTCCTCTGTGCTACGCTGTCCCTTACTATGCTACACTGCCTCTCCCACGCTACCATTGTAGTGCTAGGCCCCATGCCGCCACTGCGCTGTCCTAAGTGGCTTCTCTCCTGCGCTGTCACTTGGCCTCATGGGCCCCACTTCATCTTTTAATTAATCTGCCTAGTGAATTTAGGAAAGTGCTTTATTCTAATGTTTTATTCATGGGTACCCTCACCCCTTTATTTCCTGCTAAACTTAGGAAAAGAAAAAATTAATAAAAAATGAATATTCCAATTAACTGTCTGCTAATTGGGAATGTTACAGTCCTCCCCGATAAAATGTTGCTTGTCCTCGAGCAATTGCAAGGATGGATGCTACAAGATCTTCTCCCCCTCCCAAGTGGCATCCTCATCTGGAAGGTTCCTCCACCTGATCAGATATTCCTTGACTGTCTAGCTCCTCAACTGTCTCTCCTGAGTGTC
Organism: Pinus albicaulis; assembly: GCA_034641835.2. Lineage (NCBI taxonomy): Eukaryota > Viridiplantae > Streptophyta > Pinopsida > Pinales > Pinaceae > Pinus > Pinus albicaulis. Next base: position 847,952,439 of record CM076572.1, read on the forward strand.
TAGAAAGGCTTCTGGTTGCAACACCAAATGCCCCTCATCATTTGTAGGCGGAAGCTCCATAGTGGCAGTCACCTACTGTCCCAAAGCTTTCTTCAAGCATGAGACATGGAAGATGTTATGGATCTGCCTCCCTACTGGTAGCTCTAGCTCATATGCCACCTCACCAACTCGTCTAATCTCATTGTAAGGCCCATAGAAGCGAGGTTTTAGCTTCTCTGCCCCCTTCTGCTTCAGTGTGGACTGTCTGTATGGCTGAAGGCGGAGGTAAACCAAGTCATCTACCTCAAATTGAGAACCTCTCCATGAGAACCTCTCCCGAATGGCCCTGTAAGTCTTGGTGAACCCCTGATGACCTAAAAGTGGTGAGTCATGGGTTGCTCTTAAGATCTTCTCCCTGAGCTGGGAGCTACCTGTCAGATAAATTCTGTTCTGTTAGTAGATGACCTCGTCCATCACCCGGAACCTGTCATCTGTCACCTGTCTGTCTAACACCTCACAAGCAAAACGATCCTTGGAGTACTCCACCAACAGCTGGGCTCTCCAATCTGCGCCAAGGCTCATCAAGGACAACGTTGCTGGCCTCTGTGACAAGTCATCTGCCACCACATTGTTCTTCCCTTTGACATACTCAATGTCAAAGACATATGCCTGGATTTTGCTGACCCACTTCTGCTGCCTCTCCTGCAACTGTTTCTGCTCAAGGAAAAACCGGAGACTGTTGTTGTCAGTCCTCACCCGAAATCTGTTATCCACCAAGTACTGTCAAAACTTAGCCAATGAATGCATGATGGCTAGCATCTTTGTCATATATCGGGTATAGCCTCTCATGTGACAGCAACTTCCGACTCTCGAAAGCAATAGGGTGGCCTCCCTGCATCAAAACTGCTCCTACACCCTCTTTTGAAGCATCACACTCCAGCACAAAGGGCTGCGTGAAATCTAGCAATGCCAATACTGGACAACTGCTCATCACCTCCTTGAGGCTGTCAAATGCCCTCTGTGCACCATTAGTCCATCCAAAAGCCCCCTTCTTGGTGAGATCCGTGAGGGGATGATTTTGATGAGAACATTGAAACACTAGAGGGGAAAGCTGCATTGACACCCTTGTGGAATGATGTGACCAAACTTGAAGGGGGAAAAGGTGGTGGAGGCTACAAGTTTTTGTGCCCTCATGGTTTTCATCGAGGAAAACCATATAGTGGTTAATATACCCATGTGAGGAGGCATCTTTGTGGGGTGATGGATAGTGATGAAAAAAAAGGTGCCGTGGGGATAGAAATTTGCCCAAAGGTTTCAAATGAACAAAGAAGAAAATACATCCAAATAGAGGAGGCTACACAACAAAAAAACAAGAACCAAAAAACTCAATCTGAATCAAGTGCAACCTCTAGATTTGGTAGCTCATCTCCTCATGGTATTTCTACAAGCTCTGGAGATAAAAAAACAATAGGGGTTTCCTTAATGTTGCTGGGAGGGATGATGTGGATGGAAAGATAGTCCGATTTCTTTGTGCTTGCGGCGTACCATTCAATGTGCTTCGCTCTCCCTATTGGCATGAAATGGTAAAGGCCATCAATGAAGCCCCAAAAGGATACAAGTCCCCCAACTATGAGAAAGCTAGAACCGTGTTATCAGAAAGAGAAAAAGGAAAGGTTCAAATAGCTTTGACACGTTTTACAAATGATTGAGTGGATTGTGGGGTATCCATTGTATCAGATGGGTAGACAAATATCATAAACCGACATTTGATAAATGTTCTTGGTGTTTTTGCTAGTGGTGTTGTATTTATTACATGTCATGACTCCTCTTTCGTCAGTGCAACTTCCCAAAACATTGCAGATCTCCTATTGCAATCAATCAAAGATGTTGGTCCTAGTAAAGTGGTTCAAGTGATCACAGGTAATGCAGCAAATTGTAAGGGAGCAGGAAAAATTATTGAGCGTACTCATTCACACATATTTTGGTTTGGGTGCTTGGTGCACACATTGAACCTTTTGATGCATAATATTGTGAAGCATAAAGAATGTGGGTGGATTAATGAGCTTTACAGGAGAGGGAAGCAACTCATTAAATTTATCACAGGGCATACAGGGGTAAACTACTTCTATGGCACTTACTCCAAGTTGCAGTTGCTTAAACTTGCAAAAACAAGATTTGCAAGTTATTACTTCACCTTTAGGCAGCGAGTGAAGGTGAGACAAGCTTTAACTAATATGGTCACCGTTGAATCATGGGAGGAAGTTAACACTGATAGAGATGGTGCTTATGTAGCCAAGGACACTATTCTTGACATGTACTTTTGGTCACAGGTTAAATCTATTTTGCAATTCACCAAACCAATTTATTACATGATCAAGTTTGCCGATTCAGATCGGCCAATAATTGGGGAGGTGTATGAGCAAATGGATAACATGTTGGGGTAGATTAAAGACATTGTTGAGCCTAGAGATATCACCTTGTATAGTTATATTCATGCATAGGTGGAAAGACGATGGGATATGCTAAATGTTCCATTGCATGCATTAGCATATGTTTTGACACCTAAATACTATCATCAATCATGGCTTTCAACACTAGCACTTGGGGGGAGCAGGAGAAAACCACACCTAGATCCAGAGGTTCTAGAAAAATATATGATTGCATTGACTAGATTAGTCCTTGATGAGGAGGAGGCTGCCTTGGTACGGAAACAATTGAGAAAATATACGCTTTGCACTGGTCCATTTGGGAGCATGCATGCAATTAGAAATCGAGAAACTTTTTCTTCTAGAGTGGTGGAACATGCATGGAGGTGCTACTCCAATTCGACAGACTTTGGCATTGCGGGTGCTATCACAGGTGGTAAACACTTCTTCTGCAGAGAGGTGTTGGAGCTCTTATTCTTTCATCCATAATGTTAAAAGGAACAGGTTGAGTTTAGACCGGGCAAAGAGCTTGGTTTATGTCCATTACAACTTGCGATTGTGATCCCATTACTGTGATGATGGAAAGAGTAATAAAGACCTTAAGGTTTGGGACAGGTATCCAGAGGAGTCCAATTTGGACGATGGAGTGTTGCGATTAGAGCAATTAGAGGATGCTCTTATCCATGATCATGATGATCGAGTTGACATGCCACCCCCATCTGGTCCCTTTCTTCCTAGGTTCCATGGTTCAACACCAACAGCAAGGGCTTTGTCTTCATCAATTGCAGTGCCACAACTTCCACAACCACCATCTTCTTCATTGCCACCATGTGGAGGCCCACTGCCACATACTCTTCGTGGTGGAAGGATGAGAGATTAGTAGATATATTCACAATATACTGCTTTTGTCATAGATTAGACTTGTAGGCTTGTTGTGAATTTGAACTTTTTTGTCTTGGTGGTGGCCAAGTGGCCTATTTTGTAAACATTATTATTTGAATTTTGGACATGACTAATGTTGACAGTTGCTCACTTGCTAGATAATATGCTTTATGTTGTTAAAAAGAGAATCCATATAGGTGAAAAAGATTTTAGAAAAGAGGAATAACCTGTTTCTGAGTTTTTTTAATAACCCAACGTTTCAGACTTCCTAAGTGAGTCTATCATCATTGGTAGGCATCAAACGTTCTTTGAAATGTTGAGAGAAATAGAGCAAAAGAATAGAAGAATAAATAGTGACTTAAGTGGAGTTTTATAAAGGTCGGTTTGAATGATGGTTTCAGTGTAATCCAAATTTTAATTTAATTAAATTATAATTTATTTGAAATTAAGAGAAATTAAGTAAATTATTTTATGGAAATATGACAATGTTAAATTAATATATATAATTAATAAACTCTTAATTTTAATTTGTTTACTATAATATAATTTAATTAAACTAATTTATATAATTAAATAAATTACTATTTTCTTTTGTTATAATTTAATTTAATTTAATTTTAAATAATTCATATCATCAATTAATCTATTATTTGCTTTAGTTTTAATTAACTTCTTTATTTATAGTTTATTTTTTTATTGAAAATTTGTTGTATTTATTTATTTATATATTTTAATTTCATTTTTATTAACTAATTTATATATTTATTTTTTATTTTATTTTATTTATTTATTATTATTATTATTTATTTATTTATTATCTACAAGTTGTAACTAGATTTCATGTTTTTGGGAGGTTTTGGTGTATATGCTTATGTTTTATAATATGGTTAAATGTTTTATGGTTTATAATATGGTTAAATGTTTTTATGTTTTGGACATGACTAATGTTGACAGTTGCTCACTTGCTAGATAATATGATTTATGTTTTATAACATGGTTAAATGTTTTATGTTTTATAGTATGCTTAAATGTTTTATTATTTTATGTTTTATAATATGCTTAAAAATTTGATGTATGTTTGTAATTGCTAGAATCTAGAATCTAGATGGTTGATGCTCGAATAATTAATTATTGATGTACAATGGAATTGTGGAATATATATATATATATATATATATAGTAGACGCTTCCAATACGCTTCATTTCCTAAATTTTTGGAACGCGATGCTTCCGCTTCCCCGCTTCGTCCCCACTTTGTGCAGTGTTGTCCCCAGTACTGATTGCAACTAGATTTGCAACTGTCTAATGACAGATTGCGTCTACTGACACTGAACCTGCTACTACGATACTGGGGGCTCATGTAGCAAAGATGATGGTCCCGTTGCAACAAACTGGAACTGATCTCCTTGTTGCAACAGCGTTGGACGCTGCCTACTATGGCACATTGGAGTATTATACTCCTCCTCCTGGATCTGGTACCCCACTATCTCCTTTCAAGCCTAGTTCCTGGCTGGGACCCTTCCTTTTTTTGCAACTCTCACTAGACAACTCGCACTTCCTTCGACAATTGGAAGTCGATCCGCTGCCCAGATTTGCATTTTGGATAACTCGCACAACTTCCTCTGGAATTCTTGTACGCCCATCCATGTAGAGTTGCAAAATATGGAAACTCAAAACTAGAGAAATAAACCTCAAAAATCTCCCTCTTTCCCTCTACTCGGATGTTGAATTTGCTAATGGCACGTTAGTTACCCATGTTCCCACCGGAATAGAGAGAAGGCAACCCAACTTACCGCTACGCAACCATGGCCCTCTACCTCGACGGAACAACCCTCGAACTCTACCCTTGACCATCGACTGAAGCGGAGAGCTCGGTGAAACATCCGATTTGATTGAGTTTTATGTTTGGGCGAATTGATTAACCACCAAAGGAAGTAAAGGCAACATTAGAAGATTGAAAGTGTTTTGAGCAAGGAGAGGGCGGGTTGTAATATAAAGTCAACTGAATTAGATCTATAAAGTGTCTTAGGGAGATTGAACCAGAGCTTGCAAGCAAATGCTTTAAGAACATATCCTCCCATACTGATTAATGATTACACGAAGACCTTGTTTCTACCTCAAATGGATGGATATTCATTCACACCAGGTAAGTTGTGTTAATGCACTATCAAGCATCTGCAATGGACAATCAAACAACTTCTGAAACTTGATATTCCCTAAGAGAAATCTTCCCTCAGTTGTGTGTGCTTTTCTCTTCCACGCGACACTAATTCTGCAACTACAAACTGTTGTAAAACAGACTACGTCCAACCAAAAATCTGCTGAGTGAAAATATGAGTTGTCGCTGCTCCATTTGATTGTTGGAATCACTATCCCGTGCAGCTCAAATTTTTTGCCAACCTGCAACTGAAAATTGAACCCTAGTCCTAGTAATTTGGCTTGCCTATCTGGGTACTGCGCAACTTCTGATAATTTTGGCCCGATGATCTCTTAGAACATCAAAATTATCTCCTCCGCTTTTGAGCTTCCCGGTTGATCACTCACGCTCTGGTTCCATGTGAAAATTTCATCTGTCATAGCAACTAAAAATTATTTTTCTAATTGTTAAATTATTTAACAATTTATTTGTTGTCTGCTACGACAAATACCAAATAATTCACACTGTGATTTTCACATAAATTGCGGAAGAAAATAGTGCTGGAAATTGAGAAAATCTAGCACACGTAAATTTTACATAGTTATTTTTGGACAAATGTCCCTGGAAAAACCCAATGTGGGAAAACCGATTCAACAGTGAGGGTTTTAACTTTTTATTATTATGCAACAGTGAAATTCTGAGTACAATCTGTGAAATTTTTTGAATTTACTAAACAAAAACCCTACTGTTAAATCTTGATTTACTTCTCCTACTTACATAAGTTATTAACCTGAAAAATTCAGCATTAACATCAAAGTAAATACAGTTAACAAACTACACATACAGATCAAGTACTGAATAACATGCTAGGGATCCCGTCCGGAATGTGGGTCCGGCTACCACTTAAGATGACTTCTCTTCGGTCTCAAAAGAACCTTCTTGAACCTGCGAACATACACTTATTCACCTGATATAGAATACGAGATTAACGTGTTAAACATGAATTAAACACTATGTGTAGCAAGATTATAGATAAAGCACATACACCTCAAGAGATGTCATTAGCAACACATCTTTTGTGGGGTAATTGCTTGTACAGTGGTCTGATCACACAAAAAATAGTTCTTGATGATAAGATACCTCTGCACTTCATGAAAGATGAAACGAAATGCTAACAATCTAGTTTATTAACATTCATTAATATAACAGATAATAAGATAAACATCATTGATACAACACGGATAGCCATGACGTATAAACGATATCATGAAAAGAACAGATTCATTAATCATAGGATATTCTGAAACTGTTGAAAGAAATACACAAAGTGTTCATAAAGCAAAACACATCATAACCATAGGGTATTTTAACAAGATTCTATATTCATATGCTCAAGTGTCAGATCTTTAAATACAATGCTTGTAGCTCCTGAGTTTCCCAAAAGAAAAAAGCCCTTGTACAATGTCCCGTAGGAGTATTTATAATGCCAAAATTGTCTGTTGGGTTTCCTTGACTGTTCACCTTCTTGACTTTTGGGCTACCTTGCGACCAACTCCTTCTGCGACCTAGGTAGATGATGCGACCTGCGACCTGTCCTGTTGGTGCGATTTGCGACCTGGTTTTTCTTGCTGCTCAGGACTTGCTGCTGCCGGGACGCGAACTGTTTATGTCAACCTGTTGTTCCCTAAGGAAATCCTGCCATGCCTGGTATTCTGCCGCTATGGGGGACACCAGGGGCACCTCCTCTTTCAGCCTATACACGCATTCCAAAGCGTTTGGTACCAGGGTCTCCCTCTTCTGTCCAATCTGATTTGAGAGCGACGCAAGCTTGGTATAAATCCGCGCTGGAGCGGCGATGAATTGACTGAGATGCTCTTGAGATGCGGAGGGCTCCGGATCAGCTGCGGCCTGCTTGATGGGTTGCAAGAATGTTTGAATATCTTGGTTTACTTGTTCCCAGGTTTTCTCTTCCTCTAATGCTCCCAGCGATGGGATGTGGTGCAGCGTATGCATTGAGTCGATACCACTAATCAGATGGTCGTACGAGGACATCACTTTGTCCAGGTCTTTAGTCAATTTTTCTCCAGATTGCATCGCTATGCGGAGTTGAACTTTCGCATCCTGCGTGTGGATCCGGTCCCTCTTAGGCAAATTTTCAGGTGCCTGAGGGTACTGAATGGTCCAACCCATCATCCTGTCCAAAGCCTGTGAAGCCTCTTTGAGCTGATCTTGTCTTTGCCTGGTTTCCATTCGTGCTCTTGCCAGAGGAGCGACTCTTTGTTTGATGGTGAACATCTCACCATATACCTGTCTCATAGTCATCTCCAACACCTCACACTCCTTGAAAATGGCAAGTGAGACTTCATTTGCTGGCAGAGCCTGGTTTCGAAGTTGCTGGACTTCCGCTTGCAATGCTGCTCTCTCCGGCTCTGCCATCTTTTCGCGTTGCTCAGCTGCGTGTAGTCTGTTTTGTAGAGCTACTATTTCTCTACTCATCCGGGTTACATTTTCTTCTGTAGCCGCAGCGAAGGCAGTACCTGCTGACGCTATCATTACCGGATTAGTCCTGGTATCCAAAACTATATCCTTACCTGTGGATACTGCAGATGATGCAGTGGGACTATGTGCCAACGACCTCCTCTTCTCCTGACGGATCTTGAACGAAAATTGATCAAATGTGAGTCTGGTCAGGTCGAACACATCTTCTTCCTGTCCCTGGGGCGATCTAACATCAGAGAGTTGTGTACGGCCCAAAGGTACGTCGAGAGGAGGTACTTCAAGATCATCTAGCGTGTCATCTTCTCTTTCCTCTGTGTTCTTCTCTTCCTCTTCCTTCCTCCGCCGTTCAGCTTCTGCTGCTGCTTCTATCTCGGCCCTCTTCTTCTGTTCAGCTGCAGCTGCCTGTTCGGCTTTCCTTTGTCGTTCAGCCTCTGCGGCTGCTTCTATTTCGGCCCTCTTCCTTTGCTCAGCTGCAGCAGCCTGCTCGGCTTTCTTTTGGCGTTCGGCCTCCGCCTTGTCCAACTCCGCCTTAAGCGCCTGTTCCGCTGCAGCTTGTGCCTCTTTGTCTTCTTTTTCTTTCCTGGCCTCTTTGGCCAGCTTCCTCTTTTGTGCTGCAGTTGTACCTTTTTGCGCGCGCCTCCTCATCTTCTTTTAGCTTCCTCTCCCTTTCCTGTTGGGCCTTTGCTTCTGCCTCCTTTTGTTTGGCGGATGGCGTTGACCCTGTGTTGGTTCGGGATTTCTGGAGCATGGATGAAGAAGAAGCTCCTAACTGACGTCTTCTGTCTTCCAAGTTCTGATCATCCAAGTCTTCCTGGACCACGTCAACCCCCGGAGCAAGTTGTCTTTCAGCATTATACCAGTTTCTCCTCTCATCTTCTGCTGGGCGTTCGAGATGCTGATAAGTCCACCTGAGGTTGGCTCTCCGGCAGTGTTCAGGGACCAATCTCTTTGGGTCATAGTTTCGGTGTTCAATTGCCCCCAGCTGATAACTTCTCATTGCGTCTGCTTCTGCTAGCACCTCCTTGAAGTCTTTAACTGTGAATGCACCAATAGTGAGGGGCAGAGTGGGCCATGGCTTCTTTTTTCCCTTAGACAAGATGTTGGAGAAACCATGCGACATCTGAAAGCACACCTCCTGCATCAGCATTTTGTCCGTCACGAAACGAGGCATAACATGTGGCGCCTTGTAAGTTCCAAAGACTCGGATGAAGGTGTACTCCGGGAAAGGGAACCAGTGCGCCACTTTAACCAGGGTCTCCTTGGCCCGCCATGACATGCAAGGGGCGTCTTGGCCAAATAAATGTCTGTACAGAGCGGGAACAAATATTTGGGAGATCCGATCTAGGTCCTGTTTGTATTTAGACTCCCAGAATACTTTAAGTTGTAGATGGATTGCGCGCGTGTTCTCGGGGTCCCAGTTGTGCTCCCAGCCGTCAAACTCCACTAGGGCGCACACCGCATCTAGTAGGTATGAAGCCATGTAAAATTCAGCAGGCATTCCTTCGTCCGGAGCCAATGCCGAGTTCAGGTTGGTCTGCAACGACGTCATCAGTATGCCGGCCCAGTTAAAACGGGTCCCCTGTGTTGTCACATATTCCATAATGGTGGCCCAACTGCCGTTGAAAGTGGAGCAGTCTGGGCGCCCGTAAAGCCTGCAGAGCATGGCAGCAACCAATTTATAAACTTTTCTTAGGCTTGCCATTGGGTATTCCTGGTTCTTTTTCACTTTGAACTTCTCGGGCTCCTCCCACCATTGTTTAATAGTATCGACGATCGGGACGGCGTGAGTAGCAGCCCATTCTCGAGTAAAGTGCTGGTTTGGGCGCGGCAGTGAATAATAAAGGTGTGCATCTGAGCCTACCAGCGTAGTGAAAGCTCTGCCTTCGTGATCTCTGATCACAAATTTTTCTGGGTCTGTCTTTTGTATTATCCAGTCTATGATCTCCGGACATGGGAATATGGCTGGATGTGCCCCTGCCAGATGTAGTTTGGACCTCTTTACCGCCAAGTATATTTCTCGGTCTGGGAGGTCTTCCGGAAATTCTTCCGGCAACTTGGCGAACTCCTGATAAATCTGGTACCACCTCATGCTGTCGTCTTTCGAAAAAGTACATAATGTATCTCGGAATATTGGGGGTGGGGACACCACCACCAGCTCATCAGTCTCTTCCGCTGTTCCCTTGTCCTTTCTCCGAGACCGCGGGGGCGCCATGTCACTAGAATCTGAGAGCACCGGTATGCACTCTATATCTTCACCTGTCAAATTCAGAAAAGAGTCCCACGATAAGAACGTCATGGTGAATAAAAATCGGTTACAATTCAGTGACAAAACCTAAATGTGTTAAAGAAAAACTGGACTGGTGAGTCGCTGGGTCGCAGATCACACAAACAGGGCCCGGGCGCGATCTTGCGACCTGGCGACCTGGCGACCTGAGGTCGCTGGGTCGCTAGGTCGCAGATCCAGATAAAACAAAGAGAGTGCGACCTGGCGACCTGGCGACTAGGTCGCTGGGTCGCAGGTCGCAATTCTTCAAAGCTGGAGAAAAATGCGACTCTGCGACCTCGCGACTAGGTCGCTGGGTCGCAGGTCGCAGATTTAGCTTGCCGGGGGTTTGGTGCGCGCGGCCTTGAACCCTTTTGCCCCCTTTCTCTTGGGAATTTGCGAGGTTTCTAGGGCCAGGGAGAGCTGTGGCATGATTTTAAAGAAAAGGGGATGATGCCATGGGGTGAAAAGGCAAACAGAGAGGTTTTTGGTAATTTATGCAATATGTAATGGGCAAAAATCTCAGAAAACATTAAATCATGGTCAAAAGACAATTTATAGGCTACAAGGGGAGATGGGTTTAGTAAGAAAAATATTAGAATGGAAACAGCAGGAAGAAATAGCAACTTACCCGGGAAAAACTCGTCAGTTGAGCTGTCAGAGGCGTTTTCCTTACAAATCGCCGAATGTGAATAATGCGACCTGCGACCCCCCTTTTATAGGAAGTCGCACGTGCGGGCCATTAATGTGGGTCGCTGGGTCGCAGATTCGTCAAACCTTGCGTTTTGCGACCTGGCGACCTTGCGACCTGGCGACCTGGCGTCGCTGGGTCGCAAGGTCGCTAAGTCGCGATTTTCGGAAAATGACCGGATCGCGACCTAGCGACCTGGCGACCTGGGTCGCAAGGTCGCTAAGTCGCGATTTTCGGAAAATGACCGAATTGCGACCTAGCGACCTGGCGACCTGGGTCGCAAGGTCGCTAAGTCGCGATTTTCGGAAAATGACCGAATTGCGACCTAGCGACCTGGCGACCTGGGTCGCAAGGTCGCTAGGTCGCAGTTTTCATGAGTTTATGTAATGTGCGACCTGGCGACCTGGCGACCTGAGGTCGCAAGGTCGCAATTTGCATGGATGTCTACTTTTGCGACTTAGTGACTTAGCAATTTCTCTTTAGTTCTAAGGGGCCCCAAAATTTTAAAAGGGTAGTCTTTTTTGGAGGGTGTTGTAAAGGTTACAACACATTCATAGACAAAGTGACACAAAGATTTTCTGGACAAATGTCCCTGGAAAAACCCAATGTGAGAAAACCGGTGCTGCTAGCTTCTGGAGGGTTTTTTTTATTATACAAATTCTAAGTACAACAAATCTGGGCACCAAGCTGGCTAACCCGACAGAGAAAAAAAAACGACAGCAATACCTCTATCCTGGAGACAGAAAATATGACTGATTCACACCCTCAAACGGGATTCACAGAACTCAGTCCCTTTTTGGCCTCTGGAAATCCCAACGCTGCTATGAAGCACTTTGCGTTAGCTTTCCTAGCCTGCGTCAGCCTTTGCGCTGCTTAGGAAGGGCCTCCGTCACCCTAGAAGGGGTTACGCTGTCCCTACGCTGCCCTAGCTGGGCTTGCGTCAACCCTCCTCACCTCCTGCTGCCTTTGCACTGCCCTAGTATTCTCCTTCTCAGCCTTCATTGTACTCTTGGCCTGGGACTAGACCATCCCCCTTGCCAATACTGCCCCTTGTTGCAGCTGAAACACTTCTGAAATTCTTAGCAAACCACGCCCTAGAATCTCAGCTTAGGTTCAGTGCTTTGCTAGTGTGTGTGTTCTCCAACTGACCCCAAGCCCTTCCCTTTTACTTTTCTTGTTGGAAAACTAGCGATCGTGATCTAATCTCTAATCGACGGCTAAGATTAGAAGCTGCTTGATCCGCGTCACTTAAGTCATTCTCATCACATGTTTAATTTTCCTAAGTTAGACTTAGGGTCCTTAATTAAAAAGATTAATTAATTAAATATCTCTTAAACCTGATGGAATTTCTTCAAATGCTTCCTAGGTCTTGAAGATCTTATGCACTCTAGTTCTTCCACAAAGTTTGGGAGCTAGAGCACATCTGATGCTACCTCAACACCCCAAAATCTCAACACTCCCTTTTAGCGAGGAATGTGCTCTAGCAATACACTTCACCCCGAAGTACTATTCTGATCTCTGGTGTTGGTCTCTGCGCTGATGCTTGGACTGCTACCCTACATCACTGCATTGCTACTGCTCTTTTGTGTTGCTGCCCATGACTGCCACTGTCACTGCTACATTCGTACTGCAGCTCCCTCTAAAATTGCTGCATCGTGCTGCCCATAGCAATGCCACTGCTAATTGCGGCACTGCAGCTCAGATGCTGAGAGTAAGCAACTAAAGGACCATCACTCAATCTTTGATAGACAAGTTAGTTGGGCTGCATCTCATCGCTGAAGCTTCATAGGTTGCTTCTCTGCATTGTCCTCTGGAGGCTACTACGCTGCTATAGCTTTGCACTGCGTAAGCAGACCTCCTCTGTGCTGCTGCTGCATCTGCACTGCAATGTCCTCTTGAAGCCTCTGCGCTGCTACAACATTGCACTGCGTAGGCAATCCTCCTCTGCGCTGCTGCCTCTATGCTGCTGCTGCATGTGCACTGCGTTGCTCCCTCTTTAGTGTGTCAGCTTCTGCCTCTGCTTCATCCGTGATCCTCTACGCCCACTGCTCCACTTGTCCCGCTACCATGTTAACGCTCCGGTAGCTCGTATGTGATCCAAGAGTTGGGCTACTCAAGGATCCCACCATCACTCTGTAGCTGCTCTACAGATCAATATCACCCCAATTTCATGGTTCATGAGCGCTCATGGCTATGTCATCGTCGGAGCCATTGTCTGCTACATCAACCTTGGAACTAGAAGCTTCCTTGTCCTTCTTCCTTTGAGGACAATTACTAGCAAAGTGTCCAAGTTCGCCACATTGGAAACATTTGATATTTAACAGATCATGCTTCTTTTTCCCTTGCTGCTTCTTTGATGCTAGGGATGCATCTTCCTCTTCCTCCTTCCTCATCTTGCTCGAATCGGTACTGTACATCCTCTTGGTCATTCGACGGATCTCCTCTTTGTGAAATTTTCAAGCTGAAATACCACTGCGGTGATTGATTAATTTCACCTACTTATTTATAATAAGTTATTTATAGATACTTTAGTAAATTCTGAAATTAACACAATTGTAGTATTTGCTTAATCATGAGCAGAAAATCAAATAGAACGCATACAATGCAATAGAAACAATCACATGAACACAGTTATTTTTGGACAATTGTCCCCGGAAAAACCCAATGCGGGAAAACCAGTGCAGCAGATGAGGGTTTGTATTATTCTTTAGCAGTGGAAATCATTTATAGAAATTAGACGAGCAAATGTCTAGGATACACCTGAGATAAATTTTCCGAACCCTTTGGAAGAATTTCTGACACACTGGAGGCACCCTTCCTCCCTCTGCGTCACTCTGCGTGGTTTTCTGCGCAGTCACTGCGCTGGACTGCGTCACTCTACGTGGAGGACCAATGTTGCTGCTCAACGCTGTCCCTTCTGCATCCTCCTTCTACCTTCTTCTTCCTCGGCTGACTCCCCCTTTCTCCTTCTGCCTCTGCAACTCCGCCTCTACACCCTCTCCCTCTGAAATCGAATTCTATTGCTTCTGAATCGATTTCTTTCAGGTACTGAGAGTGTGCTCGACTTACTTTCCAAATGACCCTGAAGCCTTTTCTTATAGTCTTCTCGTTGACGAATCAACGACCCAGATTATATCTCTAATCAATGGCTTAGATTAAAAGATGACTTGATCTTCGTTTTCTAGAAGATTCACACTCTGCTTTATTAATACCCTTTAATTATTTAATTTCCCTAAGTTTAGACTTAGGATCACTTTAAAATAATTAATTATTTTAATAAAGCATGATCCGAGTGAAATTTCCACAAACGGTTTCTGGGTTCTTTGGAATAATGATGTAATATTCCCAATTAGCCTTGCTAATTGGAATATTTCATTTTTGCTTTATTTTGCCGCTTTAGCTAGACATAATAAATAAAGTGAGAAATAAGAGGGGTCACCTCACTTTAGTCACCTCACTTTATAATAAAGTGTTCTTTTCCTAGTAGATTGACGTTGTAACCAGATCAAATTGGGGGTCCACGCAGGTATGATGGGGGAGGCATCGGGCTGACCCAAGGTAAACTGCGCAGGTCAAAGGAGAGTAAGGACGCAGTTAAGTTTTGGAGGGAGTTTGGCATTATAAAAGGAGAGGTTCTCACCTCATTTGGATCATGCATATTTTGATATTGATATTGAGAGCTAGACTTTGTCTGCTTCAGCACGCCGGTTGTTTAGTCGGTCTGCAGCACTGTTTAGTGCACGAGTGTCTCCGGTCGGAGATCTCACCCTTAGCCTCGGGGGACTTCGAGTGCATGCCCTGGTAAGGTTATTTCTGGTTTCACCCTTAGCTTCGGGGGACTTCGAGTGCCCGCCCTAGTAAGGTTAATTTCTGAGTTCTATCTTTCAGTTTCAATAGCAGTTTCAGGTGGAGAGTCGGAGAGGAAGAAGCCCTCTAGTGGCTGCGCAGATCTAGCAGGAAAAACGCAGTTTCAGCAGCAGGAAGGACGCAGATCAGTTTGGAGTGAGGACGCTGTTCCAGTAGGAAGAGGAAGGACGCAGATCTGAAGGCACAATGATAGATCCGGCCTTGGAGATTGTAGATCTGAGCAGATATTTGCAGATCTGGTTCTGTAGGTTGCAGATCTGGAGGGGTAGCACTAGATCCAGCTTGGGAGATTGCAGATCTGAGGAGATATTGGCAGATCCAGCCTAGATCTGAAGAGATAACATCAGATCTTGCCTTTGAGGTTGCAGATCTGAGGAGATATTGGCAGATCTAGCATAGATCTGAAGAGCTAGCAGCAGATCTAGCCTTGTGGGACGCAGATCTGGAGAGATAGTAGCAGATCCAGCCTTGTATGACTCAGATCCAGCAGATCTGGGCAGAGAGGACGCGGATCCAGTCAGGGAGGACGCAGATCTGATGAGTAGGGTCTTTATGTGGGGTTCTGGCAGCATTTTTCAGTGTTTTCAGCCTTGAGGAGTTGGTCATCTCATCTGGAGGATTTGTGGGTAGATCCAGCCCTTTTGCCAGCATATTTCTTGAGCTTCTGAGCTGTTCCTGAAGGCACAGCGTTTTTGTAGGAGGAGGGTTTCTGGGGGCGATTTTCGGAGGTGGTCCATTTGCTTCACGGTTTCTGGGTTTTGTCCGGAGCGGCGAGTATAGGTGATCTGTAGATTTTTAGCTCATTCCGGCAAGGGGATCAGCCCCTAGCTTCAGTTCACTCCAGCAGCAGCAGTTTACGGCAGTTTCTTCCAGTAGCTGGGATGCAGTTTCTGTAGTAGCCATTTCCTATTTTCTGAGAGGATTCTTCACTTGCCTTGAGCAAGGATAGGTGCCCTCATTCCGATTTTCTTGTACTCCTCTCTATGTACTTTCAGATTAATAAAATGGCTCAGTTTTCTGGCATTCTATGTGTAATTGTTCCATGATCTGGTTCAGCATTGTATTTTCTATATCTGTCTGGCATATTTCTGTTTATTACTGGTTATTTCCCTTTGGGGATATTACAAATGATGTCCAAGCCTCCTCCAAAAATATGAGACTTGGAACACTTTCAAATGCTACAAAATCAACACTCCCTCTATGCGAGGAAAGTGTTTAAGCAAAATACCAACTGCATCTGCTCTGACCTGAAGCATCTACTGCGTTGCTGATGTCTTCGCTGCTGCCCCTCATCTCTGCACTGCTGTCCTCTGTACTGCTGCCTATGACACTATCTCTGCTACTGCCTCATCCGTACTGCAACTCCCTCTAAATCTTAAGTCCACCCATTCCTATATTGTAATGGATTCTTGACCATCCCCATCTTTTCTCTGAAGTAAGTAAACTTAATCTTACCCAGAGATTTAGTGAGGATATTTGCCACTTGTTCTCCTGTAGGAATGTACTTCAATTGTACAGATCCCCGTTGGACAGTCTCTGATGAAGTGGCACCTAATTTCAATGTGCTTCGACCGGTCATGAAACACAGGATTCTTAGAGAGCTTGATGCAACTCTGATTATCGCACAAAATTCTGGTCGGTTCCATCCTCTTCTTGAGCAAGTTCATGAGCAACTTACGAAGCCATATGGCCTCACACAAAGCTGTGCTAGCGGCCATATATTCAGCCTCGGTTGAGTTCAGTGCCACGGATTTTTGTTTCCTACTACACCAGGAAGTCATTCCTGTTCTGAGACTGAAACAATACCCACTGGTACTTTTCTGATCCATTGGGCTTCCAACCCAGTCTGTGTCAGTGAACCCACTCAACTGGATTTCATTGCTCTTGGTGTACTTCAACCCATACTCGACTGTCCCCTTTAGGTATTTGAGAACATGTTTGGCTGCTGCCCAGTGAGCCCTCCTTGGTTCTACTATGAACTGACTGAGGGTATTCACTGCATAACAGATGTCTAGTCTAGTGTTGACCGAGTACATCAATGATCCTACGAGCTGCCTATACAAGGTAGGGTTAGCCTCATTATCATCAGACGTGTCTATCTTCTTCTAGTTTGTGATCATTGGTGTAGCCATGGGTCTACAGTCCTCCATCTGAAACCTCTTCAGGATCTTTGTAGTATATCTACCTTGTCCAAGGAAGATTTCTCCCTTCTGCTGCCAAACCTCCAAACCACGAAAATAATGCATCTGCCCCAGATCCTTCATGTCGAATTCTGTAGCCAGATTTTCCTTGCAGTCTTTGATGAACTTAGATTATCCAGTCAAGAACAGATCATCTACATATAATACCAGAATTAGCAGCTCATCCCCTACTCTTAGATAATAGAGATTGGGATCTGTGTCACTTTTGACAAATCCCATCTTCTGCAGGTAGCTATCAATTCGCCCATACCAAGCTCTAGGGGCTTGCTTTAGTCCGTACATGGCTTTATTAAGCCTGCATACATGAGTCTTTTGCTCATGCGTTTCAAAGCCCTCTGGTTGTTCTATGTACACTTCCTCTTCTATCACCCCATTCAAGAACGATGTCTTGACATCCATATGGTGAATTTTCCATCCCATCCGCGCTGCAAGAGAGATGACAGATCTGATCGAAGTGTACCGAGCTATAGTGGCGAAGGTTTCTTCATAATCGATCCCTTCCTTTTGAGCATACTCCTTAACCACAGACCTGGCTTTGAATTTTTCTATGCTGCCATCTACAACATACTTGATATTGTAGATCCACCTGATCCTATAACCGATATGTTCTGAGCTCTAGGGATTACTTCCCATACATCGTTTGTCATGATGGAGCTGTACTCCTCCACCATAGTGTCTATCCACACCTGATGTCGAGCCGCCTCTCGAAAACTATAGGGTTCTCGAACCTGTGCTACTAGTGCCTAGTACCTGTCTGGTTGCCTGCGTACCCTCTTCTCCTTTCTAGGGGCTCCAATAAATTCCTTTGCATCCCTCAAAGTCTGTTGGATTTCTTTGCTCGTCCTTTCACTAGTGGTGGGTGGATTTACCTGCTCTCCTTCTTGCACTTCCTCGGAAGAACTTTCCTCATAATCCTTGTGCCGTGGAGAGGCACTAGAGCCATCTTCTGTATGCTGTTGTGGCTGAACTAGCAAATCCTCCTCAGACTACGTATATGTAGACATTTCCCGGGATCTCCTCAAGGCTCTCTCCTCCATGAATTTCACGTCCTGTCTTACTACGATCTTCCTGTTCTTAGGAATATAGATGCGATATGCCTTCGATTTTTCACTATATCCCACAAGGTATCCTTTCTCTGCAATCTGATCTAACTTCTTCCTCTTCCCATCGGGTACGTGGCAATACGCTATACTGCCAAATATCTTGAAGTGGCTCACCTCAGGCTTACTGCCAGTGAACACACTCTCAGGGGTAACTTTACCCAATGCTCTATGAGGCACCTTGTTCTGCACATACATTGTTGTATTGCAAGCTTTTGCCCATAGAAATTTGGGCATGTCTTGATCATACAACATTGCCCTCGCAGCTTCCACAATGGTCCTATTCTTCCTTTCTTCAACCCCATTCTGCTATGGATTGTATGTAGTTCTCCATTCTCTCTTGATGCATTCCTTTTGCGCAGAACCTTGTGAAGTCTTTATCAATATATTCTCGACCATTGTCTGACCGCAACTTATTGATCCGCTTTTCGGTTGGATTTACTACCAAGGCCTTGAATTCTTTGAATCGCTCAAAGAACTCATCTTCGGTCTTCAGAAGTAGATCCATGTCTTTTGGGAATGGTCATCAATAAACGTGACAAAATACTTTGCACCACTGAGAGCATTCATGGACATTGGTGTGCAGATGTCTGAGTGTATCAATTCCAACACACTCTTGGCCCTACTCCTGCTTCTTGAAAATGCTACCTTGGCATACTTCCCTAATATGCACCCCTTACAGACATCGCCTTTCCCGGTGCTAAGTTCTGGAGCTCTCGTGACAGTCTTCTTGAGGATATTCAAGGCTCCATGATTTAGATGCCCCATTCTTCTATGCCATAATTCATTCAAATCCCTTTCATCAGTATCGCCTATCAGTGCCATTGGAGACTCGAGCTGTAACTTATATAGTTTATGGCTTCTTACTCCAATTTGTGCCTTCCTTTTCCAACTAGGGTGTTTGACATAAAATTTGTTGCTAATAAAGTATACATCGTAACCCTTGTTCTGAAGTTGAGACACCGAGAGCAAGTTCATCCCAAATCCTGGTACATGCAGTACATCGGTGGCCCGAAGTTTGTTACCAACTTTCATTTGAAATATTATGGTTCCTCTTCCAATAGGGGTACATTTGGCCTTGTTTCCCATTGTGATATGAAAATTCATTTGCTCTTCCTGGTAGCTCGAGAAGCATTCTCGAACTCCTGTTATGTTAGCAAATGCTCCACTATCAATATACCAGACTCTTGGAGAGGCCGTGTTTGACACACAAGTGAAATCCTCTTCTAGTCTGGACGCCAGAACTGAAACGTCATGATCCCTCTGTTTCTCCATGCATTCTGGAGGACTGCGTGAACCCTTCAGAGCTGATGTTGCATCATTGTCGGACCTTCGTTCCATTGTAGAACCTCCTCTTTTGTCTCTTGTCTTTTGCTCTGATACCATGTGAAATTTTCAAGATGAAATACTACTGCAGTGATTGATTAATTTCACCTACTTATTTATGATAAGTTATTTACAGATACTTCAGTAAATTTTGAAATTAACACAACTGTAGTATTCACTTAACCATGAGCAAAAAATCAAAACACAGTTATTTGTGGAAAATTGTCCCCAGAAAAACCCAATGCGAGAAAAATGGTGCAACAGATGAGGGTTTGTATTATTCTTCAGCAGAGGAAATCATTTACAGAAATTAGAACCTCCTCTTTTGTCTCTTGTCTTTTGCTCTGATACCATGTGAAATTTTCAAGATGAAATACTACTGTAGTGATTGATTAATTTCACCTACTTATTTATGATAAGTTATTTACAGATACTTCAGTAAATTCTGAAATTAACACAACTGCAGTATTCACTTCATCATGAGCAAAAAATCAAAACACAGTTATTTTTGGAAAATTGTCTCCGGAAAAACCCAATGCGGGAAAAACGGTGCAGCAGATGAGGGTTTGTATTATTCTTCAGCAGTGGAAATCATTTACAAAAATTAGACGAGCAGATGTCTAGAATACACCTGAGATAAATTTTCCGAACCCTTTGGAAGAATTTCTGACACATTGGAGGCACCCTTCCTCCCTCTGTGTCACTCAGTGTGGTCTTCTGCGCAATCACTGCGCTGGACTGCGTAACTCTGCATGGAGGACCAGTGTTGATGCTCAGCGTTGTCCCCTCTACGTCCTCCTTCTGCCTTCTTCTTCCTCTGCTAACCCCCCCTTTCTCCTTCTGCCTCTGCAACTCCGCTTCTAAGAGTCTACACCCTCTCCCTCTGAAATCGAGTTCTATTGCTTCAGAATCGATTTCTTTCGGGCACTGAGAGTGTGCCTGACTTACTTTCCAAATGACCCTCAAGCCTTCTCTTATAGTCTTCTCGTTGACGAATCAACGACCCAGATTATATCTCTAATCAATTGCTGAGATTAAAAGATGACTTGATTTTCTTTTTCTAGAAGATTCACACTCTGCGTTATTAATACCCTTTAATTATTTAATTTCCCTAAGTTTAGACTTAGGGATCACTTTAAAATAATTAATTATTTTAATAAAGCATGATCCGAGTGGAATTTCCACAAATGGTTTTTGGGTTCTTTGGAATACTGATGTCCGAGCCTCCTCCCAAAATATGAGACTTGGAACACTTTCCAATGCTACAAAATCAACACTCTTGATGGAGGATAGCCCACATATTGTCCCAGTTAGGAAGGTCCACTCTGCCCAAAAGACTTTGGATAAATGTTTCCCAGTCTTCTGTGATTGCATTGAGAGCAATCCTCACCATAACATCATCATCCACCTTGACTCCCATGCCAGTCAGTTGATCCTGGATCGACAGTAGTCTGAATAGGAAAGGATCGATTTCCTCTCCCTTGGACATCATAAATAACCTTAGCTGGTTCTCTAGAAGCATCTTCCTCTGGATGGACTTCCTTTGATACAATGTGGTTAAATCTTCCCACATCTCATGAGCCGTCCTCTTCTTGGCTATGTGTCGTACCACATGATCTTTAACCCTGTCTATGATGAAGCGCTTGGCATGTGTTGCTGCTTCATTATGCTCTGCCAGGAGTTTCGCATCGGTCGGTGTAGCCAAGACTTTCTTTGCATGCTCCCTCAAGCTGTATGCCTCCAGGACTACCAGGATTCTGGCCTTCCAGATAGCAAAGTTGGATAGGCCATCCAATCTATCCTGTTCACGCAGTCTGTATGGCGCCATCTCCTCAGAAATTTGTCGTAACAGATCCTCCTCTCCCTTCTAGAGACTCAGAT
The DNA here is from genome assembly GCA_034641835.2 of Pinus albicaulis. Taxonomy (NCBI): domain Eukaryota; kingdom Viridiplantae; phylum Streptophyta; class Pinopsida; order Pinales; family Pinaceae; genus Pinus; species Pinus albicaulis. The sequence continues at coordinate 847,973,691 of CM076572.1, forward strand.
CTAGGGTCCTTGGCGAGAAAGGCACCCTCTGCTCCCTCTGACAATTGGTTTCCTCCTTGTAAATCTGCCAAACACAACGAATCAACTCTCTTCGATCACCCTACAATTTATTTTCTGATTTCTTTGGCAATGAAATCTACTGAGAAGCTGTTCTCCTCCCGCTCTTTGTTTGTTTCACTTAGGCTTAATTCTGCACCGACATAATCTTCACTCCACCAGCAACTGCTGAAGATATACAACTCAGCTTTTGGTTCACAACACTGTACACAACAATCAGATTCTAGATTGCGTCACCCTGGCTGGCCTCTGCATGAGAAGACTGGCTCATCGTAGCCTCTGCGCAGCGCAAACTGCTCCTGCGTCCCTCTGGAAGACTCTGCACTGTCTCTGCATCAGCCCCTGCCTGGTTCTTGCTGCCTCTACATCCTTCTGCTGCTGCGTTGCCCTCTCCAGTTTATCTGCTGCTGTTGCTGCTTAATGCAACACAAATTTCTTCAGCCATCTTGCTGGAGATCCAGCTTGATCTGCAATCACTCTGATATCGTGTGAAAATTTCTGAATTTACTAAACAAAAGCCCTACTGTTAAATCTTGATTTACTTCTCCTACTTATATAAGTTATTAATTTGAAAAATTCAACATTAACATCGAGTAAATACAATTAACAGCCTATGAAAATTCTATAATGAAGAATTCTACTGCAACTACTGATTATATTTCTTCTATTGCATTCTCAAACACAATTATTTAACATTTCATTGTGTTAAATAACAAAATAAAATATGATGCAGACTTCACGATCAATAAACAACATAAAAGGAATAGCACAAGTATTCACACATAGATACCGTTATTTTTGGACAGTGGTCCCCGGAAAATCCCAATTCGGGAAAATCGATGCAGCAGATTTGAGGGTTTCTTTATTATGCAAAAATTATGAGTACAAATTTGTGATTGTAATTATCAATCAATCACCTAAATAAATCTGATGCGAATAGGCTTTTTGAGACAATTCTCACTTCACCAAGAAGTTCCGGCACTGACCTGCACCCACACTAAGTGGCTCTGTGTAATTTCTGCGCAGTGACTGCGTCCCCCACGCTGTGAATGCATCACTTCTGCTGCTGCTCATTCTGACTGCCTCGGTGCTCACAACTGTGTGAGATTGGAGTTTTCTCCCCTTCTAGAAATGCCCTCCGAATACTGGATGAACCCTCAGCTGCCTCTCCAACTGAAATCGAAACTCCCTCTGCTGCTCTGCGTTGTCCCAGCGTAACTGTTGCTTGACTATCTTTGCGCTGCTGCTATGGCTCCCTTCTCTCTTCTCTCCATGTACTCTCTATCCTTCAGAAATTCTCCCTCCTGGAGATTTCACCTTCCCCTCTCTGCAATCAAGAATCACTTCGATTCTTCCTTCGGCTGAAGAAGTCGATCTCTAGATTCTTTCTCCGTCTGATGTGTTTTCCATAGGCCCCTCACCCTCCTTATAATCATTCATTGATCCTTCAACGCCCAAGATTAAACTATAATCAAAGGCTAAGATTAACTTGGAGGTGATCCATGACTTTATCTAGAAGATTCACACTTAGTTTAATTAATACTCTTTAATTAATCAGTTTCCCTAAGTTTAGACTTAGGGAAACATTAAAAAACGATTAATTAATTTAATTAAACCATCTCTAAGTGGAATTTTCCAAAATCCTTTCTGGGTATTATGGAATACATGTGTCTTAGCCTATATACAAAGTTACAAGGCTAGAGCACATCCGATGCTACCATAAATTAACACTCCCTCTTAGCGAGGAAAGTGCTCTAGCAAGACAACTCAATCTGCTTCTCTGACTTCTTTAACATCTACTGTTGTGCTGTTGATGTTGCTCACCAACACTGCACAAATGTTGCAACTGTACTGCTGCTGACTTTGCATGTTGGTGCCAACTGCTACTGTACTGCAACTCCCTCCTTCAACTACGCTGAAGATCCATTGACTACTGAAATAGATTTTCGGTCATACCCCACTGTTCCCTGAACTGAGTGAACTTAATCCTCTCCAGAGCTTTAGTGAGTATATCCGCTGACTGTTCTCCTGTGGGAATACTCTGGAGTTGTACTGCCCCACGCTGAACACAGTCTCTGATAAAATGACACCTGATGTCAATATGTTTGGATCGATCATGAAATACTGGATTTTCAGAGAGTTTGATGCAACTCTGATTGTCACAGTAAATGCTAGTCGGTTCCATCCTGCTCCTGAATAGACTCACAAGAAGTTTCCAAAGCCAAATGGCTTCGCATGTAGCTGTACTAGCTGCCATGTACTCTGCTTCAGCTGTGCTCAATGCTACTGACTTCTGTTTCCTGCTGCACCAAGACACCATTCCTGATCCAACGCTGAGACAGTGCCCAGAGGTACTTTTCCTGTCCACTGAGCTTCCTGCCCAATCTGTGTCTGTGAATCCACTGAGTCTGACATCCTCTCCTCGGCCATACCTTATACCAAATCTGACTGTTCCTCGTATATACCTCAACACGTGCCACATAACACCCAAAAAGCCAAAAGTTATCATGCAGGATTGTCTTAAACTAATCTGAACAATAGATTGGAGGTATGTAATTGTTGTTGAGCTTTCGGCTGAAAGCTTGCCACTATGTGAGTGGGTGATCTGTCACAGGGATTTCTGTGATTACAATCCTTTTAGTATTTGCAAGGGTAGATAAACTTTGGAATTATGCTTCTTAATTTTTAATCCGAGAATCTAACTTAACAGAATTGCGGGTTTCAACAAAATAGATAATGTTGATCAAGGTATCTAATTTAATATTGGGTTGGTTGTAGGAAGAAAAAAGTAAATGTTTTGATTTGTGTGAGCTGGCTGATCATTGTCATCATATTCGCCACTAAATTTTGCTAAAAAATGTCTTTCTTGATGTTGATCTCATTAGCTTTTGAGTCAACAAGTGTGCCATGTCGGGCATATTTTTGTGTAGTTATTGGAGTATATATGCTTTCATTATGAACCATATTACTGAGATTTCTTTTCTTGTTGGGCCTTTTTTATTTTCTTTCGTCTTTCCTTTTGAAGTTACAGATATGAGATTTTTACCTAAAAGCCTATATGGCTGATGGAAAATTAATAGGGATATACTTGCCTCAATAGTGCTTACAGGCATCATGTTCCTCATTTACAAAATGCTCTAAGATGTTGACCTATTGAAAAAATTAAAATTTTAGACAGACAAAACTCACTCTTTTATATATTTTTACCCGAAGGTCATATATATATAGTCAATCCATTTCCATTGACTTTTCTGCTACTACAAAGATTATTTCTATGCCCTAGAATGATTTACGGTTATCCTTTAGATGTAAATTTTAATTGTTAATGGTTAACAGATTTTTTAGTCAGGGAAACGATATGTGAGGGGTAGACTGTATTTAGATCTTGACGTCTATTGTATTCTCAGACATTATCAGATATTGTACCAAAAGAAACACTATTGTGGAAATTAAAGATGCTTCGATCAGCTGCACTCTATGCAAATTCCCGTCTCCACGCTGTTAAAGCTGAAATATTGTTGCTTGCAAGGTTTGCCTTCTCTGCATATATGACTCAAAGATCATGATTGACACTAGAGAATAAATAGATTAGATTACTTTTGATAAAGTTGGATAGTCTCTATTTTTTATTCTCTCTTTTCGTGCAATTGTACTCAAGATGCTTTTCTTCTAACATTTCCTTTCTTGTTTGCTTGACTGAAGTTTCTATACAAATTCATTCCTTCTAGGTACTCTGAACTAAGTTTATATCAATTCAATGCTTCTAGAAAGGACCTTACTCATCTTCATATTGGTAATATGGTAAAGTTTAGCGATCCATACTTAAAGAGTAGAAACCTGGGTGATCTTATTAGTCCTTAAAATTGTAACTAAAAATGCTTAGTGATATTTTTGTAAAAATATTTAAATTTTTAAGTATCTTATATAGTTTATAAATATTTTGGTTATTTCTTAAGTAAAATAATTTTATCCTATAGAATTTGGGCGAATAGTTTTTGGATAAAAATGGAAATTGATGAATCTCTTTTGGAAAAATAATTAGAAAATTAGCCCAGTAGTGGAATTTAGTCCCTAAATTTCCCTATTTTAATTTGGGAACCATTCATGGAGATTGCCTTTCTACTTAACGTGAAAATCAGTTTATATGCTCAAATACTAGCCCAAATTTATTTCTTTGAAAAAATTATTACTCATTTATTATTCTACTCATATAGCAAACTGTCTCGTTACCATTGCATTTGGTAACCATCATGGATGTTCCCTTTCTACTTAAAATGAAATCAGTTTTATGCTCAAATAGTAGTCATACTATTTTATTTCTTTGCAGAAATTATTATTCCATCAAATGAAGGACCATGCGATTTTTTTATTCTACTCATATAACAAACTGTCTTGTTACCATTACATAGGACTTTGAGTACAATTCCATAATATAGGCTTGTGTTGCTTTTTGAGGAGGATAAAATTCTAAGATGTTGATGTTGTCATAACTGGGAAAGGACCATGTGGGTATGCTGTAGGTGATTGAGCCATGTGTTTTTGTAGACCAAGATGTCTGCAGGGTAGACTACAACAATCTTTGAAACAAGAGCTCAGAAAATATCATTGATCAATGATATAAAAGCAATATGTGTCTTAATAGGCCTAAAGTGCATCTCAGAGCCCAAATTTGGTTTTGAATGTTGTTTTCTGCACATTAGTAGGCTCCATGTGTGCTTATTGATAAGGTTAGACAATTGTTCTTGTCATAGTTTGTCGATGACATCATCAATCCTATGAAGTGGATACCTATTTCTAGACAGTTATTTTATCTAGAGTCTTTTGGACAGTTATTTTATTTAGAGCCTAGTAATAGAAAACATCCATTTATTAGTGTTACTCTTTGGCATTAGGGTGACTGGGGAGACACAATGAGTGCCTCTAGGTTGTGGATTTTACTTTCTTGCATTGATTGTATGCATCATCTAATTTTCATCACTTTCCATAATAGTGGGCCTATAGACAAGCTAGTTGGAAAACCATATGATGTTGTGTTAATCGCAAAGGAGGATGACCTTTCAATTCCTCAAAAACGTTAGTGTAAGAGTCCAAAAGTGCATGAATAGCTATAGGACATAGCTTACAAGTGTTGTACTTATCTTATTTTACGAAATCCCATATGCTTGTTCAAATTTACTTGTTTAACCACAAAGCATCCAAAAATCAAGTAATAGAAGAATATTTAAAGTGTATGCTATAAAGCTTATTATTTTGGTGAAACTTCTCTAACAACATAATTTTGGAATTTAAACAGAGAACCTGGATTTAACAATTTAAACCAATTCTATTGCCTAATTTGCAATTTACCCTAATTTTGGAATTTAAACAAAGAGCCTGAATTTAACAATTTAAACCAATTCTAATGCCTAATTTGTAATTTAACCAGGCAATCTGAATTTAACAATCTATTTGCAACTACTTACTTGAAAATCTCGTTTGAAGGCGAGTCTGAATTGTCCTTTCTCTCGCTCTTGTTACCAAACCTACCGTTTCCTCCCAGCCTATCTGGGATCAACCTATCCGGTTCCTAGACCCAGAAGACTTTGAAATAGAGGTCGTTTGGCCCACGTGCCCAAAACTCCAAGAACAATAACTCAAGTCTCCAAATCGTGGTTCTCTCAGTATTCCCTCCTTCGTCATTGCTTCTCTCTAGAAAGACCAAAATGAAAAGAAAAAAAGCTGCCTTTTATGCCCTCTTGGTCCTCCTTATACTGCCGAATTTCATCGCCTTCCCAATTATAATATGGTTTTCTTCTCCTTTTGTCGGTCACCTGGCATCTCGAAGAGTCTGAAGAGGCAGTCACCTTTTAATAGTGTTATGAGTAACATTCGTAAGTTTATTTAATTTATGAGGCAACTAAGTCTTAAGAGTTTCATTTTTTATTTCAAAATTTTACTTCAAATTCTATTTATTGACTTGTATTTTAATTGAAGTTTGTTACTTTATATATTATAAATTTATTATTATATTCCTTTTTAACAATTATTTATTTTGGTTGTTTGTTTTTAATTATTGAAATGATATTGTCATACGTCCTATGAACATATTTGTTTAGTTCTATTTGGTTAACCTAATATATATAATTTATTTTAGTTACTATAATAAATAATATGTAATTATAACTTCGTTTTATCTTTGCATAATCCATTATATTTACTTCAATAATTAATTCGTTACTCTAAACTTAGACATTTTTCAGTATTAGACAGTGTGTATACTAGTGCAGTACATGCGATGCATGCATATGTAGCTATCATATGCATGCTAATATTCCTATGTTCTCTTTAATTTGAGATGGTTCATTACAACTTCTTGGTCTTTTGGTACCCATCATATATTGATTTGTGATCATATTGGTAGGTGGTGCTAAGTAATATGTCACAATGGTCAATAGGACTAACATTGCACTCAATACTTTCAATGAATGGCTTTATTACCACTTATACTAGCAAGGGTATGTATACATTCTTGCAGCATTTTTCACACCATTGTAAGCCCAAGGTTACAAGTCAAAAGCCATGTAACAATCATGTGAAGCCCTATAGGCATCCTAGACCTTGTCTCATGTTATGCCAGCTTGTTTTGGTCGGACCATAACATGGTAGCCAATGAAAAAATCAAGAGACGAATGGGCTATGTATGGTCCTGAAAATGAATGTTGCAGCTTTTCAACAACCTGCAAAATATCATGTGTGTGCCTCTCCAAAGGAAAACCTGCTTGTAGAACATTATTTACACCTTTAAGCAAGCAAATTCTGAGTTTCTCCATCCAAAATATGTCTTCTTCTAAGCATATGGATGATATTTCAGATCTGGAAATACACTTCTAAAAAATAGGAGGCTAAAAATGTTTGTCATAAAATTTTCATACATCTTGCATCCCCATATGATTTTCAGCATTAGAAATATGACTTGCAGCTGGAAAATGGGATGCATATTCAATGAAGCTTGTAATAGAAAGAGGTTGAAAATATCTGAAAGATACGACAATCTGAAAAAAATGTTGTTACAAACAAAAATAAGCCCCAAAGAAGTATCTTTTGGCTAAAAAATGATGAATGAAAAGTGTAAGAGGTGAAGGCATATATGGTTGAAAATTTTCTGTTAAATAGAGCCCCGAAATCTGTCCCACATACTCTAAAATTTTTGGAAGATCCATTGTTATATATGGCTGGAAAATACCACTCAAACATTTTTCTGTTGGGGAAGCCTCCCTTGTGGGGACAGTATCCATCAACAGAACAATAGGTGAACAGTTACTAAGGTGACAGTGGTCTATCCAATTGGAATTCAAAATGCACCCTAGAGAATTTCGCACCAAGCACTAGAGAGGCTTCCTTAGCCTTAAAGGGACAAGGAAAAGAGAGAGAAAGAGGTGAAGAAATACTGAATGTGATCACCAAGGATCCCGGACCAAGTGCCTACCTATTGGGAGAAATGGAGTCAAGATAAACCATGAAATCACAACTCGCTTTTCAAGGAGACCTAGAAGGAATTTCGCTACCCTAGATGGAAGCAACAACAAAACGACTTCTAGATTTTTATACTTCGATGACACTGTGAAAATTCAAAAACCCCGAATCCTACTACAACAACTGATTTAGTCTCTTCTATTTGTTAAATAAAATGAACAAATTATTTACTCTGTTCTACGGTAAATATTGAAACCAATACATTGCAACCTTCACAAAAATAAATATTGCAGAAGAAAAATCGCAATGGAAAGATAGATGCACACACACACACAAATAACATTGTTGTTTTTGGACTAAGTCTTCGGAAAAACCTAACTCCGGAAAACTGGTGCAACAACTGAGGGTTTGATTATTATGCAGTAGTAAATCTGAGTACAAAACTATGGTTGCTTAAATATAGCAAACTATACAGATAAATGACTGACAATAAGTCTAGTGAGAAAAATCTCACTCCCTCTGGCAATCCGACACTGACCTTGGCTCAAGATGAGCCGCTCTGTGCAGTCACCACGTCAGCCTACGCAGTACTGCGTTCCTAAAACTTGGAAAAACTTTCCCTCTCGCTATCTGGTCAACTGTTGTCTGGAAGATGGATCCTCCTGGCCTCCAGACTCTCTCTCCGACTTCTGGCACTGAATCACTGCTTCTCCCCAGCAAAATATGGAATCTTCTCTAAAGCACTGCGCTTCCTCTCTGTGGCACTCACTGACTCTGCAATGCACTCACCGGAACTAGAAAATATTCCTCTGGGCTTATTATCCCTGCCCCTCTCTCACTGCTTCGAGCTCACTAGCTCTCTCTCTGACAACTGAATGCTGCTACTCTCGAAAGTGATCTGCCATTGAAATCGAACTCTGCTCAAGTGTCTTCTCGAAACCCCATCGAGTTTCTTCTTATAATCTCTCGTTGAGACATCAGCGGCCACGATTAAAACTTAATCGATGGCTAAGATTAACTAGAACTCAATCCATGCCTTTTTCTAGAAGATTTGCACCTAACTTAATTAATACCTTTTAAATTTAATTAATCATATTTCCTAATTTTAGATTTAGGAAATATTAAAAACTGATTAATTATTTTAATTAAGTTGTCTCTAGGTGAAATTTCCAGAAACGATTGCTGGTTTTTGGAGAATGCATGTATTCCAATCACTCTGCCAAATCTCATGGCTAGAGCCTAGAACACATATGATGCTACAAAAACTAACACTCCCAGTTAGCGAGGAAAGTGTTCTTGTACTGCAACTACAGTTGCTGCTACAATACACTGCCTATGCACCATCTCCTACTACGCTGCTGATGTCTGGCTACTGCTTCCCACCAACTATTGGGCAACTCTGTTATGCGCTGCATCTGTGATGCTGCTAACCTTGCTGAAATGATGCCAACTACTACATCTGCATTGCAACTTTGTTGCTGCTACTACTGCAACATCTGCAACTGTCTCTCATCTGCTGCTGCTGCAACTGAGAAATATCCATCATATTGAACAACTATGGTCAGCGTGATGCATATGTCACCTAAGTCCTGGCTGCTACTAGTCTCTACGCTGTCACTGTAGCCTATGAATTGTTGCTAACTCTGCACTATGGCAACTGCACTGCTGCCAACTCTGCTTTGCGTTCCTCAGTCTCAGATCGCTACTAGCTACTGCATCTGTCACTCTGGTACCTGAATGCACCAACTGCCACTAGTCCATTCTGTTACTGCTGACTGTGGGCTCTCGTAGCAAGGAATTGATTCAAGGGGTGGACTTCTGGAAGAATCCTGCCCATCTGTAGATCTCTAGGGCTACAAAACCAAATCACCCCACCTCACTCTTGGAGGTATATCGGTGATCATGGCAAACTCTTCCTCTAGTCTGGAAGACAGCCTATCGATCTCCACGAATGCAACCTGCTGATCTTGCTTCTCCTCTTTGTCCATCTTTCTTAGAGGACATTGAGTGTTGTAGTGACCAAGTTCACCACATATGAAGCATTTGACCTTGGAAAGGTCCTTCCTCCTGTTGCCTCTTTGATGCGAGCGCTGCATTCTCCTCTTCCTTCACCTCCTTCGTCCCACTGCTGTTGCTGCCACTAATGGTGCTCTTCACCAAGTCTCGCATCATCTCCTGTTGTTGCAAGTCAACCGACATTTGGTCCCAGTCTAGAAACTTGTCTCTGCCCAGGATACTCTGGACAAAGACCTACCAGTCTTCAGAAACACTATTCAGAGCTAACTGCACCAATTCTGTAGGTTGGGGCGCTGACTCGACAACTCATAGCTTATCTCGGACATCCTGAAGCCTAGTAAGAAAGGGGTCTATTCGCTCCCCTTTCTGCATCCTGGTACATCTCAGCTTCTCCTCAAGATACATCTTTCGCTGCTCAGAAGATCCCTGGTATAACATAGCGAGAGAATCCCACTGCTGCTTGGAAGTATCTTTTTCAGCTATGTAAGACACCACGTGATCTCGAACCCCATCAAGAATCAACCTCTTCGCTTTCTCCATCTCCTTCTTGTAGGCCTTCAACTGATCTAGAACCGTGGGTACAACTACCATGTTATCAATGTAGGCTTTGAGATCGTATTCATCCATATCATATCATGTGGTTGGAGGATCTGTCCAACCAATCTTGATCTCTCAGCTCTGCTGATGCCATCTCTGCAAAAAATGTCGAAATCTTCCTCTTCTCCTTTACGCAGCTGCTGCTAGGCTCTACGCACTCCTTGCTGGACTGGGCAAGATCTGCTCACAACTACTGTTGCTATGCAGTGAGAAATGAAATTTATGGGCTAGAAATTCCCTGAGGAAAGAATTCCCTCAGTGTGTGCTCTTCCTTCCTCCTGATGCTATTATGCACTAGCAAATTGCTACAAAATAACTGCGTCCCAGCTGAAGATCTGCTCTGCAAGGAAAATACTACTGCTCCCTTTGCCTCTAACAATCTTCGACCTGGAAAAATTATTCTCTGTCGACTCTCTCAGAGAAATAAATTTTTCCTCAAAAATTGATCCTCCTAGCCAATGGACTGTGCAACCTTCTAGGGTTTGAGCAGCTGCTCACGCATTGCTTCGAATCTCCCTCTTCCTATCTGCAACTGAGCTCTTCTTGCTTCTATCTGCGCTATGATACCATGTGAAAATTCGGAAACCCCGAATCCGACTACAACAACTGATTTAGTTTCTTCTATTTGTTAAATAAATTGAACAAATTATTCACTGTGCTTTATGGTAAATATCGAAACCAATACATTGCAGTCGTCACAAAAACAAATACTGCGGAAGAAAAATAACGCTGGAAAGATAGATGCACACACACACAAATAATACTGTTGTTTTTGGACTAAGTCCCCGGAAAAACCCAACTTGGGAAAACCGGTGCAGAAACTGAGAGTTTGATTATTATGCAGTAGTAAATTTGAGTACAAAACTATGGTTGCTTAAATCTAGAAAACCATACAGAGAAATGACTGACAATAACTCTAGTGAGAAAAATCTCACTCCCACTGGCGATTCGACTATGACCTTGGCTCCATAAGAGCTGCTCTGCACTACCTCTGTGCAGTCACTGCGTCAGCCTACGTAGTATTGCGTCCCTACCACTCGGAACAACTTTCCCTCTCGCTATCAGATCAGTTGTTGTCTGGAAGATGGATCCTCCTGGCCTACAAACTCTCTCACCGACATCTAGCACTGAATCGCTACTTCTCCCCAACAAAATACAAAGTTTCCTCTGAAGCACTGTGTTGCCTCTGTGTGGTTTTGTGTCGCCTCTTTGTGGAACTCACTGCCTCTTTGCAATGCAGTCACTGGAACTGGAAAATTTTCCTTTGGCCTTACTATCCCTAACCCTCTCTCATTGCTTCGATATCACTAGCTCTCTCTCCAACAACTCAATGCTGCTACTCTGGAAATCGATCTGCCAGTGAAATCGAACTATGCTCATGTGTCTTCTCCAAGCCCCATCGAGTTTCTTCTTATAATCTCTCGTTGAGACATCAACGACCACGATTAAAACTTAATCGATGGCTAAGATTAACTAGAACTCGATCCATGCCTTTTTCTAGAAGATTCACACCTGACTTAATTAATACGTTTTAATTTATCATATTTCCTAAGTTTAGACTTAGGAAGTATTAAAAACTGAATAATTATTTTAATTAAGTCTTCCCTAGGTGGAATTTCCAGAAACGATTTCTGGGTTTTTGAGAATGCATGTATTCCAACCACTTCAAAATATCGTGGCTAGAACATATCTGATGCTACAAAAAATAACAAACACTTTTGTGGAGTTTCAAGGATGAAAATGCGATTAATCCCCTAATAATTTCATTCATTCTTTGTCCAATGAGTAACACATGCAAAAAATTTCAGGTACTTCATAGTTTCAAATAATTCGCATTAAGTAGGGCACATTTATTCAACATAAGAAAACATTCCATGCATTAGACATTCATAAGAACTAAAATATAGCATCATATAACACTTACAAGACAAAGAAGAGTATATCCATCCACAAATTACCAAAAAGAGGCTCCAAGAATGCTAGCGAAATTATCCAAACATCATAATTCATCAAAGACATCCAAATTTCGTACTCTACTACATGTTCAAATTATTTTAAGAGACATCGAAGATCCAAACTATGATTATCCAAGTGAGAGTGACTCTCACTTATTTATACATGACATATGAGTTCAAAAATAAAACTAAAGCCCCCCCCAATGCCTAATATATCTAGTAACCCACCCATGGTTACAACTTACAAGCAAACCATGATAGCTCATTAAACAAGTTAAATTTGCCTTCTTAGGGTCATGCTAGGCTGATGTGGAGGCATAAAAGGGTAGCGTTGAGGCCTCATGTAATAAAAATGAGAGTGAGGGCCTAAAAAATAATGGATAGGAGCGGGGTTCCCTCTAAATGCTGCGAAACATCTCCAAACACCTATTTGGGATCTTTGGGCTCTTTGGGCTCCAAATTGGTGTCATGGGTTTCCAAATGGCTCAAGATCATGTCGATGCTCTATCAATGAGGGCTAGAAGATGACACATGCCCTGCCATGTTTCCTCGGAAGAGACAAAACCTCCTTTAGGCCTTGGATCAGCTGCCAAGTGTCAGGTGCAATGTGTAGTCGACTGGGCAACGTGGTCCAAATGCATCATCATCTCTGTATAGTTGGGGCATGAACAAGCAATGTGGTGGTGCTTAAGAAGGCCATGTATGAAAATCATTGCTTTGCATGTCTAGAGGCCCATAGCTCTCAACTTTCACCCTACAAGTGCCATTATGACCCTCTGGGGGGGCTTCAATCTCGTATAGGGAGGCGAAGTTTAAGATGAAAACTCATTTTCAATCCTGTATAAGATCCAGTGCGTCTCTTCACCCTCTAGTACAATAATTCATTAGTGCAATTGAGTAAATAAGCTTTCTAGTCAAGGGCAGAAATGGACACTTCATTTCGGCATGCCCTTCCAAATGGGGCTTTGAACAAGTACTAGTGTTACCTTCCTTGACGAGAGGGTAAAGAAGAACCCTATTAGGTGTTAAAATTTGAGAATCCTGAATCCTATTGCAGCAACTGATGTTATTTCTTCTATTTGTTAATTTAATTAAACAAATATTTGTTGTGTGCTACGGAAAATATCGAAACAAATACACTACAAACTTCACAAAACAAATACTGCGGAAGAAATAAAAACACTGGAAGATATAGATGTACACACACAATATGACACCGTTATTTTTGGACTAAGTCCCCAGAAAAACCCAACGTGGGAAAACCGATGCAGCAGTTGAGGGTTTTGATATTATGTAGTAGTGAAATTTGAGTACAATCTATGGATGCTTAATCTAGCAAATCCAAAACAGAGAAATAACTGGAAATGGAACTAGTGAGAAAATTTCTCACTCCACAGGTGACCGACACTGACCTTAGCTCGAATTGAGTTTCTCCCTCTGTGCAATCACCGCGTGAGCCTATGCAGTTACTGCATCCCACAAGCTTGGAACTACGTCCCCTCTTACTGTCTCGCTAGCTGTTGTCTGGAAGATTGATACCCTTTGCCTTTGGACCCTCTGCCCAACTTCTGGCTCAAAATTTCTCCTTCTCCCCAACAAAACGGAATCTCCCCAAGGAAGCTTTGCGCTGCCTCTCTGTAATGTACTCACCGAAACTGGAAAATCTTCCTCTGGCCTCACTATCTTTGCCCCTCGCTCACTGCTTCAACCTCACTGAATCACCTTCGACAACTGAATGCTGCTACTTTGGAGATCGATTTCCTAGAAAAATCGAATACTCAACTCATTTGGTGTGTCTTCTCCAAGACTCATTGACTTCTTCTTATAATCCTCTATTGTGACTTCAATGACCACAATTAAATCTTAATCGATGGCTACGATTAACTAGAAATCGATCCATGTATTTTTCTAGAACATTCTCACCATGACTTAATTAATTCCTTTTAATTAATCATATTTCCTAAGTTTAGACTTAGGAAATATTAAAAACTGACTAATTAATTTAATTAAGTCGTCTCTAGGTGGAATTTCTAGACACGATTTATGGTTATTGGAGAATACATGTATTCTAGCCTCTCTGCCAAATCTCGTTGCTAGAACACATCCGATGCTAAAAAAACTAACACTCCCTCTTAGCGAGGAAAGTGTTCTAGTATTGCAACTGCTGCTGCAATACACTGTCTCTACACCCTCTCCTGTCACACTGCTGATGTTTGGCTACTGCTGCTCACCAACTACTGCCCAACTCTGATATGCGCTGCATCTGTGTTGTTGCTGACCTTGCTGAACTACGCCCAACACTGGACCGCCACTGCAACTTTGTTGCTGCTGCTACTGCAACATCTCCAACTCCCTCTCATCTGGTGCTGCTGCAACTGTGTTAATTTTGGACAACTAGGCCCAAACTCCATGTTGTGATGCTCAGATGAAGATGCCAATATTTTTATTGGATTCCTCTTTCGGAGAGGTGCAAGATCGATCTAAAGATCATCTTGATCCGATGAGTAGAACATTTATTTTGAATTTATTCAAAATATGTGCAGGTTGGCCTGAAATGAAATGTAGGCTTGAAGCCCAGTAGTTGTGTCACACACCCTCACTGATGGATATAAATAGGTCAGCGTTGGAGGTCATTTTCACTCATCCATCAAATCACATTCTCTCTCCTCATTTGATTGTTTCGATCATCTATTGGAGTCTCTTCTTCACTCACACGTGAGAAAAACCAGTAGCTAGGGTTTTCAGCACAGAAATTGATGAGCGTTGATTTTGGTCAACGCTTGGTCAAATTGATCCAAAACTCTCCCAAAACTTTGATCTCATCAATCCGTATTTTTTGGCACAAAAATCGAGGCTGGACATTGACTTTGACTTGGTTGCATTGACTTTATTGCCACTGCTGTTTGCGTTGACCATTGACTGGGACAACGTTTACTTTCGTTGACTGATCTGGCTGTCCGTGAGGGTTGTGTGACACTTCTGGTTAGCTGACCATATTGAGACTTTGCTGGTTGAAGCATCCCGTTGACCGCCGTAACGCACCAACACTCATGTATATTTTTGGCTTGTCTTCTATCGATCTACTGGTGTGTTCTATATGCATTTTACTTTCTTGTTTATGTGATTGCTGACTGATATTGGGAATAAAAAGTAAAGTTGCATCATGCATAGAACATCTACAAAAATTTACATGGAATCAGAGCCGAGGTGAAGACAAAGCCCAACTTTGTAGCAATCACTGAAGAAGAACATGGGTACCTCAAACTATAATGGCTTTAAAGCTGATGACAAATTGACTGGGAAGGAAGACTTCCATGCTTGGAAGATGACATTGGATGTTATGTTGGAAGACCAAGATGTCATGGACTATGTGCAGGGTAAAATCCAAGAGCCTCCATCCTTTGCACTTGCTGCCACCAAGTCAAAGTATAAGAAGGGGGAAATCAAAGAAAAGCTGATGATCAGGGACTCAATTCGTAAGAATGTGGTTGCCTACATCTCTGAGCTGGGCACATCTAAGGAGATGTATGATAAGTTGGTCAACATGTTCAAGGCAAACAATGCAAATCAAGTCCTATTCTTTAAGAATCAACTGAAGAATTTGAAGAAGGGCAGGGATGAATCCGTCCAATCATATTTTTTGAAGCTTACCGAAATTAGGAATAATCTTCTAGCTATTGGGGAGACAATCGCTGATCGAGAGATGGTTCTCACTGCACTTGGAGGTCTCTTATCCGAATGGTATGTATTCAACACTACAATTCTCAATAACAATGTCATACCTAATTTTGACAAAGTACTATCGAGATGCGTACAAGAAGAGACAAGGATGAAGGAATATGAAAATGAAGGAAATGCTGCCTTCACTGCTTGTGCTAAGAAGAAGAACTTTGGTGGTACAAGGAATAAAGGAAGAGCAGGGGCCCAAGGGAAGAAAGGTAAATGTTACACTTGTCACAAGCTTGGTCACTATGCTAGAGAATGCCCTTACAAGAAGGATTTTCCTGATAATGACGACAACAACAACAACCTGAGGAATGGTAATCAAAGGAACAACAGGTTCAAAGGAAAGAGGAAGGCTTCCTCTGCTGGAAATGGGCAACCTTACAAAAAATCGAGAAATTCCGGTATGAAGAATTAAATGTTGTTGATGATATAATAAATGAATTCATTCTTGTATCTGCGCTCTTTGCTACATCTCCACTCGACACTATGGATGTCTAGTTGATAGATAGTGGTGCCTCAAGGCACATCACTGGGTTCAAGGAAGCATTTTCTGACATGGTTGAGAAGGATGTTAATCTGAAAATTATCCTTGGAGATAATGCCACATATCACCTGAAAGGGACAAGGACTGTGACCCTCCACTTGTCTCAAGGTCAAGTCCTCCGCTTGCAGGATGTACTCTATGCACCTGATTTGAAGAAGAACCTTGTGTCTCGGCCATGGAAGACAAAGGTTTCAATGTGGCATTCATTGATGGGAAGGTGCATATCTGGAAGAAGAGTTTCAAGGAAGCTATCACGATTGGGTTTAGAGTTGATACACTCTACCAGGTTGGAGAAAGTCCACTGGGAGCGATGACATGTGATACTATCCGACATACTGAACTATGGCACCGGAGGTTTGGACACCTTCACTACAAAGCCCTTCCCGAACAAGGAAGGTGGTGATGGGGATGCCCCAATGCACAAATGATCATGAAGGTTTATGTCAGGGCTGTGTCGAAGGAAAGCATACAAGGGGACCTTTCCCCTCAAGTGTTACAAAGACATCTGATGTCTTGCAATTAGTACATTCTAATCTGTCTGGTATGCTGCCGGTGACATCCTTGGGAGGATGTTCTTATTATATTAAGTTCATAGATGACTTCTCTCGTAAAACCCGGATATACTTCTTGAAAAAGAAGGATGAGGCTTTCATGTGGTTCCGTACCTTCAAAGCCTTGGTGGAAAATTCAATAGGGAAGAAGATCAAGATATTGAGGACCGATAATGGCATTGAATATGAGACGATCAAGTTCAGGAACTTTTGCAGAGAAGCTGGCATCAAGAGGGAGACCATAACTGTCTATACTCCTGAGTAGAATGGCGTTGCTGAAAGAAAGAACAAGACCATTGTGGAAGCTGCCCGTGCTATGCTATGTGACCAAGGTCTATCGAAGTTTCTGTGGGGAGAAGCTACGAACACTGCCGTGTACATACCAAAATTGATGCCCGCATTCTGCTCTGGACTCCAAAACTGCCGAAGAGGTTTTCTCTGGTAAGAAACCTAACGTCCCACATTTTAGAGTTTTTGGATGTCCTGTTTATTTTCATGTAGCGAAGGAGAAGAGGAGCAAGCTGGATGCTTCTGAGAAGAAGGGAATGTTTGTGGGCTACAAAAAAACTTCGAAGGCCTATAGAGTCTATGTGCCTGGTCAAAGGGAAGTGGAGATATGCCACAATGTTACCTTTGATGAAGATGCTTCCCTGAGGAAAGCAATCAATCTTCCGAGATCTAAGGAAGATTATGAAGAAAGGCCTGGAAATCAAGAAGAATCGAAGGATGAGACGATGCCCGATGTTGAAGGACCGATGGGCCCTATTGATCCACCTCCTTCAATGAAGAAGAGGCCATCATGGCTCACAGACACTCTCGAGGATTCTGAGAATCATATGGCCCCAAGGGGGACATTCCGTGAAAGCAAGAAGCCGAATAGATACCAAAGGTATCTAGCAGCCATGAGTACAATTGTACAATCTGAGCCTGGATCTTTTGAGGAAGCCGTAAAGCATCAAGTCTAGAAGGATGCTATGCATGAAGAATATGAGTCCATTATGAAGAATGATGTCTGGGATGTGGTTCCAAGACCAGAGCACAAAGCAGTTGTCACCTCGAAATGGCTCTATAAGATCAAGCATGGCTTTGATGGAAGTGCTGAAAAGTTCAAGGCAAGATTCGTTGACCGTGGCTTCTCTCAAAAGGAAGGCATAGACTATGATGATATATTTGCACCTGTGGCCTGATATATCACCATCCGAGCTATCATAGCCCTTGCTGCTACGCAATGATGGAATCTTCATCAGATGGATGTGAAGACTACATTTCTGCATGGTGCGATAAAGGAAGAGGTGTATGTGGAGCAACCTCTGGGGTTCGAAGTCCAGGATCGAGACACCCATGTTTGCATGTTGAAGAAAGCCCTCTATGGGCTGAAGCAAGCACTTAGAGCTTGGTAGGAGAGGATAGATAGCTACCTGATGAAGTTGGGCTTCATTCGTAGTAATGCTAATCCGAACCTTTACTTCAAGGTTGATAGAGAAAAGCCTCTCATTCCGGTGCTGTATGTGGACGACCTCTTTCTGAAGGGCGCTGACCCTCTCATTCATCAGTGCAAGAGGGAGCTCGCTGCTGAGTTCGAGATGAAGGACCTAGGACTTATGCACTATTTCCTAGGCCTAGAGGTCTGGCAGAGACCTGGCAAGATTTTCCTTTCTCAAGGAAAATATATTGTGAAGCTTCTGGAAAGATTTGGTATGTGGACTGTAAGTCTGTGTCAACACCGATGGAGCTCAACTTTAAGAAGTTGAGTTGCAACGTTGTTGGGCTTGTGCTAGCAAATCCTACTGAGTATCATCAACTCGTAGGGGCCCTGATGTTCTTAGTGAACACCCATCCGAACGTATGTTTTGCAGTGAACACTTTGAGTCAACATGTGGTTGAGCCTCATCACTTTCACTGGGTTGGTGCCAAGAATCTGTTGAGATATCTTCGGGGCACGATAAACCATGGGCTGAGATACACTGCCGAGAGCGTGACACTCCATGGATATACTGATGTCGATTGGGCTGGCAATGTGGTGGATCGTAAGAGCACATCGGGATGCTGCTTCACACTTGGTTCTGCTTCGATATCATGGATGAGCAGGAAGCAAAAGTCGGTGGCTTTGAGCACCGCGGACGATGAATACATTGCAGCGAGTATGGCCTGTTGTGAAGTAGTTCGGTTGCGAAAGCTCTTCAGTGAGCTGTTCGGGCATGTGCTAAACACCACCGTGATACTCTGTGATAACCAGAGTGGGATTTAGTTGTTCGAGAATCCCGTGTTCCACGATCGATCCAAGCATATTGATAACAGGTACCACTTTATCCGGGATATGGTACAGCGAGGCGCCGTAAGGCTTGATTATATAGGAACTGATGAGCAGGTTGTGGACATTCTCACAAAGCCCTTGGGGAAGGTCAAGTTCCTAACCTTCCGTGAGAATATTGGTATCGTGGAACAACCCTATTCTGAGGGTCCTGTTGGATGATGAGCTCTGGGAGCTCTGGGTGCTTTAGGGATAGCTTCTCGGAGCTATAAGCACACACGGGGCTAGGCTTGCCAAAACTTGTGGTGCTTCTGCCCCACCATTATGATGTTGAGTTGGTTCACCTCTCATGATTTGTGCCCCGTATGCATCCTACCCATTTGAGTCCCAGACTCATGGGAAGTACCTCTCATTTGGCCAGTGAGGTGGGAAAAGCTAGAGACTAGTAGCAAAGACTGATGGACGCATCCGAGATTGTTGTACTCTCTTTGTCTAGGATGGCACGTGTCCAACCACTTGATCTAGGATCAAGTCTAGTGAGGTTTTAGACCTCCTACTGACTTCGGGTCAGAGAAACCAACTTCCAGTTGGTATGAGACTCTTTTGAGTCTTATAGAGTTTTCAGACCTCTGGGCTGAATTTGTCAGCCGAGAATGATGTCTTTGTGACTGACCCACTTTTGTTTTGGAATAAAGAAGCCAACAAAGCAAGTTACGGTGGGATGACGCACGATGTTTGGATGGCACAGGTGGATGGAGTTCTCCCTAGTTGAGAGGGAGTGTTAATTTTGGACAACTAGGTCCAAACTCCATGTTGTGATGCTCAGATGAAGATGCCAATGTTTTTATTGGATTCCTTTTTCGGAGAGGTGCAAGATCGATCTAAAGATCATCTTGATCTGATGAGCAGAACATTTATTTTGAATTTATTGAAAATTTGTGCAGGTCGGCTTGAAATGAAATGTAGGCTTGAAGCCCCAGTAGTTGTGTCACACACCCTCACTGATGGATATAAATAGGTCAATGTCGGAGGTCATTTTCACTCATCCATCACATCACATTCTCTCTCCTCATCTGATTGGTTCGATCATCTATTGGAGTCTCTTCTTCTCTCAGATGTGGGAAAAAGCAGCAGCTAGGGTTTCAAATTGTCTAGGGTTTCCAGCACAGAAATTGACCAGCGTTGACTTTGGTCAACGCTTGGTCAAATTGACTCGAAACTCTCCCAAAACTTCGATCTCATCAATCCTCATTTTTTGGCACAAAAACCCAGGTTGGACGTTGACTTTGTCTTGGCTGCATTGACTTTCTTGCTGCTGCTGTTTGCGTTGATCGTTGACTGGGACAACGTTGACTTTCGTTGACTTTGGGTTGACTGATCTGGCTGTCTGTGAGGGTTGTGTGACACTTCTGGTTGGCTGACCATATTGAGACTTTGCTGGTTGAAGCCTCCTGTTGACTGCCGTAACACACCAACACTCGTATATATTTTTGGCTTGTCTTCTATCGATCTACTGGTATGTTCTATCTGCATTTTACTTTCTTGTTTATGTGATTGCTGACTGATATTGGGGATAAAAAGTAAAGTTGCATCAAGCATAGAACATCTACGAAAATTTACAAACTGCAACATCCACAACTGAGAACTATCCAAAAATATTGAACCATCTTTGTTCAGTCTGATGCATCCGTAACCTGCGTCTTGACTGCTACTAGTCTCTGTGCTGCGACTAAAGCCTCTGCATTGCTTCTAACTCTGCACTGTGCCAATTGCACTGCTTCCAAACCTGCACTGTGCTACCCAACATCTGACCACTACTAGCCACTGCATCTGTCACTTTGGCATCTAACTACAGCAACTGCCACTGGTCCATCCTGCTGCTGTGTACTATGGGCCCCCGTAGCAAGGTAATGATTCAAGAGGTGGACCTCCTCAAGAATCCTGCCCAACCTGTAGCACTCTAGGGCTACAAAACCAAGTCATCCCACCTCACTCCTTGAGGGATGTCTGCTATCATGGAAAAATATTCCTCCAGCCTGGAGGACAGCCTATCGATCTCGACAGAAGCTGCTTGCTGGTCCTGCTTCTCCTCCTTGTCCTTCTTCCTCAGAGGACAATGACTGATGTAGTTGTGAAAAATTATGAATCTGTGTTACAAAAATCCTACTGTAGAAATCTGATTTGCATTACCTACTTGTTTATTTAATTTACAAGTTATTTTATGAATACTTCAGTAAAACACTAATGCAAATACACTGCATCCTACACAAATATACAGATCAAGTACTGAAAAAATAAGTGAGACAATCAGACAAAGGACACAGTTGTTTTCAAACAAATGTCCCTGAAAAGACCCAATGCAGGAAAACCGGTGCAACAGTTCTGAGGGTTTATATTATTAAGCAACAGTAATTTGAGTACAAATAGGATGCCATAATCCGGCTCACCCAAAATAGAATATCCTCGGTGGATAGATAAAATCGTGAGTTTTAACTCACTTTGCAAGCCCTGCCAAATCCTGATCCGAAATTGGTGAAACCCCAACTTCCTCTGCACAGTAGATGCATAGGCTTGCGTGGGTCTAGCTGAAGACTGCGTCACCCCTTCTCTGCGCTGATCTGCCTCTCAGAAAATCGAGTTTCAGCCCTGCGGGCTTAGAAACCCCAATCTCCAGCAATTTCTGGACTGTCCCTTGGAGCCATTGCGCAGCTCCTGCGTGAGCCCTGCGTCACCCTCTCTAGGGTCTGCGTCACCTCTTCTGGTGGCTGCGCTAGTTCGTTTGCTATCTTTGGTGCCTCTCTACAATGTACTCTTGGTCCTCCGACCAACAACTGCTTCTACCCCTCATTGCTGCACTGAATCACTCAGATCTGATCTTCGTCCGAGCACTGCTCCTTTAGAAAAATTTGATCTCTAGATTTAGACTCTGTGTGTGTTCTCCAACTAACCCTCAAGCCTTCCTTTATACTTTTCTTGTTGAGAAATCAACGGTTGTGATGTTATCCTTAATCAACAACTAAGATTATATTAGACTTGATCCTCGTCACTTAGAAGCTTCTTACCCACATGTTTAAATTAATTCACTTTAATTATTTAAATTCCCTAAGTTTTAACTTAGACACCATTTAAAATAATTAATTATTTGAATAACTTTTAATCCGGGTGGAATTTCTCCAAACGATTTATGGTTCTTGGAGATCTCATGTGTTCTAGCCCCTCCACAAAATTTCGGATCTAGAGCACATCTGATGCTACCCAAAAATCAACACTCCCTCTTAGCGAGGAATGTGCTCTAGCAATATGTCTTCACCATAAGCATCACCCTGACCCACGACATCAATCCTTTGCGCTACTGATGCTCGGCTTGCTACCCTTTATCCATTGCGCTGCTACCTTTTGTACTATTGCCCATGACTCTGCCACTGTCACTGCTACATCTGTACTGCAACTCCCTCTCAAAATGCTACATCATGCTGCCCATAGCACTGCCACTACTAACTGTTGTATTGCAACTCAGTTGCTGAGAGTTAAGCATCTAAAAATCCACCCAAAGCTGACATACTGGTCAGTCTGAATACTCCTCGATGCTGGAACTACCTCATCTGCTAATCTGCACTGACCCTTTGATGCTACTGCGCTAGTACTGCTCTGCACTGCGTGCACTGCGTTGCCTCTGCTGCCTCTGCTTTGCGTTGCTTTGGACTTCGGCACTCTAGCTCCGCCGCTGTCGCTCCATCATCTCTCGCACCAACTGACACCCATCATTCTGCTTCTGTCATTAAGGGCTCTCGTAGCCGTATGTGATCCAAGAGTTTGGGCACCTCAAGGATCTTGCCCCTCTTCTCTGCAGTTCAAATAACTACAGATCAATGTCGCCCCACCTCTTCTCCTAAGGCACATGAGCACTCATGGCACAATCATCATCATCCCCATCATCATCCTTCGCTGCAA
This sequence comes from Pinus albicaulis, assembly GCA_034641835.2. Classification (NCBI taxonomy): domain Eukaryota; kingdom Viridiplantae; phylum Streptophyta; class Pinopsida; order Pinales; family Pinaceae; genus Pinus; species Pinus albicaulis. Next base: position 847,996,791 of record CM076572.1, read on the forward strand.
CAGACTTCGAGTCAGATTCTTTGCCCTTCTTCTTCAGAGCGCACTGCGAGGCGAAATGTCCTAGTTCTCGACACCTGCAGCATCTAACGTTCGAGAGGTCCTTCTTCTTCCTTCTCTCCTGCCTTTGCTGTCCCTTAGATGCGAGAGCCACATCTTCCTCTTCCTCCTTCTTGACTTTGATCCCTTGTTGCTGCTTCCCGCCATGGTCCACCGTTTGAGCTCTTCTTGTCGAAGAGCTGCCCACATCTCTTCTCGGCTTGGAAGAGCTGCCCTGCCCAAAATGCCTTGGACAAGGGTCTCCCAGTCTTCAGTGACTGCATTTAGGGCAGTCTTGACAATAAGCCCAACATCTGGTGTAGCCCCTACGGAAGCTAGTTGATCTCAGATCCCTTGCAATCTAAGGAGGCAGGGGTCGATCTCTTCTCCCTTCTGCATCTGAAATAATCTCAGTTGGTTCTCAAGCATCATCTTTTGCTGGATGGAAGATCCTTGGTACATAGTGGTCAAGGCCTCCCACATTTCCCTCGTTGTGTTCTTCTCAGCAGTATGTGGGATCACATGATCCTTGACTCCGTCCACGATCATGCGTTTTTCTTTAGCTTGAGCCTCCTCGTACTTCTTGAGAGGATCAACATCAACTAGAACAACAATAGTGTTCAAGGAATGATCCTTGATGCGATGTTCATCCAAAAATGTCAGGATCCTGGCCTTCCAGATGACAAGTTGTATGCTCCATCCAACCTGTCCTGATCCTTCAGTCCATTCACGACCATCTCTGCTTAACTAAGTGTCAGACAAGTTCTCTATCCCTCTTTTTCTACTGCCCCAACAAAATTCGGATCTGGGTTTCTTTGGCGCTTGAAACCCTCTAAGGAACAAGCTCCTTCTGAATCTTGATTTCCTTCACGGAAATCCTTTTGCCACATGATGTCGAAACACTCCTCTCCGATTTCTCTTTGTCTCTGATCAACACTAGATCTAGAATTCTTGGCAAGAAGTCTTCAAAGGAACTGCTTCCATCTACTTTGCCATTGCCCCACTAGACACTGTTTTGCATCAACAGAAACAATGCCCCACCAACAACTCCAGAAGGAAATCGTATTGCTCCTCCAGCCACGACATTCGGAAAAAAATGAGACTCAAAGCCTTTGTGCTGGCCCAATAATCATTGTGTTGCCTCCTGCAGCTACAACGTCACCCTAGCTAGCTGACGCAGGCTCTGCGTGAGCCCCTCTGGTGACTGCATCACCCTTCCTCTACCTCTTTCTGGTTCAGCGCTGTCACTCGGGACAGCTGCCTTCCTGCAGCAATTTTTTTTTTGTCCTTTCGCTGATGGCTTCAGCTCTACTTGGTCTGCAACAACTCTGATACCATGTGAAAAATTCTGAATCTAAGCTACAGAAATGCTACTGCAGAAATCTGATTTGCATTACCTACTTGTTTATTTAATTTACAAGTTATTTTCTGAATACTTCAATGAATAAATAATGCAAATACACTGCACCCTACACAAATATACAGATCAAGTATTGAAAAAATAAATGAGACAATCAGACAAAGTACACACTTATTTTCGGACAAATGTCCTCGGAAAAACCCAATGCGGGAAAATTGGTGCGACAGTTCTGAGGGTTTATATTACTAAGCAATAGTAATTTTAGTACAACTAGGGTGCCATAATCCGGCTTACTCAACAGAGAATATCCTCGGTAGACAGATAAATCGTGAGTTTTAACTTACTCTGCAAGTCCTGGCTGACCCTAATCAGAAACTGGTGAAACCCCAGTTGCCTCTGCGCAGTAGATGCGTAGGCCTGCATGGGTCTAGTTGAAGATGGCGTCACCCCATCTTTGTGCTGATCTACCTCTCAGAAAATCGAGTTTCAGCCCTGTCGGCTTAGAAACCCCGATCTCCACCAATTTCTGGACTGTCCCTTGGAGCCACTGCACAGCCCCTGCGTGGGCTTGTGTCAACCTCTCTGGGGTCTGCGCTACCTCTCCTGGTGGCTGCACTGGTTCCTCTGCTGTCTCTGCTGCCTCTCTGCAATGTACTCCTTGTCCTCTGACCAACAACTGCTTCTGCCCCTCATTACTACACATAACACTCAGATCTGATCTTTGTCTGAGAACTGCCCCGTCATAAGAATTTGATCTGTAGAATCTAGATTCAGACTCTGTCTGTGTTCTCCAACTCACCCTCAAGTCTTGCTTTATACTTATCCTATTGAAAAATCAATGGTCGTGATCTAATCCTTAATCAATGGCTAAGATTAAATTAGACTTGATCCTCGTCACTTGGAAGCTTCTCACCCACATGTTTAAATTAATTCACTTTAATTATTTAAATTCCCTAAGTTTTAAATTAAGCTCCATTTAAAATAATTAATTATTTGAATAAATTTTACTCCGGGAGGAATTTCTCCAAACGATTTCTGGGTCTTGGAGATCTCATGTGTTCTAGCCCCTCTACAAAATTTCGGAGCTAGAGCACATCCAATGTACCTAAAAATCAACAGTAGTGGCCTAGCTCGCCACACCCAAAGCACTTGACCTTTGACAGGTCCTTCTTCCTATGCTGCTCCTACTGCCCCTTTGATGTGAGGGCCACATTCTACTCTTGCTTCACCGCTTTCGGTCCACTGTTGTTGCCACTGATAGAGCTCTTCACAAGAGCTCGCCTCATCTCCTCCTGTTGCAAGTCAACCCATATCCTATCCCACTCTGGCAACTTGTCTCTGCCCAAAATACTCTGGACAAAGACTTGCCAGTCCTCGGAAACATTGTTGAGAGACAATCTCACAAGCTCTGAGGCTTGATGCACTGCCCCAACAACCGACATCTGATCTCAGACCTCCTGAATCTTGGTGAGGAAAGGGTCTCTGCCTTCCCCTTTCTGCATTCGGATGCATCTTAGCTTCTCTTCCAAATATATTTTCCGCTTCTCGGAAGATCCTTGGTATAGCGTGGCAAGGGCATCCCACATATGCTTGGCAGTGTCCTTGCCAGCTATATGTGACACTACATGATCTCGAACCCCATTGAGAATCAATATCTTCGCCTTCGCCATATCCCTTCTTCCAGGCTTTCAGCTGATCTGGATCTGTGGGAGAACAACCATGTCATCGATGTATGCCTTGAGATTGTATTGATCCAGAAGGCAAGAAATCTTGCCTTCCAGATCACATAGTTGGATGCTCCGTCTAACCTATCTTGATCTCTCAGCCTGGCTAATGCCATCTCAAAAAATAAGTCGAAATCCTCTTCTTTTCTACTCAGCTGTTGCTAGGCTTTATGCACTCCCTGCTGGAGTTAGCAGGCTGCAGATCTGCAAGAGAAAATTGAACTTCTGAAACTAGAAGTCCCTTGAGGAAAATTTCCCTTAGTGTGTGCTCTTTCTTCCTCCTCATGCTATTTTTCACTAGAAACTGCTGCAAATCACTGCGTCCAGCTAGAGATCTGCTCTGCAAGGTAAATAATGGTTGCTCTCTTTGCCTCTAGTAATCCTCGAATTGGAGAAATCCGACTTCTCTGTTGCTCTCTCAGAGAAATCGAATTTTCCTCAAGATGTTGACCCTCCACACCAAAGGACTGTGTTGCTTCTGAGGGTTTCGAACCACTGCCTACGTAGGGCTTCGAAATTCCTCTTCCCTTCTGCTACTGAGCTCCCTTGCTTACAATCTGCACTTTGATATCATGTGAAAATTCGGGAATCCCGAATCTTATTGCAGCAACTGATGTTAATTCTTCTATTTGTTAATTTAATTAAACAAATTATTTGTTGTGTGCTACGGCAAATATCGAAACAAATACACTGCAACCTTCGGAAAACAAATACTGCAGTAGAAATATAAAAACTAAAATAAATAGATGCACACACACAATGACACTGTTATTTTTGGACTAAGTCCCCGGGAAAACCAAATGTGGGAAAACCGGTGCAGCAGCTGAGGGTTTTGATATTATGTAGTAGTGAAATATGAGTACAATCTACAGATGCTTAATCTAGCAATCTAAAATAGAGAAATAACTGGCAATGAAACTAGTGAGAAAATTTCTCACTCCACAGGTGATCTAACATTGACCTCAGATCGAATTGAGTTTCTCCTTGCTCCCTTTGCGTAGTCACCGCGTCAGACTACGTAGTTACTGCGTCCCACAAGCTCGAAACTACATCTCCTCTTACTGTCTCGCCAACTGCTGTCTGGAAGACTAATACTCTTTGCCTTTGGACCCTCTGCCCAACTTCTGACTCAGAATTTATCCTTCTCCCTAGCAAAACGAAATCTCCCCAAGAAATCTCTGTGCTGCCTCTGCGCCGCCTCTTTGTGAAAACTGTCAAAAATAATAAATGAGGAAAAATTGTTTACTCTCCAAGTGGAAAAATTATCAAAAACTTCTTGAGGCTATTTTTCAAAGGTAAAAATTCAAGTCAAAAATAAAAAAAGGTTCATTTCAAATGCAGTATGGCCCAGTCAAAATATTCGTTGGACCCAGGAAGACTATTTTCCTAGAAATTTGAGTTTTTTGGAACAAGCAGTTAATTATTTTACACAAGTAACTATAATTTTATTTTTGAAGATTCTACATAGGACTAGTCACCTAGAAATTTGATTTTCTCAAGGGGTCGAAATTTTTGGAGATTTGTGGAGCACTTATAAAAGGACAAAATTATTTTTGACATGGATCAAGCTTAGGATCAAGTCAAACTAGCCATTTTTCCACTTGGAGAGGTCTAGAACTCTCATTTTTTCTATATAAGAAGTATTAAGGCTCCTCATAATGTATTTTCAGGGTGTCTCTCTCCTAATGATTTATGGTATGTGCTGAATGTTCTTAATGCTCTCATTGCGTAATATTGAATATTGTTATTTCAATGGCCAGTTGTTGGATCATCTATTAGCACATGTATCTTGCTTTAGGTGTTGGGTTTTAGAGAAACATTTTCTGCTCACTTGATCTAGCAGGTATCCCTAGATCCTGAGGGTTTTTAAAAGTGTATCTAAACCCCTTTTGAAACTAACAATTTATCTATTAAAGTGTGTAGAGATATTCAGGTCATTCAGCCCTTGGGCAACACCCAAGTACATAGACTTTGAGGAGACCCTTATCTTGTTTGGGTTCTTGGATTGATTTAACGATTTCCTTTGCATGGGTTTTGGCCAATATATTAAAATATAATTTTTTCTAACACTTATTTTTAAATTTCTATTTGGGCTATAAAGATTGATTTGGTAATTAGACCTTGAAGTTTCCTGTAAATGTTGTGAATAATTTGTAAATAAATTTACTAACCTTTGTATTTTATTTTCATTTTGCATATAGTTATTTGGGGTTTTTGGGGATTTTATTTTCAAATTCTTTTTTAGATCTTTTGGATGGCTGTTTTTATATAACTTGCAGGTGTCAAGGATCAAAATTCAAAGAGAAATTCAAAACTAGAGGGTTCTAGCCATCACCTAGCCTACACGGCTAGGGTTAGGGCACATATTCATTTGAGGAGCTATTTAGTACAAAGGAGTGTGTTCAGCCTTTAAGGGTGGATCTAGGGTCTAGAAGCCCTGATCTACCAAACCCACGTATTCAATTTTGAAAGCTCAAAATTTTTGTTGAGGCCGCTAGTCCGAGAGGCAAGGTTACTTGGGAGTGGGAGCGACATTTTCATAAGCTCCCGGTTCGAGAGCGAATATATATATATATATATATATATATATATATATCTATATTGATGCATATATGTCAACAAAAGTATGTAGAATGATGAATTAGATATAAAAAAGCATAAAAACATAGATTGAACCATATAACATCAATCATCTAGAAGTTATAATCTTCATCAACCATGCCCACAAGTTAGTAACATACAACATATTGAGTCTCATGATTAATCAATCTTAAAGTTTCAAGCTTTCAAAATTTAATATATAACATTTATCATCATTGATCACCAAAGTTATACTTGTAAGCTAAGTGTAACCATTACAACAAACAATTTTTAACATGAAATGAAATGTTATAAAATGAAATGAAATGAAACAACTTTCAACCTTCACGAAGCATTGTATTCATAATTCATTACCAATGAGTTATAATTGCCAACTTCAAACTTCAAACTTAAATTGTTATATATTGTTTACAAAAAATATCATAATAAATATGAAAGAGTCAACAATTATAAAAACTACTAGAAACTAGAAAACACAAGTAAATCTATTATCTATAGCTAATGCTTGGGCTTCTTGTTGCCATAAGAAATGTATAATTTTTTAGTCTTGTTGGAAAATCAAGATCTTTGTCATTAATATCACCCTATAAGTGTTAATATTGAGAGGTATCTTTGTCATTACCTCTGTATATGTATAGGGATCTTTGTCATTAATATCACCCTCTAAGCATCCGCTCCGGGAGCGGGTTCGAGGGAGCGCGCTCTAGGAGCGGGTGCGAGGGGGGGGGAGTCGCTCCCCCGCAACCCTGCCTGGAGGGCTAATTCATTGCATTGACTTGTTTTTTCCATGATATTTGTCATCTAAAGTTGTTTTGCAGGTTGATCTTTGTGGTTACTAGTCTTTTTGGAGCCTAGATATCACATTTTTTGATTGTTTAGGGTAGCCGCAAAGGGTTTAAGGCCATTTTGGAGATCCGTAGGCCTAAACACCATCTTGGCAAGGGTTTTGAAATGGTTTTTCATCATTGACTTGTCATTGCACTTTCTTGATATCCTAGGGCTTAGAAGCAACTGTTAGTTGCCAGAGAGAGTCAGTGAGATCGAAGCAGTGAGAGAGGGGGGTAGATACAGTGAAGCCAAAGGAGACATTCCAGATCCGGTGAGTGTATTTGCAGAGAGGCAGAGAAGCCACAGTAAGGCTAGCGAATTGGCAACGCAGTAGCTTCAGTGGGCAGTTCATATTTGTTGGAGGAGAAGCAGTGATTCAATGCCAAAATTTGGGCAAAGTTTCCAGAGGCTACGAGGGTCAGTTTCTCAGACAGTCACTGATGATACAATTTGAGGTGACGCAGTTTTACGTTCGCTGATGTAGAGACTGCGTGAGGGTCAGTTCTCGGATTTGCCTGTGGAGTGAAAAAATTCCTCACTCGATTTTTTTTCCAGTTTTTCTCTGTAGGATTTCCAGTTAGGGCATCCAGTTGTATTCAAAATATTTCACTACTGCATAATAATAAAATCCTCAGCGGTTGCACCGGTTTTCCTGAGTTGGGTTTTTTTGGAGTCATTGGTCAAAAAATAACGGTGGTCGGCTGAGGCAGTCTGCAACATTATTGGTGCTGCCCTTCTTGTACTTGATGTTCAAATGAAACTGTTGCAGATATGTGGACCACTTCTAATGGCGATTGTTCTGCAACTTCCCTTGTATCTGTATGATCTGCAGGGGTCGGTGGTCTGTGTGGATGACAATTTCCTTCCCCAAAATGTAATTCTTCCATTGTCGTCAAGCCTGCACAATGGAATACGTTTCTTTGTCATAACTGGGATACTTACAGAGTGTGTCTCATTGTGATATGCCACTGGATGCCCCTGTTGAGTAACCACTGCCCCAATAGCATAGTCAGAGGCATCTGTCTCGATCTCAAATGATTGTTGCAAGTCTGGTAATGTGAGCACTGGGGCAGAGCAGAGGCGATGTTTCAATTCTACGAATGCCTTCTGTTGAGATTCCAAACAAAAGAATTTTGTATTCACTCTTCCCTTGGTGACTTGACTCAAGGGCCAAGTGATATGAGAGATTCCCAACACGAACCTGCGGTAGAAATTAGCAAGACCCAGAAAGCTGCGAAGCTCTGTTAGAGTGGTGCGGGTTGGCCAATCTTGAATGACTTGGATCTTCGTTGGATCCACATTCACCCCCCTTTCATCAATAATGTATCCCAGATACTGAACCTGAGTCATGCCAAAAGTGACTTCTTCAAATTGGCACACAACTTGTGTTGCCACAGTGTTTGGAGGACCTGTCGGATGTGGTGGAGGTTCTCTTCCCAAGTCTGGCTGAAGATTAGGATGTCATCCAAGTACACTACTACAAATGAGTTGGTGAATGGCCGCAAGATGTCCTCCATTAGCCTTATGAAGGTTGCGGGAGCATTCATCAACCCGAAAGGCATGAACAACCATTCGAAAATGCCCTCCTTGCCTTTGAAGGTAGTCTTCCACACATCGGAGGGTTCGATTGGTATCTGGTGATACCTGAACTTAAAGTCGATCTTGCTGAAATATTTCGCCCCTTTGAGTTGGTCCAGAAGGTCATCAATCCGTGGGATCGGGTACCTATTCCGGACAGTTATCTTGTTCAGTGCCCGATAGTCAAGACTCAATACAGAGTCTCCAAGTCCCATCCCTCTTCTGCACCGACATGATCGGGCTCCCACAGGGTGATGAACTCACCCAGATGTGACCTTTTTGCAACAGTTCCCGAATCTTCCTCTTGATTTCATCATTCTTGAGAACAGAGCGCCGATAGATTGGTCCATTGGGCAATGACGCACCTGGGGTCAGATCGATGGGGTGCTTGACCTGACAGTGCAGAGGTACCCCTGGAGTGAGGTGAATATGTCCCCGTACTCCTCTAGGACCTTGTTCATTTGTTGTTTTCGTGCGGAGGAGCCCTGTCTGGAGGTTGTGGCCACAGTGTTCTTCTTGCCCTGAGGGTGGATCATCAGGAAAACAAATTTCCCGGTTTTGGAAATGAGCTTACTGCATAGTTTTGCAGGAACCAAAGAGATAGCAGCAGGTGGCGGTACCTCTGGTATCCTGTACAACTTATTGCCCAAGGTAACAATAACAGCGCGAGATCGAGACTCATACACAACATGTCGCTTCCACAAGTATGGTTGGCCTAATAATACATCACAAACATCAAGAGGAGCAATGTCACAGAATACCTCATCTGTGAAGGGCTTGATGCTGTAGGGAAGGCGACACTGTTGGCTGATGAGGAGATCCCGTCCTTGGTGGAGCCACCCGATGGTGTAAGGTTGTGGGTGTGTTGTGGTCGACAAGCCCAACCGCTTCACGACCTCTGTTGAAATGAGGTTCTTTTGGCTCACACTGTCGACAATGAACTGTAGTGGGGAACCCTTTACCCACATCTGGGAGTGGAAGAGATGCTCCTCCTCTGGATCTTCCGGTTCCTCCTTTTGGATCTTCGTGGTGGCAATGGTGGTGTTGGGCTCTGCATCAATAATCTGCTTCCCTTTTTCATTTCCCTTGTCAGGTTCTGATTCAGAGTCGGAGCATGCATCTGATTCAGAAGCCTTCATCTTGGCCACCAGTGATTGCTTGGCCCAACACTCACTTGTGTTGTGAGTGGAGCTCTTATGGAACTCACACCACTTTCTTGTGTCCCTCTTCGGCTTCACAGTGTTGTTCTTTGCTTGCAGCTTTGGCAGGTTGTCTTGGGCCGCCATGCCTTGGCTTTGCCCTTTGTTCTGCGGTTTGGGGGCAACTTTCCTTTGCTTTTGATTCGCAGATCTAAAGTCTCGCTTCTTCTGTTGGAATTTTTGCTCAATCATGGCAGCATACCGTTATTCCGTACCAAGCAAGGAGATGTCGAGGAAATCCATTTCCTCCTGAATTTATCTATGCAGATAACTGCGGTACTTTGGCACCAAATGTTTCTCCAAATCTTTGATACCCAATTTTGTGCACTGGGTATGGAACAAATTCATCAGCTCATGCAAATCTTGATCCCTTTGTTGCCGCAACGTAGTCTATTGTATGTACTTGTCCACATAGCTCCCCACGGGATAATATTGTTCCTTTATGGCGTCTTGAAAAGAATTCCAAGTGGGTATGGTCGAGAATAGAGAGGGTTTCCCCTCTTCCTTTTTCTCACAGTAGGTTTACGACCAGTCCTTGACATGGGGGATGGCTTTGAGGAGTGCAAAAATAATCTTCTCCCGGTCGGGAAAATCATGAACCAAGAAATATCCGTTTAATAGATTCAACATCTATCTACATCGTCTACATCTATTTGGCTCTCAAATATGGGAATGTCAAAGTTTACTTGTACCTTAAAAGGAGTGGCGCCTCCAGGGTGGTTGCTGGATGTAGATGCGCCGTCGGTGGGTAGTCGTTGAAGGATCTGGGAAAAGTTATCCATCATCACGTTCCTTTGTTTCTTGAGGGCCTCCTCGAACAATATGTTGATAGGATCTTCTGCTCCCTCATCTTTCTTTTCTTCTCCCATGGGCGGTCGTCGAGGTTTGCGAGACTGATCTTGCAAAGGTTCAACCAGATTGAGCCCTAACTTCATATATCCTGAGCTCGTTTGGGACAAGGAAAGAAGGATTGAGAAAGAGCAGATTGCTCTGATACCACTGATCCAAATTTATGTAGGATCACAATGAAATACATAAATACTCATAAATGTAGAGATGCAGCAGAAATAAAACTTTATTTCATTAATAACAAATAGATGAAATATGCTTACAAATAGAATGGAAATAAACTAGCTAGGGCGTTGGTAGCTTATCCATGAAAAAAGATGTGGCGGCTACAGGCCTTTGAACTGTGTTACAATGAGGCTCCAGGGCCTATTTATTATTGAGAAATAGTAGAAAACCCTAAACATCCAAAAACCTAACCCTAGGAGATGAAGCGCCAAAACTATGGGCCCCGTTTGGGTAAATTGGTACATCAACTTCCCGGGGACGTAACTTTGGCATACGATTTCCGTTTCGCGTGCACAATACCTCATAAGAAAGATCTATCCGAGAACTACAACTTTTGATCCCGGTTTTTCCAAAAAATGTCATTTAGGGCCTCAAAATGGCTCCGAAATTTTAGGACCTGAAAAACTGCTAAAAATAGTAAATTGTGCTACAATTAAGGAAACTGAAAAACTGAAAGAAACAATGGTGGGGGCCCAACTGGAATAGTCGGGTGGCCCCAATTATCCACCTGGATCAAGAAATCTTCAAAATAACTTGTTAATATAATTTATAAGTAGGAGAAGTAATTCAGTTTGCTGCAGTAGGATTCTAGATCTAGGACTTGGAATTTTCACATGGTATCAAAGCTTGGGGAGCATTGCAGGTGAAACAGGAAGAGCAGATCCAGTGCTGAGAAGGAGGCCGAATAGATGCAGAAAGCAGCAGTTTGAATCCCCAGAGAGATTGCGCAGTTCAGGCCTGGAAGGCTAAAATTTTCGGGAAAGTCTCTCTTTGAGTGAGTCGATAGAGAGGAAGGGCTTCCAGATCAGAATTTTTCCTATCGAGAGGGAGCAGCGCAGAGCTGGTGGGACGCAGTTTTCTGCAAGCAGAATTTGTTTTGTTGGGCAGAAAATTGTCAAAATAGGAAGTGGAAGCACAATGAAGGAATTTTCCTCCTAGCAGGGGAATTTCATTTTTCCAAAGATATGAGCAACAAATCTGGGTGGCAGATCAACAAACTCTAGAAGGAGTGCGTAAGCCAGCCAGCGTTGCGCAGAGGGGGAAGAAGAGGAGTTGATTCGACATTTTCATGATGGCCATGGCAGCTCACGGGCTTAGAGATCAGGACTGGTTAGAGGGACTCTCCAAGTACGTGATCTGAAAGGAAAGAATCACATGCCTTCTAGATGAGTATGATCTCAAGCTTTTCGTGACAGGTACGGTAGTTGTCCCTGCAGATCTAGATCCGCTGAAGAAGTACATGGCTAATATGGCGAAGGCCAAAAGGCTGCTCCTTGATTGTGTCCCATATAGTTGGCAAGGACACAGCCAGGCAGATGTGGGAAGCCTTGGCAGCGCTGTATGAAGGCTCTTCCGAACAACGGAAGATGTAGTTAGAGCAGAAACAGAGAATGATGGAGATGCAGAAAGGGGAGCGTATTGTTCTGTTCTTGTCAAAACTTCAGGAAATCCATGATCAACTAGTAGTAGTGGGGGCCATCCCTTCTACAACAATGGTGAGACTGGCTCTTAATGCTGTCTCTGAATAATGGCAGGTGTTTGTCCAGAGCATCCTGGGGAAAGCAACATTGTCGGGCTGGGAAGAGATGTGGGCTACTCTTCAGCAAGAACTAAGGAGGGACCTGGTCAAGTGTGAACTTGATGCCAGTAGCGGCAGTGAATCGAAGATGAAGCAGGAAGAGGAAGAAAATGCAGCCCTCGCATTCAAAGGGCAGTAGGAGTAGCATAGACGTAAGAAAGATGTCTTGAAGATAATGTGCTTCAGGTGTGGTGAACTTGGTCACTACGCTACCTGGTGTCTTTGTTGAAAAATGTAACTAGGTCGGTCATCATGTTGATTATGTAATTATGTACTTATGTAAAGAAGAAGTAAAAAAGAATAAAATGTGTTTGTCTTATGAACCAAAAGTGTAATTAAGAGTCATGTAAATGGAAGAATATCATCCAAGACAATGCAGAAGAATGGTCTTCAAGACTGCCCATATTCAACGTTGAAGATAAGCCTAATTGCTGCAAGGAAGTCGGCCTACAAACTATGTGGAAGTTGGCCTACATAAAGGCTGGAAGGTCGGCTTATTATCTGGCAGGAACAACTATTTATACCCTACATATGCTGCGTAGAAGAGACAAGTTTTGCGGATCTGTCTGAGGTTTTATAGCGGCTAAAAGTGCGGATCTAAGGACAAAGTTTAGTGTAGATTGAAAGGTACAGGTCTGAAGGTAAAAGCAAAGTCTGAAGGTCTGAAGGTAAAAGCGAAGTCTGAAGGTAAATCCGAAGTATAAACCTGAAGTGCTGAAGGTAAATTCGAAGTGCTGAAAGAAAATGCTAAATGTTGAAGGCAAGGTACTAAAGGTTAATGTGAAGTGCTGAAGTACAGATCTGAAGTGTAATGTAAGGAAGGTAAATCTATGATTTACCTTCCTACAATAAAAGTGTTACTTCTGCTTAAACATTTGTGTCCTGTGCATTTTAATAATTGACTTGATGAAAGATTAACTAAAATAATACATAAGCAACACAAGCAAGTTCACAAGTAATTATCAAGAAGAGAATTTGGATTAACTTGAAGCCCTTCAAATTCTCAAAATGGAATTAGAGCTAAGGTAACAGTTAAGGAAAGGGCATACAATCTAAGAGACTCAAGGAACCTCATATCAGTCCACCAAGACAATATTCGGAAATCCTTCTCTGAGATTTTCGGTGACACACCTCTGTGATTTTTGGATGGCACAACAGAGGTCGGGATTCTCTGAGTTGTTCGGTAGGCATTACAGGATGACTAACATTGTCATAATTTCGGATATCTCCCACTGCAAAGATCACAGTCTCGGGCCAATCACAACATGTGATCTCTTCTGTTGAAATCACAGTCACGATCTCGGTGGCAGTAGGATGGTATAGTGTCATGAAAGGGTGTTGTGCCTTCTCAGTGCTATCACAGTAAAAAATGAGGGCGCAAAGATCTCGGTGTTGTGCCTTGGTGTCAACTTAATGGTCTCATTGATGAAGCAATGATCTACATTAAAGAAGATCACCTTATTGGCAAGAAGATTTTGGAATTAGATAAAAGTTACTGTCTGAGATCAAATTCAGAGAAAATAAGTTTGGTGCTATTACAAAGAAGAAGTTGGGTGCTATTGCAGAGATACAAGCTCGGTGGTATTGATACAAGGTCGGTGCAATTGTAGAGATACATGTTCGATGCAATTTCAGTGATACAAGTTCAGTGCAACTCCATAAGACAAGTTCGGTGCAAGTGCAAAATAGAAAAGAGTTCGATATATCTCAGAGATCAAGTTTGATATCTTAGAGAGGGAGTTCATAATACTATTTCAGATAGAAGTATTATTTAACTACAAACTGAGATATTCAAGCTGTCACAAAATCGTAGTGTAAAACCTTTTCTATATTTCCATCAAAATAATAAAGGATCAAGTCATATCTATATTGCCACCTCATGACTAAAGGAACACAGATATGTATATATTGACACCGCAATCTTTGAGAACTCACAGTGTAATCGCAATGATGTAGTACTATCTTAAAATAACGATTTCAGTATCAAAATGAGACCTCGGTTTCATGACAGAAATAGCACAAGACACAGACAACCAAAAGAAGGGTTTATCATCATTACAACAAGGATCTAATCCTTACCCTTGAATAAGATCATCCAAAGAAAAGGCACTAACACATCTTTTCTCAACAACCATTGAAGAAGTCAAGCTGAAGATTTTATCTTCACTTATCAAGTAAGTATCTTTCGTTCTATAATCAAATTTTGGTTAAATGACTTTGCATTTGCAGGGAGATCTATAAGCTGGTTGGGTTACCATGAATCCTTGCATGAGGAGGATAGTCACAGTCCTTGAAGAAAGTAAAGTCATGAAAAGCCTATGAAGGATTGGAGACATCAAGAGAATATATGATAAGCTGAAAGAACTATTCTATGCAATAAATAAGGTTAGAACACTTAGACCCGATTTACACAAAATTGAGGTATGAAGGGATATCTTCATAAGATCTCAACTGTGAGATCTGGAAAATACGATAAGATGGACAACGTAACAAATAGACAAGAAAATTACCTCATTCAACGTGTTGTCTCCATACTAGATGGAAAAAAACAAATCAAGGGCAAAAACGTTGAAGGATAAAAGACTCAAACATTTGCAGAAGAAAAAGGGAAGTTGAGGAAATGTGGAAGACTTATGGACATTACAAGAAAGATGGTCCTAAAGGGACAATCTCAAGAGGAGTAGGAAAAGAAGATTCAAGGAAAATCACGCAAACTTATGAATAAGGAAATGATTTATGTTGGTTATATGATAGGAAGCAATGTAACATCTTGATCTAAGCATGGTAGGAGCTCCTTGTGAATCAGCTCCGGGAAAAAACCTCTTTGACAAACTTTAAGAAAGTAATCATCAAGAGCAAGGGTCATCATAGAATCATACTTCTGGATGTGATGACATATTGATGAAACAAGCCAAGAGAATGAAGCTATTCATTCCTAAAATTGCTATGAGGTATGTATATATTTATATGCTGACATTGGATGTTGTGATGTCATGTTATATGGGTGCAGGTAATGAACTTATGTACTTAGAAGTATGATCTATGGAGAAGTATCTCTCAATGCACGGACAGATGAAATCAACATAATATGTCCTCATGGAATATGAGGTGGTTGTATATGAACAAGAAACTAGAAAAGTTGTATGTTCTTGGGAATCAAGAATGTGCAGAGAGGAAGAGATCATCAAATGCAACCATGTCAAGAGATAGTTATCATTCGGAGGTTAAGAAGATGTGACTAGGAGATCTCTTGGAAAGATATGTAGACTTTGACGAAATTTTGGTAAAGAAGAAGACCCTTGGAAAAACATATCATTAGGAGATGTGTCAATCTGTATGAAGGATGCCGATGCCTACAAAAATATGTCATGGTGAAAGATCATCACTAAGGTAACTTTTGTTCTAAAAAGGTTCATATGTATATGTTTATCTGGATGAATTTGTGCAAGGCTGCTAATCATGAGAAAGGAGGTATGATTCTTAGAGATGATTCGAAGGAAAGTAGCATGGCATAACAGTGGACGAGATAAGGAAGTCTGATGAATCACTCTCTGATAGTTGACATGACTCAGGATGAAAGTGATGGATGATCTGTGCCCTATGAAGCTAAAAGTTGGAGATTCCTCAATATTGAAATCCATGACATCAAGGACAGGAATTCTTCATGAGCAGCTGGGTGTCTCACCATTGTTGCTAAAGGTCCCTGGTTAAGAGGGAGCCTGATGATAAGTTTATTACTTGGAAGAAACTTGGTAATTCCTAAGGATGAGCTTAGGTACATTCTTTGTATAAGAATGAGTACATTCCCTTGTGGAATAAGGTCCTCCCTGGTTGAGAGGGAGAGATAGACCAAGGTTACTTGGAAGCGGGAGCGGGAGCGAAGCGCGGAGCGCCATTTTTAAAAGTTTCCGGGTCCGGAGCGTTTTCGGGAGCGTTTTTATATATATATATATATATTTTTTTTTTTTAATATTTTTAATATTTTTTATATTTTGATGCATATATGTCAACAAAAACATGTAGAATGATGAATTAGACATAAAAAACATAAAAACATAGATTGAATCATATAAAATTCAAATCACGGTAGTTATAACTTCATCAACCACGCCTAATGAAGTTGAAGCAGAGAACATATTGACTTGAGTCTCGCAAATCATCAATCAAGGTTTCAAGCTTTCTCAAAATTCACATATAACATTTATCATCATTGATATATAACATTTATCATCATTGATTTCAAATTTCACATTCACATTTATCATCATTGATTCATTGATTTCAAAATTCAATATACATTTATCATCAATATTATATATATTATAACATTTATCATCATTGATTCATTGATTTCAAAATTCAATATACATTTATCATCATTGATATATAACATTTATCATCATTGATTCATTGATTTCAAAATTCAATATATACATTTATCATATACCTATTTATCTAGTTGATCAATTATATAACTTTCATGAAGCATCATATTCCATAATTCATAATGACTTGTAAACAATAAACTTATAAATGCCAACTTCAAAGTTTCACCTTTCAAATTCAAACTTCAAACTTAAGTTGTCATTAAAAATTTAAATATATGAAATCGGTAGCAAGTCAAGTTTCAAGCTGTTCAACTGTCAACAACAAATAGAAAATAGTAAACAACAAATATATTTTTATCTGGTCGTCCCCTTTGCCACGCCCTACGAGAAATGTCTAATTTTCGTGAGCCACGAGGAAACCGTTGGTCTTCTAGTACTCTCGGGAGTACCATGACCACGACACCGAAGGTGGAGAGCTGGATCCGCAAAGGAACAATAGTGTGATATCGAGTGAGCAGCACCGCACCGCACCCGCATCGCTACCGAGTAGATGGTGGGGACTCGGCCCTATGTGTGGCGGTGTCTGTCGATGCTTCATCATCATCCCTATAAAGTTACGCTTCCAATTCTTCTAGATGTAACGTGCCGTCACTCCAAATTATCATCCTCTCGGGTTGTTGTCCCGGACTCTGTATGATTGATCCTCATTTGCCCGATCACGAAAGTAATGGCTCAACAACCTCAAGTTATAATGCACATAAACCAAGCTTTCAGCTCGGTTTTCATTCGACTGTGTTTCTTCTCACATTGTGTATAAAGTTGTAGGTGCTCCAACACCTCTGCATGAAGAAGTGTTCACAACTTGTGAGAGAACTTTTTAGCCAACTTTGGCAAAAAGTCCCATGCCGCCATATGCTTCCCACCATGTGAGAGCATCGAATCGTCTCCTGTCTTCCATTGCATGGAATGAACCAAAGTTAGCGAGTACCGAAGTATTTGCCTAATTCAAGGCGCAATCTAGCACACTCTTCCCTGTCAGGTACCAATTTGTCCAATGCCTTCATGTACCTTTCTTGTACCTCTGGATCTCGTGTGAGGTTTCACCCTAACCCCACCTCCAGTGCAGGTTGGCCCAACCAAGATGGAGAGTAATATTTTTGGCGTAAGGATATATGCCAAAGCATGTAGTGGAACATTGAGTTTATTCCACAGTGCACACACACAGATCATGAATCATAGCATACAAAATGGGATCATTATCCTTAACAATATCTTTTATTTGCTCTCAACATGCTATCCATCTCGCTCATAAACCTCTCCAATCATCGGTTTATCGAGTATACGCAAAGCGAATCATGTTATAAATGGGCTTGGTAAAAACTCACAATTTCCCTCATACGTGCCCAAAGCGAGGGTCAAGGGCGGTCTCCTCCACATGTTCAAAACTTTGCTCATCAACCATTGTTGCCGTCTGTCCTTTAATAGTCGCGAGTGTGGGCTTGATACCATTGCGACCAATGACTCTCTTACCTTCAAAAGGCGCTCAAGGTGAGGTAATAACTAGCAAATCTAGTTTTTCCTATTTTCAACAACTCCAATTTGGAGTGAGTACGGAAAAACCCATGGGTATTGCTATTATTTGTAATAAATTTGATCATTTTCTTACCTCTCTTGTACAAATCACCAAGCCATTTGAATTGAGGTTGTTTGTTTTTGATGATATCATGCATCAAAAGGTTCATTGTGTGAACCAAACACCCTGGACCAAAAAATGTTGGGGTATTTATCCTCAACAGATTGCTCTCGTCGCTCTTACGATTAGCGACATTATCGGTGATGACCCGTATCACATTGTATGGCCCAGATCTTTTCAATTATATCAAGTAATGGTTCGCAATGTTAATGCCGGTTTTGAATTTATCTGAATAATCATAAGTGCCGAGAACACTCGCACCACTAACCGACACATGACCAAAACATTTATCAATGGTTTTCCTTTTACATTGGTCCATCCATCAGAGACAATGGACAACCCATGCTCATTCCACGAACTCGTCATTCTAGCCAAAGAATGATTTATTTTAGCTCTTTCATGATCAAGACCCACGGTTACGCCTTGTCATACCAGGGCTTTTGTATCCTTTGGGGGCATCATTAATGGCGTAAACCATTTCATGCCAATAAGGTGAGCGAAGAACATTGAATGGCACCCCACATGCATATAGAAACCGGTAAACTTTTGAATCCACATCATTCCTACATCCTTCGTCTAGGAAATCGGATATGGTTCTACGCCTTAATCCAGCACGTTCTGCTTCGAAACCACCGGCATGGGTGGAAGTTGAATGTGTTGGGCTTGAATCAACGATACCCCTAGATCTTTTAGATGATCTCCGTATGGCAACCCCCTCTTCCTTCCTATATATCTCTCTCTGTGGTGCTTCCACATAAGTACAAACTTTGATTCCAAAATTTTTAGTTCCATCTCCCTCGGCATTATCCCACAAAAGGTGCCTTCTCGGACGGGTGTATGAACCATGGTATTGTTTATTGCAATGGGGGCAAATAAATTTAGTGGTTCCACCACCTTTCCCTCCTCCTTGTTTCTGAACATATTTCCACAAAGGATATTGGTCTTGTTTAGTTGGGGATTCTAGGTTCTCAGGGGTCTCCACTCCCCACTTCCTCCTTAGCATAATCCTCCTCTTCGAGATTTTCTTCGGATCCACCATAACCCTCCTCTTCATCCTCCTCTTCTCGATTTGTCTCTTTCTTCTAGCACTCTCCAACACCATTATCACAAAGAAAGGAACCAACATGAGGAAAATTCCTAGCCATATAGCCATGATGGAAACAAGTTTCAAGTTTCTAGAATCTAGCCTCGCAAAACAAATGGAAAAATGCCAAATGGGAATAGGAAATGCAACATAGGAAAAAAAACAATTCATTTTTAAAAGTTTTAAATCCAATAAAATGCAACATTCAAGAAAAAATCAAGTTTTCATTTTCAAACAATTTAACAATCTACAAATTCATCCTAGAAAATACAAAATTGGATTAGAAGGCCTACCTCTTTCTTGCAATCCTCCCGTCAGCTCTTGCTCCTTGCTCTCCTGTCGGCTTTGCTCCTTGCTCTCCCGATTCTTTGTCAACTGGGTCCTTGCGCTCTTGGCTCTCCTTCTCGCTCAATCTCAACTCAACAAACAATAACTAACAATGAATTGAAAAATAAACCCTCCCCCCTTTTTATAAAAAATCGAATTTTTTCATAAAAAAATTCCGCGCGCCGGGGAGCGTTTTTTTGCTTGGGAGCGTTCGGGAGCGAACGCTCCCCGACGCTCCCCGCGTTTAAAAAAACGCTCCCGAGCGTTTTTTTAAACGTCGGAAGCGCTCGAGGGAGCGTTCGCTCCCGAATGCTCCACGAAACGCTCCCGAAAAAACAGAGAGCGTTTTTCGAGTCGGAAACACGCTCCCGAAAAACGCTCTCGCCAGGAAGCGTTTTCGGAAGCGCGTTTCCTAGCGTTTCCAAAACGCTCCCGCACGGAGCGAGTTTCCGGAGCGGGAGCGAAGGGGGTTTGAAGCTTCCCCGCAACCCTGAGATAGACACATCATTCTGGTCTTGGGAAGACAAAATGAAGGATTGGGTAATCATCTGGGATTCGATACTCTTTGAGAATGTGATAGGGCATTCAAGATAAGAGTAGTCAGGGACCGATATTCTTTGAGGGCTAGCTACCCAAGAGAAGAATAATCCAAGAAGGTCATACTTTGGGAACACCCGGGTGGAGTATGTACCTTGGAGAGACAATGACGAAGGTGTCTATAAGTCATGTGTCTCGCCAGCATTGAAGCCCATTGTCTCGTTGAAGAGATGGGGCTGTTAGTCAAGGCCTTGCACTAGGACAATGCTAGCTGATATCATGCTATACAGATGCGATTACCAATCCGATTCTTCTTATGAGATTCTTCAGTTTGAAAGTAACCTTGTACCTGTATGAATACCTCCCTAGTTAAGAGGGAGTGTTGAAAAATGTAACTAGGTCGGTCTTCATGTTGACTATGTAATTATGTACTTATGTAAAGAAGAAGTAAAAAATAATAAAATGTGTTTTTGTCTTATGAACCAAAAGTGTAATTAAGAGTCATGTAAATGGAAGAATATCCTCCAAGATAATGCGAAAGAATGGCCTTCAAGACTGCCCATATTCAACATTGAAGATAAGCCTAATTGCTGCAAGGAAGTCGGCCTAGAAACTCTGTGGAAGTCGGCCTACATAAAGGTTGGAAGGTCGGCTTATTATCTGGCAGGAACAACTATTTATACCCTACATATGCTGCGTAGAAGAGACAAGTTTTGCGGATCTGTCTGAGGTTTTATAGCGGCTAAAAGTGCGGATCTAAGGACAGAGTTTAGTGTAGATTGAAAGGTACAGGTCTGAAGGTAAAAGCGAAGTCTGAAGGTCTGAAGGTAAAAGTGAAGTCTGAAGGTCTGAAAGTTTGAAGGTAAATTCGAAGTATAAACCTGAAAGAAAATGCTAAACGCTGAAGGCAAGGTACTAAAGGTTAATGTGAAGTGTTGAAGTACAGATATGAAGTGTAATGATCTGTGATTTACCTTCCTACAATAAAAGTGTTACTTTTGCTTAAACATTTGTGTCCTGTGCATTTTGATAATTGACTTGATGAAAGATTAACTAAAAGAATACATAAGCAACACAAGCAAGCTCCCAAGTAATTATCAAGAAGAGAATTTGTATTAACCTGAAGCCCTTCAAATTCTGAACAGTCCTTTGAAGAAAAAGGACAAGGATGAGAAGCACGATTCGAAGGCTGTGCTTGCAAAGATCGAGGAGGATGAGTATGCCATGAGTGCCCATGCATCTCCAGGAGGGAGATGGGGCGACATTGAGCTGTAAGTTCACAAGAACTTCAGTCAGACAAGATCCTTGAGGTGTCCACCTCTTGGATCATGACCTTGCTACGAGTGCCCAAGATCAGCAGTAGCAGGCTGGAGGAGTTATCATTGGTGCAGAGGAGTGCAGAAGCGACAGATGTAGTGGTTAGCGGCACCAGAATCTGAGCAGCGCAAAGCAGGGTTGCAGCAGTGCAGAGGGATGCATTGCAGAGCAGCAAAAATGCAGTGCTTCAGCTGGACAACGTGGGTCTAGCAGCAGTCAGAGTTTTAGCATCGAGATGCATCCTGAACACTTGTTCAGAATTTTTTTGGATGTTTTCCAGTTGCTTCTCTCAGCAACTGAGTTACAGTGCAGAGTTCGCAGTGGCAGTGCTACCTGCAAATGCAACATTTGAGAGGCTGTTGCAGTACAGATGCCGTGTTGATCGTGGCAGGGTCAGTGAAATTACAGTTGCAGCAGTAGCGCAGTGGCTCGTGGATAGCATGTCAGACATCAGCAGCGCAGAGGGAGATGCTTAAGAGTCATAACAATGTGCAGCAGGGCATATTTTCTAGAGCACATTCCTCGCTAAGAGGGAGTGTTGATTTTTGGTAGCATTGGATGTGCTCTAGGTCTCAAAATTTGTGGAGAGCTTAGACACATGTATTCCACATAACCCAGAAATTGTTTTGGGAAATTCCACCCATAAACAGTTTTAATTGATAAATTAATTATTTGTAATGAGGACCCCAAGTCTAAATTAGGAAATTAAAATAATTAATGGGTATTAATTTAAAATGTGGGTGAAACTTCTAGAAAAGCAGATCAAGTCTAAATGTAATTTTAGCCATTGATTGGAGATCTAATCTCGGCCATTGAAGTCTCAACGAGAAGACTATAAAGGAAGGCTTGATGGTCATTTGGAAGATACACCGAGAGGATCAAGTGATCAAATTTTCTGAAGTGAGCAGTGCTCAGAGGAAACCTAGATCTAGAAATTCTTCATGCACTTGAGGGGTAGAGATTATTTTGGCAGGAGGATCATATCCGAGGCCAAGGATCATCAGCGGAGAGACAGAGAAAGACGTAGAGGAAGCAATGCAGAGCCCAGAGAGGGTGAAGCAACACCTAGAAGGGCTGATGTTGGGCAACACAGGCCAGACACAGAGGCAACGCAACGTTTTCAAGTTATAGTCCGAATTCAGCTGGGAAATCGAGATTCTGAGCTGCGAGGGTTGGGATTGACTTTCCTGATGGTTGAAAGATCACGCAGAAGGGGTGACGCAGTCCATCAGAAGTCCCCACGTAGGCCTATGCAGCTACTGTGCATATGGTGCTCGAGTTTCGTCACTTCAGCTACCGGATCAGCCGAGACTTGCAGTGTAAGGTAATCTCACTATTTTTCTCTTTCAATATCTCTCTTTAACTGAATTTTCCTGTGAGACATTCATAGATGTATTCAGAATAACTGTTGCTTAATAATAAAACCTCAGATCTACTACACCAGTTTTCCTGCATTGGGTTTTTCCGGGGACATTTGTCCAAAAACAACGGTGTACTGTGTCTGTTATTTCTTTTGTTCAGTTTCCTATTTCCGCATCTAAATTTAATTAAGTGAAGGTTGCTTCAGTAATTGATTCAATGTTTTCAGAAGAAATTTGCAAAATAACTTGTTAATATAATTTACAAGTATGAGAAGTAATTCAGTTTGTTGCAGTAGGATTCCAGATCTAGGACGTCGAATTTTCACACTACGCACTCCCTGCTGGAGTGAGCAAAATAAATCTCGGTTACTGCTTCTTCTACGTGGGAAATCAAAATTTCTTGGGCAAGAAATTCTCTAAGTTCAGAATTCTCTCAGTCTACTCTTTCTTCCTTCTTCTGTCGCTTTTCTGCACCAACAAATACTGCAGCAAAAACTACGTCCCACCTTAAGAATACTTTGCGTTGAAGTTGCTGCGCTGCTCCCTCTATCACTGGCAGATTTCGATCTGAAAATCTCTCTCTGTCGACTCACTTAGAGAGAGATTTTTCCACGAAAATCTTGCTCTCCTGGACTAGATTGCAAGTCCCTCTCGGGATTCAATTTGCTGCCTAAGCAGCTCTTCGATCTCCCTCTTCTGCTCTGCACTGGGCTCTTCCGGCTCTGTTGTCTTTCTTCACCTGCGCTCTAATAGCATGTGAAAATTCAGAATCACGAATCCCTACTGCAACAATCTGATATTACTTCTACTAGTTAATTCCATGCAAGTTATTTACTGTGTTAAACTGTAAATATCGAAGTAAATACAACTGCAACCTTCACTAATTAAATTATGTGCGGAAACAAGAAATGAGAAAGAAAAAAATACACACATAATTGACACCGTTGTTTTTGGACAAATGTACCTAGAAAAACCCAATGCGGGAAAACCGTTGCAACAACTAAGGGTTTGTATATTATGCAGTGGTTTCTTAGTACAAGGCTTTGGAAGCCCAAACTGGCAATCCAATAAAGAGATGAACTGGATAAAAATATAGTGAGACAATCTCACCCTGTCACTGGAAAATCTGGCACTGATCAGCTTTGGAGATGAGCATCTGCGTTGTCTCTTTGCATCTGCCCACGCAGTCATTGCGTCACTGCTGTTGGGACTGCGCTGCTGCTAGATCCCTATAATACTAGTTTACCCCCTCATTGTTATTATTAGTATAGCCCCCTTATTGTTATTTTTGTGCCCATGTAGTCCCCATATTTTTATTATTGTGCCCCATAGAAGCCCACTATTGTTATTGTTGTGCCCTTACATTGTTATTGTTATGTCGGCTAGGATTATATCGTGACCCATTGGACTCCTATATATGGAAATGAGGTTTTGTCATTTGTATCATCCAGGAATTGTTCATTTATGTAATGTAAAGGAGGTTGCCCCCTCGAGGAGGATGATTTCTAAGTCGTTGATCTATGTTTTGTTATATTTTGTGAGCTGATTGCTTAACATTTGGTATCAAAGCTTTGGATTCTAGGGTTTTGCTACTGCAAACAGGCATCTTCGCATTTTCACTATACCTTTTTTTCTACGAAAGTTCAAAAGATGAAATAAAAACCCATTTGAGCCGAAATCCTGAGGAGCGTCATGTAAAAATTTCAAAACAATGACACGTGGCACGCTATACAAGTTCACTTTGCTGAACAAGCCCATAATTAGGTCATTGTGGGAGATTGGGCATAACTTTAACTTGACGAATCCAAATTAGGTTTAACTTGTGGCATTGGAAAGAAGACTCAAAGGGATACCACAAGACCGAAGTTTAGATCTTAGAGATCCGAAATTACAGAGTTACAAACCTTTCAATATCGAGCTCCTAAAAGCAAGAAAAATGTGTATATTTTAAAAAAAAATTGCGTAACTTTTGTTTGAAAAATCAGTTGAAGTGATTCCAAGGTAATATCTAAGCATAGATATTAGTATTGAGTTCTAAAATGCCTCCCAAAAAGAATTGCACACCCATTAAGCTGTCAGAAAGCTCTAATATGAGGCATGAAGAGGAATAAATGCAACATGATATATCAAAATTACGAGACCAAGTGCAACAAATTTTGCTCTTGCAAGAAGTAACCAAAAATGAAATGGAAGCTAAGATGGATGGTTTGAAGAAAGACGTGGAAGCTAAGATGGATGGTTTGAAGAATGGCATGGAAGCTAAGATGGATGGCGTGGAAGCTAAGATCGATGGTATAGAAGGCAACATGGAAGATTTGAAGAAAGACATGGAAGGTTTGAAGGAAGGTTTGGCAAAGTTTTTACAAGAAAAACTTCCTAATGGCGAAAAGGTAGTAGAGGAAACTCATGATGAGAACAAAATAAATGTTAATCGTGATTTCATAGAATCGAATGTTGGATTGAAGACCCACCATATTCCAAAGATCCATATGAGGAAGTTTGATGGCAAGGATCCCGTAACATGGATACTACAGATGGAGCAATATTTTGATCTCCATAATGTGTAAAACACGCAAAAGGTACGTATTGCAACTTTATATTTACATCCCAATACATTTGTATGGTATCGATGGCTTTTCTCTCGTAAACAAATTGTCACTTGGTCAATTTTTACAGAGGAAATGTGAGCACATTATGAGGATACAAAGAGCAACACCTTCTTTAGCTAATCGATAAATCTCAAACAAAAGAGTTCAATGGTGGAGCACATTGAGGACTTCCAAAAATTGAATATAAGGGTAAAGGATATTCCAGAGGAGCACAAGATTGATGTCTTTATAGGGACTTTAAAGGATAACATCCAACATGAGGCTCGTCTTTGGGAACTTGATTCATTGGATAAGGCATTCAGGTTGGCAAGAAAAATTGAAAGAAAAATTATGGTAACAAGGAAGCCTACCACTCACAACTATAAATATGGAAGTGTTGGTACTCCTAGACTTCCACAACGTACAAGGTTGACACCACAACAATCGAAAGAAAAAAGAGTAAAAGGGCTTTGCTATAGTTGTGATAGCAAATACACTAAAGGTCGTAAGTGTGTTGAAATGAAATTATTTTACATAGATTGTGAAGAAGAGGAAGAAAATGAACAAGAAACTTCAAAAGAAGAGGATATACACTAGGAAGCAACCCTAGAGGAAGAATAAATGAATCCGACCATATCCTATAATGCATTGGCAAGAATTACCACTCCTCAAACTCTCAAGATAGAAGGAAATATCAAGAAGAAAAATGTAATAGTGCTGATTGATCCGGGTAGTACCCATAATTTTATTCATTGCAAGGTAGCTAAGGAATTGAATTGCTTCCTATACCCAACACTAGAGTATCAAGTGATGGTTGCAAATGGAGGAACTATAAATTGCTCTAGAAAGTGCCATAATATCAAGCTAACCATGGGAGAATATGTATTGAATAGTCCAATTCTCTCCATTCCAATGGGTGGTGCTGATGTTGTATTAGGCGTAAAATGGTTATAATCCTTGGGGACGGTAGCTTTTAATTTTCAAGAACTTTTCTTGAAATTTCTTTCAGAAGGAAAGGAAGTTGATTATGGGGTATCGTAAGGAAGCCAAGAAAGATAATCAGCTCTAATTTCATGACAAAGCTTCTGAAGAAAGAACAACAACGCGTAATTGCACAATTATGCTCACTAGAGGTTCAATCAAAATCATCTATTTCTCCGTATCTCCAAAAAGTATTGGAAAATCATTACAAGGTGTTTGAGACTCCCAAAGACCCCCACCTATTTCTAGGGTTAATGGGGTATCATCACAAGTTTGTTAAGAATTATGGGAGAATATCGGTACCTCTAACATCCTTACTGAATAAAGATGCATTTTATTGGACTCTAGAAGCAACTAAGGCCTTTGAGCATCTTAAAGGGACAATGTGCCAAGCCCAAGTCTTAGCTATGCAAGACTTCACAAAAACTTTTATTGTGGAATGTGATGCCTCAGGAAATGGAATTGGTGCGGTTTTAATGCAAGAGGGAAGACCCATTACTTTGGAAAGTCGTCCAATCAAAGGAAAGTATTTACAGAAACCTATTTATGAGAAGGAAATGTTGGCAATACTACATGCATTAAAGCAATGGCGACCTTACCTAATAGGAAGACACTTCAATGTAAAACAGATCATGATAGTCCTAAATACTTTTTGGAACAAAGATTATCTTTAGAAGAGCAACAAAAATGGGTCGCAAAGATGTTGGGTTATGACTTTGAAATCGTCTACAAAAAAGGGAAGCAAAATGTTGTTGCAGATGCACTCTCAAGAAAGGATGAGGATGTGGAAGCATTACTTTGTGCCATTTCTGTTATCCAACCTGAGTGGATAACCCAAGCAATGGATGAATGTAAGAATGATGAAGAGGTGTGGACACTCATTCAAAATTTGCAGCAAGATCCTAGTACATCTGAAACATTTAGCTGGAAAATCATTATGGTACAAAGGTCGCTTATATCTTTGTAAGAATTCTCAACTCAAACAAAAGATTCTTTTGGAATTTCACACCTCTCCCTTAGGAGGGCACTCAAGATTTTTAAAAACTTACCATAGTGTCAAGAAGGAATTTTTTTGGGATGGCCTTTAATCTAATATTCAAAAGTTTGTGGCAAAATGTTTGGTTTTCCAAGAAAATAAAGTTGAGACAATTAAGACCCCGGGTCTGTCACAACCTTTATCCATTCCAAGTCAACATTGGGAGGAGGTTTCAATGGATTTTATCACAGGTTTACTCAAGTCCGAAGGAAAGACTATCATCATGGTAGTAGTTGACAGACATACCAAGTATGCACACTTTTGTGCATTATCTCATCCATTTAAAGCCAGTACAATTGCTACTACATTTATGGAAACATTTCAAAAGCTACATGGAAACCCAAAGATCATTGTAAGCGACAAAGATCCCATTTTTACAGGAAATTTTTGGATGAAATTATTTTCTTGTTTGGGTACTCAATTACCTCATAGCTCATCATATCATCCTCAATTTGATGGGAAAACTGAGATAGTGAACAAATGTTTGGAAGGATATCTTTGTTGCTTTGTATCTGATAAATAGACACAATGGGTCAAGTGGTTACCTCTAGCTAAATGGTGGTATAGCACTCCCTTCCATACTGTAGCAAAAATGACCCCATTTATGGCACTTTATGGATATCATCCACCGTCCATCACATCATCTTTAAGAGTAAATTCTAAGTTTCAAGTAGTGGAATATCACATTAAGCATCAACAAAAAGTTCTCCAACTCTTAAAGGATAACCTCACTTTGGCACAGAATCAAATGAAACAACAGACAAATCAACATTGCAGCGAAAGAAGTTTTGATGTAGACGACTGGGTATTTTTACGGCTACAACAATACAAAAAAATGTCTCTCAAGCAAGCTAAGAAGGATAATAAATTATCACCAAATTATTATGGTCCTTACAAGGCGTTGCAAAAGATTGGTACTATGGCATACAAATAGCTTCCTGAATCTTCCTGAGTGCCCCTAGTTTTCCATGTTTCATGCTTAAAGAAGGTTATAGGTGACAAGCTCCCAGTTCAAACAATATTGCCAGAACTTGATGAAGAAGACAAAATCATATTGGAACCTGAAGCAGTGACAGAAACAAGAACTCGACAACTACGAAATCGATCAATTTCAGAGTATCTCATCAAGTGGTAGAACTCAACCGCTGAAGATTCGACATGGGAGGATGAGAATTTTATACAGAAGCATCCAGAACTACTCAAGCGTTAAGGACAACACTTTTTTGAAGGAGAGGGGCATGCTAGGTCCCTATAATACTAGTGTATCCGCTCATTGTTATTGTTAGTATAGCCCCCTTATTGTTATTGTTTTTCCCATTTAGTTCCCATATTGCTATTATTGTGTCCCATAGAAGCCCACTATTGTTATTTTTGTGCCCTTACATTGTTATTGTTATGTCGATTAGGATTATATTGTGACCCATTGGACTCCTATATATAGAAAGGAAGTTTTGGCATTTGTATCATCCAAGAATTGTTCATTTATGTAATGTAAAGGAGGTTTCCCCCTCATAGAGGTTGATTTCTAAGTCGTTGATCTATATTTTCTTCTATTTTGTGAGCTAGTTGCTTAATAGTTGCACCTCCTCCGGATCTTCTGCTCGCTGGAAACTTCGACCCTCTGGCCTCCTGATCTCACACCCTGGCTCCGACACTAGATCCTGACTGTTCTCTAGCAAAATTTCGAACTCCCTCTGAAGCTCTACGCTGCCACAACTTAGCTCTACCTTGGCTTTGCGTGGCACTGCACTGCCTATCTGAACTGCTCTCTGCCTTCTCCGCCTTGCACTCTCTGGATCAGGAAAATCTCCAACCGAAAAACTATCTCTGCCCCTTACTCCAAGAAATCTCGTCGACGATCTCTCCGGAAACTGCTGCGCTGCTCACTTGAGAAATCGATATCTTGATCTCACTCGATATGTCTTCCAAATGCCCATCAAAGTCCTTATAATCTTCTGGTTGATAAATAAACGACCCAGATTAGATTCTAATCAACGGCTCAGATCGTATTGACTAGATCTCTATCTTTTTCTAGAAGATTCACACCCTGTTCTAATAATACTCTTTAATTATTTTAATTCCCTAAATTTAGACTTTGGCATCCATTAAAAATAATTAATCATTTTAATAATACCTCCTCCGGGTGGAATTTCCCAAAACAATTTATGGGTATTTTGGAATACATGTGGCCTAGCCTCCCTGCAAATTTTGAGGCTTAGAGCACAACCGATGCTTCGAGAAATCAACACTCAAATCAACCTCAAATCCTCCTTTAGGGTCCCAAGTGTAGCTAGGGTGCCATCATGTGGTCTCCATGGGTCTCCAACTGTTAAATAAGGCCTCCTTCTCTCCAGCATTAGGGCATCCTCTGGTACAAAAAGAAATTTTTAGTCTCTCAATGGGAGACCGTCCTCATTTGGGTTCTAAATCAGCTTCTACCCGTTAGGTTGTGTCAAGGCTAGCCTGGGGATATGCTGGGTCTAGTGGTGTCATCATGAAGAATCTTCAAAGCTAGGTCAAATTTGATCAACGTCTTGGGACTTGAAGGTACTCTGGGACATGTAACATTTGCTCATGCTGTCAAGAGGTTCTGGTCTCTCATGCTTGGGCCATATACTTCTCTGAAAGTCTTGGGTGCTTATGGAGTGGGTGACCTCAAGGCCTAGGTTGTTGTGGACAACCTAAAAAAACAACATGGACTTAAGTGAAAACAACCAATCCATCAAAGGCTAAGATCATATATGCATCTAGGTGGGCCAAACTTGAATGTTAAGGGCATATTAATACTTCAAACAAGGATCACCTTTTGATATCTAACCAAACCAAATCCTCATTAGAGAACTTTTGAGGTCTAAAATGGGCCTCTTAAGAAAAATGTACAACCAAAATAAACTTTATAAGAACCAAGAGGATTCAAGATGATGATGTCAACCATGGGGGATGATTCACCATTTTTGGGGTAAAAAGGTAAAATGATAAAAAAATATAAAAATATGAAACTTTTTTTTCAACTTGTATTTTCAACTTATCTCTCTAAGGTTTTACTCAAATTTTGAGCAGGATTACTTGTTGGATGGAGAATTTAATTCCTTGGGTTTTACTCAAATTTTGAGCAGGAGTACTCGTGATTGCAATAACGTTTTTTCATGTATTTCTCATTTTTCGTGTAGCAGGGTCCATAAAAAATATGCAACATGGGTACTCCTTGGATGAGGAATTAAATTCTGCATCCAACGAGTGTTCCAATCACGTTTTTTCATGTATTTCACATTTTTCGTGTAGCAGGGTCCTTCGAAAGTATGCAACATGGGTACTCTTTGGATGAGGAATTAAATTATGCTTCAAACAAGTGTTCCTGCTTGAAATTTGAGTAAACCCATAGGGATATTACTTGAAAATACAAGTAGAAAAAGTATTTTTTTTCTCTTTTCCCTCTAAAATTTGATGATGTAATCTAATCTTATTTTATTATTTCCACTATTATTTTATAATTTCCTTAGGAGGCCCATTTAGACCTCAAAATTTCCCCAATGATAAATGTGTTCCCTATTTTCGTAGAGGTGGCTAATGGTCAACGCTATAAGGTGCTTCTAACCCTCAAGGGGATGTGACAGTTCCAAGGTCAACCTCTCAATCAATAGGTGTTAGTGGTAAATAATGTGGTAATGAAGGGGCAAAGGCTTCATGGAAAAGTGGCATGAAGCAGGGGACCAAATGATTACATGTCCACATCCTAACTGTATGAATGTGAAGGAGGGAGCAATCGTGGAGTCATGAGTTACCCACTCGACCTGATTTTTCCACCCCTCTTGTGCGCCTTTTACTTCTTCTTGATTATTCCTTGTATTACCGCATATAGCTCAAGGGTTAGAGCTTGCTCTTTATGGTATAACAATTTTATTACCCCTTAAGATGAGTCAGTTCATTTCTCATTAGGGTTGGGACATGCAAGGGTTCATTTTTATGTAATGGAGCATCATGTGCTCAGGAACCGACTGATGGCCATATGAAGAGGGTAGAGCTCATGCTAGGCTTTTTCCCACATGCTAATTTTTATGTCTCGACCATCTTTTGCATTATGATTTTCTTTCTTTTCTTTTGTTGTGGCTATGATATACTTTTTCTTTTGTTTTAGCTACATCAACCTCTAGGGAGATAT
This sequence comes from Pinus albicaulis, assembly GCA_034641835.2. Classification (NCBI taxonomy): domain Eukaryota; kingdom Viridiplantae; phylum Streptophyta; class Pinopsida; order Pinales; family Pinaceae; genus Pinus; species Pinus albicaulis. Next base: position 848,028,181 of record CM076572.1, read on the forward strand.
TTCTCTGTCCCTACTCAAGGTATGTGAACATATGAGTGCCAAATCCCAAAGAACCAATGACAAGTTGGACCTGAAGAGTGGAGGTGAGATATGCGGCTTGTAATGTGCGGTGGAAAATTTAAAGTATGGTATAGGGGATAAAAAACACACTATCTCAATCATGGTCTTCCAAGTAGTGCCCCTCTTATAACCCTAAGGGAATTAAGGGAGCTCCCACTGGACTAGGGCTAGGGATTAGCCCCCTTGCTAAGGTGAGAAAAAAAAATTATAGTCAAGATTGGTCAATCTCCTAGATTACCCCTTTATCCATACTAAATGCCCAAAAAAAATATCAGGTTGAGTGAGAGTTGAAGCAAAGAGAGCAACAAATTTAATAAGAACAGAGCACTTGTGTATTTGAGTTTGAAAATGTATGAAAAAAGGATCTGCAATGTTCAACTTGCTGGTGCATGCAAATAAGGGAGTTGGTGCTTTCTTCAGGTGCGTGCCTGAGAAACATCTTAGGGTTTTGTGCCTCTTACAATTACAAGTAGGTGCTTGAAAATCAAGGAGTTAGTGTTCCCTTCAGCTTGGTGCCTGAAAATCAATTGAGGGTTGGTGCCTCCTGCAAGTGGGTTCTTGCAAATCAGGGAGTAGGAGCTTCCTTTTGGTTGTTACTAATAAACATTATGTAATAGTAGGTTGGAGCTTTCATTTTCATAAAGAACTAAAAGAATATTGATGGTTTTCTCCCTTTATGGGTTTCCATGTACATCCTGTGAAATGTTGCAATAATCCTTATCGAGATTAAATCAATGAGGGTCTGAAATCAGAAAAAAAATTCGTAAAAATCGGTAAATATCGACAATAAAAAAATACAAAAAAACTTTCTTTTTTCATTTTTTTTAGTATCTAAAGCATCCACAATATAAAATAAATGCATTGACACATAAATATGAAAATAGAACTCATATATAAAATGTGTAATATCATAATATGTCTAGTGCTACATCACACATAATAGTGAATCATGCCCTGAATGCTAAGTCGTGACTCAGGCTCAAAATTGTGAGAATTTCGTCAAACTCATGAATCCTATTGCAACAACTGATGGAAAGTATTCTATTCATTATTTACTTAACAAATTATTTACTGTGTTCTACAAGTAAATATCGAAATCCATTCACTACAGCCTGCACAATTGAACTGCGGAAGAAATATAAGTGCGGAAACAAATTTGAACACACATAGATCACACAACCATTCGACACAATTATTTTTCGACTAATGTCCCCGGAAAAACCCAATGTGGGAAAATTAGTGCAACAGATTTGAGGGTTTATGTTATTATGTAGTACATTTTGAGTACAAATCTATGATTGACGAGACTGTCAAATGATATAGAGACACTGACAAAAGAGATCTCATGAGACAAACCTCACTCCTCCACGGGAAACTAGCACTGATCTGCACCAAGGCTGGACTACCCTGCGCTGCCTCTACGCAGTGACTGTGTCACCCATGCAGGCTCTGCGTCACAACAATGGATGCCCTCCTGTGTTTGCGTTGGTGTCACTGCTGGCTGGAAACTGAAGCCTACTGGCCCTCCGGAAAATCTATCCGCGATCTGACACTGGCCCTGTGCTGTCTCCTCAGCAAGAAAACGTTTTTCCCTCTAGCTCTACGCAATGACTGCATAATCACTGCGTCACTGGCTCTGCGCTACTGTTGTGGCTCTCTTTGTCTTTGTTGCTATGTACTCTTCGGCTCAGGAAATCTTCCAACTGGATCTACTGCCCCTCACTGCAATCAAGAATCACTTAGATCTGATTTTTTTCCGAGCACTGCTCTGTCAGAAAAATTCGATCTCTAGATCCTTTGTGTCTCCAAAATGAAATTTCCAGATGACCGTTCAAGCCAATCTTATATTCTTCACGTTGAGGCTTCAACAACTCATATTAGATCTCTAATCAACAACTAAGATTAACTTTTGACTTGATCCATTTATTCTAGATCATTCTCACTCATATTCTATTAATACACTTTAATTATTTTATTTTCCTAAGTTTATACTTAGGGTCCCTTTAAGAATAATTAATTATTTCTATAGAATAAAATCCGAGTCGAATTTCACCAAACAATTTCTGGGTTATGTGTAATACATGTGTCTAAGCCTTTCCACCAAATTTTAGACTTAGAGTACATTTGATGCTACCCCAAATCAACACTCCCTCTTAGTGAGGAATGGGCTCTAACAATATGCCTTGCTGCATACTGTTACGACCCTGAAGCATCTCCCTCTGCGCTATTGATGTCTGACACTGCTTCCCATCAATTCTGCGCAAACACTGCATTTATACTGCTACTGGCACAACCACTGTCAACACTGCATCTTTACTGCAAGAGCTGCATTCTCATCCTCCTCTAACTTCAAACCACTGCTACTACTGCTCTCAATTTGAAACTTGAGTAAATCTCTCCTCATCTCTTCTTGTTGAAGTGCTGCCCACATTGCTTCCCAACCCGACAAATTCTCTCTGCCTAGGATACTCTGGACAAAGACTTGATAGTCTTCGGACATGGAATTCAGGGCAAGTCTGACCATCTATGTGGCCTGAGGAGCTGCTCCCACAGCTGCCAGCTGATCTCAGTTCTCCTGAAGTCTAGATTGGAATGGATCAATGCGTTCTCCTTTCTGCATCCCGGTGGTCTGCATTTTCTCGTCCAGAAACATCTTCCGCTACTCAGAAGACCCCTGATATAGCATTGCCAACGCATCCCACATCTCCTTGGTTTCTCCTTTAGCTGAGATGTGAGAAACAATATGATCCTTCACTCCGTCGAGGATCAACCGCTTGACCTTTGCCATATCTTCTTGAAGGCACTTAATGTGCTGCATCCACCGGTTCAGCCTAAGCACTATCGATAAAGTTCTTTAGGTCATGCTCATCTAGAAGGAAGGAGACCCTTGCCTTCCAGATTACATAGTTGGAGGCACCCTCCAACCGATCTTGGTCACACAACCCACTGGCTGCCATCTCACCCAAACGTTGTTGATCCGCTGCCTCTCAGCATCTGCACAACTGGCTTTACACACTCCTGATGGAGCAAGCCACAAAATCGGGTGCTATTGCACGGAAAATCTGAGTTTCTTGGGCAAGAAAACTCACTGAGGATAGAAATCCCCAAAACTATGTTTCAGCTACACTTCTTGACGCTTTGCACAAACAATCACTGTTGCGTAGTCAACTGCGTCCTTCCAGCTGTTGATCTACGTAGATTTGTTGTGCTGCTCCCTCTGCCTTAGACAAACAACAATTTGGAACAATCCTACCTCTCTGTCGGCTCACTCAGAGAGAGATTTTCCTTGTCGATCTAGCCCTCCTTGCTTGGACTGCACAAGGGATATTGATCTATTGCTTACGCAACTCTTTGATCCCCAGCGTATGCTTCAATGCTGGATCTGTTGGAACTGTTCTTTGTCTCACCTGCACTCAACTTAAACAAGTTCTGATACCATGTGAGAATTCCGTCAAACTCAGAAATCCTACTGCAACAACTGATGGAAAGTCTTCTATTCGTTATTTACTTAACAAATTATTTACTGTGTTCTACAAGTAAATATCGAAATCCATTCACTACAGCCTACAAAATTAAACTGTGGAAGAAATACAAGTGCAGAAACAAATCTGAACACACATATATCACACAACCATTTGACACAATTATTTTTGGACTAATGTCCTAGGAAAAACCCAATGTGGGAAAACTGGTGCAACGGATCTGAGGGTTTATGTTATTATGCAGTAAATTCTGAGTACAAATCTATGATTGACGAGACTGTCAAATCATACAAAGAAATTAACAAAAGGGTTCTCGTGAGACAAAGCTCACTTCTCCATGGAAATCAACACTGATCTACACCAAGGCTAGACCGCCCTACGCTGCCTCCGCTCAATGACTGCATCACCCATGCAGGCTCTATGTCACATGTACAATTTCCCTTCTGCCTCTGTGCTGGTCTCACTGCTGGTTGGAAATTGAAGCTTACTGGCCCTCCGGAAAATCTCCCCGAGATCTGACACTAGCCCTGTGTCGTCTTCTCAGCAGTAAGATGTCTTTCCCTCTAGCTCTATGCAATGACTGTGTAAGCACTGCATCACTGGCTCTGTGCTGCTGCTATGGATCTCTCTGTCTCTGCTGCTGTGTACTCTCCGGCTCGGGAAATCTTCCAACCAGATCTACTGCCCCTCACTGCAATCAAGAATCACTTAGATCTGATTTTCTTTCGAGCACTGCTCCGTCAGAAATATTCGATCTCTAGATACTCTGTGTCTCCACAATGTAATTTCCAAATGACCCTTCAAGCCAATCTTATAGTCTTCTCATTGAGACTTCAATAACCCAGATTAGATCTCTAATCAATGACTAAGATTAACTTTGGACTTTATCCATTTATTCTAGATCATTTTCACTCATATTCTATTAATACACTTCAATTATTTTATTTTCCTAAGTTTAGACTTAAGGTCCTTTTAAAAATAATTAATTTTTTCTATAGAATAAAATTCGAGTGGAACTTTATCAAACGATTTCTGGGTTATCTGGAATACATGTGTCTAAGCCTCTCCACAAAATTTGAGATTTAGAGAACATCAGATGCTATACCCCAAATCAACAAAAAATATAATAATGTATCTCATCATGAGTCAATTGTCATATACAATGAAATAAGCCATCTAACTAAATATTTGCTCTGCCTCTCTTGCGAGAAAATGTAACAACTTTCGCTCTAGATGAAGAAGGCCCTGGGGCTGACATTGGACTCCGCTGTCCTCTAGAAGCTTAAGAACTAGGAGCCATAAGAGGTAGACCACATCTTCTACTGGTCGCCATAGAAGGTGGTGTCACCTCTTCCTCCTCCTCCTCCTTTGCAACTACTACCCCCTCCACTACCTCCTCTAACCAATCAGGGCTCGATTCCATGATAGGTCTCTCGGCCTCAACCCTCCATGCAGAAGTGGTGGCAATCCCATCCAATGAGATGGCCTCTACGTCAAGTGTCCTCTCAAGTTGCCTCTCCCAAAATCAGAGATTAAAGTAGACATAGACCATGTCATTAAGGCATTGGGATTCCAACCTGTACAAAGGTCATAAATTATAAATTAATAATTATAAAAATAATAAATTATATTTTTTATTATTTAATCAATTCAAAAAATAAATTGGATTTTTTAAAAATTGTTGTGCTTCTTGGTGTGTATTTTTTCAAATACACTTGAGTTGCGCTCGCATTCGGAGGAGCTACATGTTTGACTGAGCACTCGAATGGAAAGCTTTTGGAGATTGGGTAGTCTTCCACCATAGCTTCTCCACCACACATCTACAACAGATAAGAGAAACATAAGAAAACAATTGAAATTTGAAAGTTGAATCAAAGTATGAAGAGACAAATGAAATTTGAAAATTGAAACAAACTAAAGCTTTTCTGGAATTTTGGTTTTCCTATCATGGATAGCCATGTCAAAGTGAAATGTGGCACCTGCCATCATGTATATCTCCATTTCTTTAGATATTTTTGTACGTTCAACTGGAGATGACACCATCTTCTGAATACAAGTGAAGAAGCCATCCATGACTTCAAATCAATTATGAACCCTGGCATTCAGGTAGATCCCTGCAGCATGAATGAGACAATGGAGTGTATTGTTCCATCTCTTATCAATTACCGCCCAGATGAGTTGTTGATTTTCAAACCTCTCATCCCCCTTATCATCATAATAGTTGTGAATGGATTCTTTGGCCCTATCCATGGCCTCATACAGGTAGCCCATTGTGGGCTTGTCTCCATCGACTAATCGAAGAACCTTTATCAAATGTTCATTAATGCTACACACCTCTTGCACTCCCGCCGATAAGATTTCTTGGTATGAAATTAGCTTGCATGTGGCCTCTTCCTCTGGTTTGCGTCTATATGACAAAACATGCCACTCCTCTGAAATAAACATTCTCTTTACATCCCACGTAGAATTCAAAAGGGATTGAAGAGATATTAAGCTAGTGGACACTGTGTAATGGCAGGGCACACCAAAACCTTGTTGTTGGTGAATGTTCTCACCAAATGAAGCACAAATGCATGATTATATGTAAATTTTGTAATTCTTCTTGATGATTCAACAATATCCTTAACAAAAGCAAATTTTGCTATGTTCTCCAACATCAAATCAATGTAGTGTGCAGCACAAGGTGTCCAAAATAAGTTAGGATTCCTCTCCATAAGCATCCTACCGACAACAACATAATTTGCAACATTGTTCGTTAGGACTTGGACAACATGTTGCGGACCCACCTCTTGAATGAACACGTCCAACAAGTCACATAATAACTGTGCATCTTTGATATGTGCAGATACATCAACAAATTCATAAACATTGTCCCCTTGGGACAATTAACCAAGAGGTTAATAACGGTTCTACAGTTTTGATTAGTCCAACCATCTAACATCACAATGCATCTTGTCTTTGCCCATGAGCCCCTAAACTCCTCCAATATCTTAGTGCATTCGATATTTTCATTCTGAAAAATACGCCCTCTAAAGTCATCATAGGAAGGAGCTTTGTACCCCGGGTCAATAATATTAATAGCATCAATTGCGGGCTAGAAAAATGGATTGTTCCTGGCAATGCTGAAGCGAACATCACTCTAAAGAAGACACCTGCCCAACAACATGTCATCTTCTTCCTTCTCCCTTTTTTTAAGAGCTGACATGATAGATGATTGTGCATCAGGTGTGGTTCTATGAACAAAAAATGATGAGGCAACTGTGGGGTTGACTGTAGAAATTGATGTTGAAGAAAACCAATGCCACACTCACGGTCGCCTCCTGTCCCACCACTCCACCCCCTACCATTTGACTCTTTAGAGATGCCTAGGTCAATTTGGTTGTCTCTATTTCTTCCAATGATTTTAGGGCTCTACAGATGATTTCTAAGCTTGTATTTGTGCAAAGTCCTACTTTATGTCTAGGAATTTGTGCAAGGTGGAATTTCAATCGGTATACTCCCCCTGTCATATGGTGCCCACATAATTTGAGAGTCAAATTTGATCTGTCAAACCCCCCATCGGTTCACCAAATTCTCGCATAGGGTTCAATTTTCTTGGCATGTTTGTAACTTTGTTGAACTCTTGAGTCTTAATGTAAGATTGAAGTTTGAACCTAGGGCACAAGAAGAATTCTAAGTTAAACAAATGAAATTAACATACAACATTTTAAATTTTTGACAAAAAAAACCCTTCACTCAATGCAACAATAGTGGCAAAACAACACACTCAAACCCAAACAAAAATCATGGAAGAAAACTAGCAAACAAGAAGAATTTAAATAAATAAAACTAAAAACCAGGATTTTGAATTTTGACCCAAATAAAAACCCTCTCCACTAAATGCAACAGAAATGGTAAAAAAACACACTCAAACCCAAGCAAAAATCATGGAAAATATATGGGTGATTGAAACCTGAGAAAAAACAAGGAAAAAACAAAAAAAATAGAGCCAAATTTGATGTACATATTTGAAATCCACACCTTGCTGAAGTGTAATATATTAATT